>JAWNMV010000143.1:3600000-4140000 GCA_035043635.1 Drosophila rellima | reverse complement strand
AGAAAAGAAAGTATTCGATTTGAAAGTAATTTAAAGATATTCAATGTATTATATCATAGTTTTAATTATATTTTCAATAATAGGCGGCAATAAAAACAATATATATATATATATATATACATTTTTTTTTTAATTTTAAAACAATATATATTTAAGAACAGAAAAGAAAGTATTCGATTTGATAGTAATTTAAAGAAAGTGATTTTTTTCTTGTCCTGATGATATTCACTGTATTATTTAGATTTAATTATATGTATTTTTAATACTTTGCAGCAATAAAAAAATTTAAAATATATTTTCATGCGTTTCTTTCCAACATTTTTAGCAATTAAAAAAAGTCACAGCCAAATATTTAATTTGACAGTCATTTTAAGAGTTTTGTTCTTGATTCAAGCAACGTTTTCAATCCGATTTAACCATCGCTTAAATTAAATCTCAAGAATCCAGAGTTCAATGCGGCTAAATCGGCATTAGCCTTCGCCTCGTCAGCTTTAAGTAGTTTCTCAAATTCCGCATATTTGCTGTCAAAGTTCTTTTCGATGTCATCCTCAACTTGTTTTTGACTCAAAGAGTTGCCCTTTGCCCTGCACTGATCGATGATAAACTTGAAGTCCCTGTTCTCGCTCAGTGTAATGGGATTGCCGATGAGGATCATCAACGCCTTGGCCCGAGAGAGTAGGACGTTCACCCGCCGAGGATTGGACAGGAAGCGTGTGCTCTTGAACGAACTGACCATGGATGCTATGATAATGGTCTTTTCCCGTCCCTGGTAACTCTCCACGCTGCCCACCTCCACATTCTTCTGACTCCTTTTGCGAAGGTTGCGACTAATCAGCTTGCATTGAGCCAAATACGGAGTGACAATGCCAATGTCCTCCTGCTTCACTTTAATTCCATGTCCGAGTCCATCGCAGAGCAGCTTCAACACCATCCAGCAGACGATATTAGCCTCTAGATCATTAAAACTGCTGGTCGAATGATTTTCGCGCTTTGTGCTTCCCTCCGCAGCTTGGAACAAGATTGGGAACTTGCCATTGGGCAGGACACTCCAATTGGCAGCCTGACTGACCTCGGAGAGGGGAGCCAGGGGAATGAGCTCGCCGTTGTAGTAGAGCTTGTTGTAGATGCCCACGATCTCCGGATGGGACCTGTAGTTGCGTCGCAGTCGCGTCTGCAATGACCGATCGTAGTCTCCACCTTCGTCCACCTCGTACAGTTTGTGGAGCAGCAGACGCTCCATTAAGGACTGGCCCAGACCCAGAGAGGCAGCTCGATCATTCTTGATCACCGCTCCCAGCTGCTTGTGATCGCCGGAGAGAATGACGTGGCAGGAGCTCGACAGCTCCTTGAAAGCCACGCCCATCAAGGCTTCGGCTTCCGTTGATGCGGCCGCTTCATCGATGAAAACGTGCGTGAATCGATCCCCGGGGGAGCATATGAATATACGACCCACGGTGCACAGTGTGGCGACAATGATTTTAAATGGACCTAAGTGTCCCTTTTCAAGGGACTCGTTCGAAAGACACATCGAGTTTTTCCTCAGCGAGACAGGTTTCTTTTGGGGACTGTAGGAAGTCGCGTAACAGCGTTTCAATGGCTTATTGTCTATGTTATGCAACTCAAAACACTCAAACAATCGTAGGGCGATCGTGTCGCAAGCTGAATTGGATCCTGCTGTCACCAGGATGCGATTGTATCCTTGTCCATGAAGTTGCATAATGGCCTCCACAATGGTGGTTGTCTTGCCAGTGCCTGAATAATCAGAAAATCAATTAAAATATGGTGGAGAAACTCGATATTTTCGAGGTTTGCTGTCCAAAAATTCGATAGTATCGATAGTATCGTTTTTTACCAACATCTATTTATTTAAATAACAGAAGTGCTAATTTCAAAGTAGTTCATTCCTTCAAGACAATATTAAAAAATATAAAACAAACTTGATCTGCTTGCAATATAGACGGACCTACATACCAAGTTTGAAGGCTCTAGCTCTTATAGTCTCTGAGATCTAGGCGCTCTTACAGACAGACGGACAGACGGACATGGCTATATCGTCTCGGCTGTTGATGCTGATTAAGAATATATATACTTTATGGGGTCTGCCACGCCTCCTTCTGCCTGTTACGCACATTTTTGTTTATGACAAAGTTAATAGACCCCTGTAGTTAAATACCCCTGTATCGATACTATCGTGAGTGATCGACCCAGCTCTACTACACATGATGTTTTTTCTTTGCACTCACCTGGTGGCCCAAACACAATATATGGAGCCTGAGGATTGGGTCCAGCAACAATTTGCCTTACAGCCTGAAGTTGCTCGACATTTGTGCCAATGGAAATGTTGTAAAGATTCAAGGTGTTCAGTTTTTTGGACACGGCAGTTTGCGGCTTGTTGGAATCTACGATCGGGAACAGATAGCGACGAAGATCGGGACTTTGCTCAAAAACTTCGAGAGTATTAAACATGAGGCGAATCGGAATACGAGGAGCACGAAAGATGACATCGTATTTTATGTGCGTTTGGAAAAACATAGGGTTGCAATTCTCGTACCTTCTAGTTTCCTCATTTTTTTTAAATTGAAATGAGACTTTTTTGTGTGATACGCTTGTTATTTCAGCCACATGTCGGTGATCTGAGGATCCGCAACGCGTTGTCTCGCTTGTATGCGGCATCAGTGCGAGAATTCCCGAAACTGCACGAGTTCCTCCGCGAGACAATACTATTTGGTCCATATTTGGTGTCACTACATCTTTAACATTATTTATCGTTTGATTTAATATTATGTAGAATTGATTCCCGCCATCTCTGTTTACATTTACATCAGACTGCATAATCTGAGTATATGGTTGCATGGCGGATATATCCTCAATACTGATCAGCATTCTAAGCACCGTGCATACATTGTCATAGTTCAATTCTCGGGTTTTCAGATATTGTCCAAACGTAGCATCGGCCATTTTCAGACTTTCCTCACTGAAATTTGCCTCCAGGGCATCCAACATTTGCTGGCTTGGCGCATAATTTGATAGCCAATCCATTTTAGAAATTGGTTTCCGATTTAACCCATACATTTCGGAATTAAAAATTCAATTCGCAAAAGTGAACAATGCAGATATTTGAAGAATACAAAGAGCGCGTATTAAAAAGCTTATTGACAGCTCACGTTCGATTCACGACTGATCATTTGGGGGAACTCATAAATTCGCAGAAGACAAGTCCACAAGCGATTAGCGATAATTATCGTATCAGCGAGCTTTTGTCCAACAAGCACAGCTAGTGCTGCATAGATTTATTTACAATAAGATAAATGCTGAGAGAGGAAGAGAGAGCGAGAGAGCGCGCGCTTTTCTGCGTCGCATTAGTCAAACAATAACACTTGCATCAGTGTTGGCACAGCAGCTTTAAAACTGTCAAATCTGGCATTTTTCAATATTATTTCTTAGCTTTTTTTTTAAATGCATTATTAAAATATTTGTAAATATTATATTTAATATATATAATAATGTAAATATTATGTACATATAATATGTACTATACACATACTTTGATTTGTTTCGCTTAGATGCCGTCTCAAAATAATCAGCAGTAACAAATCCATTGGCTCAGCACTGATTCATTTCACTGCCAGCTGAATTTTGCTGACAACGTTATTGCTTATATACCCCATACTGAAGCAGTGCAGGCTATATTGAATTTAGAAACAAGTTAAACATAAAATTTCCTATTTACAAATTGTAACTTAAAAATAAAGTATGATAAGAATTAAGCTATGTGCAAATTTGTATTACTTACTTTTCCTAAACCAATTATCAGTTGTTTATCATGCCCGCCATGTTCTGATGTAGAGTATTTTTTATCAGCAATTCGCTTGTTTGCTTTAACTGTGCGCAGTTTTTGACTTTTGTGAATCCCATTTAATATTTTAGTTGGCAATTGATCGCCGTCGAAGAACGTTTGCTTTGAGTGAAATCCACTTTGCTTGTAATTAATATATTTGCAAGTGTTGGATATATACATATATGTATATAAATTGTTTGGAGAATGCTTTCCATATCAGAGTACAGACCCAGTGCCAAATCGCTGGAGGCGTTGAAGGCAAACTTTAGTGATAAAAGTCTTGTCGAAGTCGAGCCAAAAATGCGATCATATCTGCTGAATCCGATATTGAACTGTGACAATTTCTCGGCTGTTCTTAAGACGCTTCTTATCATCGATGATATAGCGACAATGCAGCTTTATGCCGATCTCACTCAGTTGGACGTCACTGTGGCGAGAAACAAGAAGAAACAATTCTTCATAAAGTTCAGTAAGGAGACAGTGCACAATGAAAGTCTGCTGACATCGCACATTGATCAAATCGTGTTCGTGCCCAGAGATTCATCCAAGGACTCGTCACTGCCAAAGCCATTCATACTGGCAAAGGCATCGCCTAAGGATCATGTGGAAACCATTTTGAGAGTGACACGCACTCGAGTTGTCTTCAATTTCCCCTTGGACTTGACCAAATCCTATGACGTCATCTTTCGTGCGCCTCGTATTCCGATTCGTCTAATGTATCATGCATTGAATGTGTTCGAGCAAAGTCCCGATCTTCGTCGCTATCTGTTCCCGATCGTAGATTCCAACAAGCCGCCAACTGCCGTGTCCAAAAAACTGAACACCTTGAATCTTTACAACATTTCCATTGGCGCAAATGTCGAGCAACTTCAGGCTGTAAGGCAAATTGTTGCTGGACCCAATCCTCAGGCTCCATATATTGTGTTTGGGCCACCAGGTGAGTGGGAAAAAAAAACACTGCGCAACAAACTGTAAACTTTACCAAAACGATTATTTTTTAATACTAATGGGACACCAGATGAGAGAAGAACACTTAAGAAGCTTTTCTATCGTTAGACTTTCACTTTATCAATTTCGAGCAATTATATCACTAATCATACAACAAATAGAGATGTCAAACAAGTATTTTTGTGCTATCATTTATTTTTTTTTTTTTTGTATGCAATGCAAAACATTTTTGCATTTCACGCACACTAAGAAGGGTGTGCATGTTTACACACACACACACACACACACAGAAACAATGATGAGCGAGAGCGCGCGCTCTCTCAGCAACGATTGGCTGCTCTCGGGCAGTGTTGCCAGGTGTTGAGCGAGCGCATAATCTAGACTCTGAGTAAAAATAAGCTAAAAGTAAACAAAAAAAGCTGAACAACAAGCTAAATGCAAATGAAAGAACACATACAAGTTCATTAGGTTTTTATTTAAGTTAAATTAGTTCACAAATTATCGATTATTTATCGTTTTTTTTTTTCAAATAAGACTACATATTTGTAAAGTACGATTTTCTCATCTGGCGCCCTTAGTTATCAGATAAAACTGGTTTTTGGCATTTACAATTTACAATCCGACGATCATTCAGAGCATTTACTGATCACATAACTTTGTTCAGGCACTGGCAAGACAACCACCATTGTGGAGGCCATTATGCAACTTTATAGACAAGGAAACCATCGCATCCTGGTGACTGCAGGATCGAATTCCGCATGCGACACGATCGCCCTGAGACTGATCGAGTATATGGAGAAATCTGCTGGAATGCATCAAAAATCGAATGCTGTTTTGCGCTTGTTGCCATTTACCAGATTCAGAAAGGCCAAGAAGACAATTCATCCAACCATACTTAAGTATTCGAACTTTTCAACCAAGCAAAGAAGTAGTTATGTCTACGAAAGCTTGACGAGAATTAATTTGTCACAATATCGCATTATTGTGTCCACGTTGTGCACCGTTGGCATCGTGAGTCTGGTGAATAATCCGGAGTTTTCTCACATTTTCATTGATGAGGCCGCCGCATCCATTGAACCAGAATCCCTGCTGGGCATGGTGGGCATTATGTCGAGCTCCTGCCACGTCATTCTCTCCGGCGATCACAAGCAGCTGGGAGCGGTGATCAAGAATGATCGAGCTGCCTCTCTGGGTCTGGGCCAGTCCTTAATGGAGCGTCTGCTGCTCCACAAACTGTACGAGGTGGACGAAGGTGGAGACTACGATCGGACATTGCAGACGCGACTGCGACGCAACTACAGATCCCATCCGGAGATCGTGGGCATCTACAACAAGCTCTACTACAACGGCGAGCTCATTCCCCTGGCTCCCCTCTCCGAGGTCAGTCAGGCTGCCAATTGGAGTGTCCTGCCCAATGGCAAGTTCCCAATCTTGTTCCAAGCCGCGCACGGAGCAACTGAACGTGAAAACCACTCGACGAGCAGCTTCAATGAGCGGGAGGCCCACGTGCTCTGTTGGTACCTGTCGAGTCTGCTGAAGGAGGAAGATGTCCAGCAGGAGGACATTGGCATCGTGTCTCCCTATTTGGCCCAGTGCAAGTTACTCAAGCGAATGCTTAAGCAGAGAAATCTCACCAACGTCAAGGTGGGCAGCGTGGAGAGTTACCAGGGAGGTGAGAAGAGCATTATCATTGCATCCATGGTCAGTTCGTTCAAGAGCACACGCTTCCTGTCCAATCCTCGGCGGGTGAACGTCCTACTCTCTCGGGCCAAGGCGTTGATGATCCTCATCGGCAATCCCACTACACTGAGCGAGAACAGGGACTTCAAGTTTATCATCGATCAGTGCAGGGAGCATGGAAATCTGCTCTACAATGAGAGTAACTTGAAGGACGACTTCAGCAAGAGGCAGGAGAACGAAATTCAAAATAATAACAATGAGGACAGTGACAGCGACAGCAGCTCCTCTTCGGAGTCTCCAATTCTGCCGAGTTTGATGAGCCGCATTTCTCTAAGCTTTTATGAGTGATAATCCATTATTTTTCATATATAACATGCATTGAATTACATTAGCATTTAAGTATATTGGATTACAAATTTGACTTAAAAGTTAAAATGCATCATTGCTTTACACTTTTGATTTTGGATGTACAAAAATATTCAGTTCGATTTGAAATAATAAATTCTTTTTTTCAAACAAACCATTTGATATTTTAATTAATTAATTAGTTTTCAATTGTTTTTCATTCTCATATATATATTTATTTGCAAAAGAGATTAAAAAAAAAATCTATTGAATTTATCGTTAGGTGAAAGACTTTCTTATCTTTAAATTTGGTTGATCGACATTATAGAAATTTATAAAGAATTTCTTATACTTCTTGAAATGTCTGCGTTTGTCATTGTTTGCGAGAGTCTACTGTACTTTTGTGAAATCGGGGATTATAAGTGCACTATCCTTATCTGTTCACAGTTTCTCAGAAATATCGATGACAGCGCCTAATATGACAAAAAATAAATAAATGTGACTCAGTTTGCAAAAATCTGATATACAATTAAATTAAATAGGGTTTCAAATGCCGCAGCTTTGATTGACAATTGCCGATCAGCATAAAATCCGACAAGACAAATCAAATAAAAAAATATTGTTTAGATTTGAAGACAATTCAAATAAACATTTAAGTGCAAGATCAAATTGAGATTGACAGAAATGTTTGCAGCATTCCTATCGAATAAATAAAAGTTCAAATAAATTAAATTAAATTACACTGAATAAACATAAAAATATATCTGAATTATACTAAATTGTAAATTGAAAATGTATGAATAGTGAACAAAATTAGTAAGATATTTACATAAAATATTTGATAAGTACTTTTACCAAATATTTATATATATTTTTTATATCTTTCTATTTCAGGCAACAAAGCCAATAGACACAAAATTTTAAAGAATAGAATTCAGTCAGTTTTAAGCTTCAAATTATTAAATTAAAATTAGGCAGTCAGCAATTACTTTATGACAATATTGCCAGTACTTGTTCTAATTGAATTAAATTGAGTAGACATATATGTATGTATATATATTAAATGTACATATGTCACTCACATTCTGAGGCATGCAAATGGGTCAAGAAAAGCTGCACAAGTGCAGTTGAAACTTTAGGAATCATTTCTATGGATTCCCGCATTGGACTCGACGGGAAATGATCCATTTTTGATTATCATTTAATTATGTTTTCACAAAAGTCAACAGAAAGAAATGGGGGAAAATGCAGCTGTTATCTTATCGGCAACTTGCATTTGATGATATAATCAATTTCGACCAAGAAAAAAAAGCAGCTTAAGGCGTCATTGATAACCATTGAGTTGCCCAAAAACTTCTGCTCTGCACTTTCAAATTCGATATCTATAATTGAGCTGCCTGCCTTTCGACATTTACTTCCAGTTTTGTTTATTTAAGGCCGAGTTTTCTTTTCTTTCTTCTTCGCTTCTCTTCTCTCTCTCTCTCTTCTGTTTTTTATGGCTTGCCAGTTTCAATTCCAGGCAATTGTTTACAGCACTGTGGTTTATGCTCTGTCAGTTGCCAACTTCCAAACTCTGCCAGCTGAACAGAAAAGAAAAAAAGCGCAACAAATTTATATTGTTTTGGTGGCGTTGCTTTTATGTTTGGCTCGTCTGAAATTGCTCTGTCCCCTTCCCCATGTTGCATGCAACGTGTGAATAATGTTCACCTTCCTGCCTCTTTTTCCTGCCCCCACCCACAGTTCTTTATGTTGTAGTTGTAGGTGTTAAGAGATGTCTGTCTGTCTCTTGTCCCTTGTCTCTTGTCTCTTGGCCGTGTTGCACCTCTGACGTTGCATACATCAAACTAATGAGACGCTTCTTAATTAGCGACTAGACACACATACACACATACACACTTACTACACATTCTTCTCATTTGAGTTACAGTTAAGCAACCGCATTGAGGTCATAACTCCAAGACTCAGAATTTAAAATGTTAATAAGTCACGCGAACAAAGAGTTGAATAAATTAAATTATATAAACCATTTTTTAAATCTATTAAAAATTTATAAGAAATTCATATAAAAAAATATGTAAAAGTACATTTTTAATAAATTTAAACATTTTTTTTTTATAATTTAATTAGTTATAAGTATTTCACCAAGTGATTTATTTACAACTTCAATTCTTTACTTTTATTCAAGTCTTTTTTCTCGTTTTTCAAACTGTCTGTAATTTCTATAAATAACAATTATATATTTCTTATTCTGTTTGAGTTTTTTTTTTATGAAAGTTCCCCATTTCTTGAATTAAAAAAAATTAAAACAATTAGTTGTTGTATTTTAATAATCATATTTTACTTTAAAGATTTGATTTTAATTACAATTTACAATTTATTTGATTATTATTATTTTTTATTAACAATTTAAATCCTTTATTTTTAGTCAACTCTTTTATCTCGTGCTCCTAATTGTCTATATTTTCTATAAATAACATTTATATATTTCTTATTCTGTTTGAGTTTTTTTTTTAAGAAAGTTCCCCATTTCTTGCATTGCATTTGTGTAGCATTTATTGACAATTGTTTATTGTATTTTAATAATCATATTTTACTTGAAACATTTGCTTTTAAATTTGTTTGCTTTATTTGCACTATTAAATGAATTACAATTTACTATATACATATGTAAATTACTTTAAATTCAAATGACTTTTTCTTGATTTTCATATTTGCATTTATGCTTCGTCTTTTTTCTATGATTGTGTCATAATTCTTTTATCTCTAAAAATATATTTTTTATGTTCGCTTTCCTTGCTGGTTGTTTAGATGTTCGAGTTGGTTTTATGGACATTTTCCTTGGCCTATCTGAATGTTTGCCAGTTCCAGCTCCAGCTCAGGGTCTTGGCTGTATCTATGTCTATGTCTAGGGGTCTGGGTCTGAGTCCGTGTCCGGGTCCGTGTCCGGGTCTGAGTCTTGCCGTGTTTTGTTGCCTGTGGTTTGTTTGGGCGCGTTAGGAAATTTACATATGCACATAAATCTTGTTTGGGCTTTGACTTTGTTTGTCTCAGTCAGCCAGCCAGCCAGCCAGCAGCGCTAGAAATGCCTCTAAATATTTGTAGATACTTATTTGGTGGCATACAAAAAGAACAACAACAACAACAGCAACAACAACAACAACTTGAAGCGACAGCAACAACTCAATAAACAGCAGAGTGTCGTCTTTGACTCTCTGTCTATGTCGAGGAAGTGTCAAAAGTTTGAAATGTATTTGTATTTGTATTTGCTTTATGTATCCGTGTTTGTGTCTTTGTGTGTCTGTGTGTGTGTGTGTGTGTGTGTGTGTGTTATGGGCACGTCGACGTACTGACAGATACTTTGACTCGCCTGTGGCATCAACTGCTGTGCATATGTTACGGCCAAAATGACAGTAGAGAGAACTAATTGGCACTTAGACAGCATCGAGCCATCGGTGGGTCCAAATACCGAATGTATCTAATGGATAACCAAACAAAAACTAAGCAGATAAAGTGCACGGCACGAAGTTACAACAACAACAAATTGATTATAAATATATCTAAGTAAACTTATATCCTTGTTATCCTTAAACTGATATGTTTTGCTTTTTAATTTCGTAATAGATATGAAAGTATCTCACAGATACTTAGCTAGAAAGGAGTGCTTTGACAGGAGATACAAATACATTTATCTGCATGCTTAATTTGATATGGTTTTTAGTTTTTTTAGTTCAATTTTGTTACAGGCAAAAAAGTATCTCACAGATACTTTGCTGGAAATGGGTTTTTTCTTCCCGTGAGAGTCAAATTGATATGTAATCCTTAGTTTTAAAAGGTTGTATTTTAATTTCTGAATAGTTAAAAAAGTATCTCAAAGATACTTGACTGAAAAAACTGTTATTTCATTTTAAATAGTTAGAGAAGTATCTGATAGCCATATTAAAGCTAAAAGTGGATGCATTAACATGAGATACAATTATTATTATTTACAAAGCTCTTATCTGATATGCTTTTATTTAATTTTTGCAATAGATACAAAAGTATCTGACGGATACGAAGTCATGATAACTGGATTAACACTTGTGTTTAGTTTCGATTAGAGATATTCGGTCATGCTGGACTTAAAATGTTATCTCATCCATAGATAACGAACTAATGTCTTTATATATCTGTTGTAATCATGGTTCTTTTCCTGATCAGAGTAAAGAGTTCACAGTTTAGTGAATTCTTGAAGCAAATTACTTCAACCTGATGCATTGTGATGTTGCACATTCCACTTTTTATGTTTATGCTCTCAGCCACAAACTGATTTCTCATGCTGCAATTGTTGCCAAGTACCGTTTCACCAAACAGATATTCGCTTTCCTTACCTCCCTCGCTTTCCCCCTTCCGCCCATCGACCCTTTACCCCTGCGTTACCAGAAGTTTTCTTCTTTTCACATATGCGAGCTGCGAAGAAGCATTTACATAAATTCAAAGTGAGGGAACCAGTCCGACCCTGGCAACTGGCTGGCTGACTGACAGTTCAATTTATGCTTCCTCTGCGCCTTAAATGGGCTGCCAGGCCAAGGCAGCGACGGCGACTGAGGCAGCGACGGCGACTGAGGCAGCGACTGCGGCAGCGATAAAGACAAAGATTGCAGCGTCGTGTTTTGCCCCAATCGAGCTGACTATAAAATGCACTTAATGCAGCGGGGCAAAAACAAAAAGCGAATTCGCACACACACACACACAATAAAGAAAACGAGCGCCAAGAAATGCATTAATGCCAAATGTATCTTGCGGATACTTATTATGCATATTTATGGAAGGCTACTCAGTCCAGTTACTTGCTTCACTTAATCACTTCAAAGCACTCCGTAAATAACAATCCAAATGTGCAAATATTATTTTAGAACTAGAAACACTTTTAAAATTTTATTAAACAATAAAATTAACATTAAAACATGCAATACTTTTGTTGTATTAAAAAAATCTTATAAAATGGCAAAACATTTATTTTAAATTACAAAAAATGAAAGTCAATTAATTATTGTTTTCAAACAATAATATAATATAATTTTAATAATTTGATAGAAGAAATAACAAAATATTTTTAAGTATTTATAAACAATTCAATAAATATTAAAACATGCAATAATTTTGTAGTATTAAAAAAACTTTTAATAAATTGCCAAACATTTAATTTAAATTGCAAGATATAAAAGGGAAATATTTATAATTTTTAAACATTAATAAAATTTAAGTAATTTGATATAAGAAATAACAAAATATTTTAAAATATTAAAAACAATAATAAAAACCTTTAAAAAATTGCAAAACATTTATTTTAAATTAAAAAATATGAAAGTAATATAATTATGATTTTGAAACATTAATTGCAATAATTTGATATGAGAAATAATTTCAAAATAAAATACTACATTCCCATTTTCATACTCGCATATGCCAACAACTTAACGAGCCGCCCTCGAACACAATAATTTGAATAGTTTGATATATCTCTCTCACTCTCTCTCTCTCTCTCTCTCTGGTTGCAGATCTGGACTCGGCGAGCGTGCAGCTGCTGGGCAGCGTACGGAACGAGCTGCTGCTCAGGTGCCACGTGGAAGGCGCCTCCGGGAATGAACCGCTCCGGATTGAATGGTATCGGGACAGCGCCAAGTTGAGCACTTGGCGGAATGTCGAGTTGCAGCAGCACCGATTGATCGTGCGACAGCCGAGCGGTCTGGACGATGGCCTCTATCGATGCACTGCCTCGAATGCCGCGGCCCGGGTGATGAGCAAACAGGGCTATGTGTATCAGCATCAGGTTGAGGTTCAGGCTCAAATGAATACCAAGTGTCTGCCCCGCCTGAGGAAGAGTCAAAAGTTGCCCGAGTCCTGGGGCAAGCAGGTGTTTCTGTGCCGCGGCAAGCGTGGCAATGGCGCTGCCATGGATCAATCCCCATCACTGCCCGCCTCACCCCAAGGACTCCAGATTGTCCAGGGTCCCAGTGCCAAGTTAATCATCAAGGAGGGCGAATCCGCTGCTCTCAGTTGTCTCTATGAGCTGCCCGCCGAGCTGCAAAATCAACGTGTCCAGCTGCGTTGGCGCAAGGACGGCAAAGTGATGCGACATGTGGAGCTCGGCGGTGCTCTCATCCCTGGCCAATCTCTGGATGCCTTCAACAAGGACGCCCTGCTCCGTGAAGACGCTCGCCTGGTGCTGCACAAACAGAATGGCACACTCAGTTTCAACAGTCTCATTGCCAGCGATGCGGGTCAATATCTGTGCCAGCTGCAGCTGGAGGGTCACGCCCCCGTGAACTCGCCACCCGGCACATTGGAGGTCATCGAGCAGCTCAAGTTTGTGCCGCAGCCCACGTCGAAGAATCTCGAACTGGGCATCCTCGGCAAGCTGCACTGCAAGGCACAGGGAACGCCAACACCTCAGGTGCAATGGCTCCGGGTAAGTTAAGATTTCTATTAAAAATACCGCACATTGCACTGGAAATAGAAAAGTGAATTTTTGGTATTTTTTAGTATTTTTTTTGAGTCTCATTCGACTAGTCCGTGAGAATGGAATAGTCGAATGAAACTCCCAAAAATACTGAAAGATACCAAGAATCCACTTTTCATTATGCAACTCCAGAAAATACTAAAAAATACCAAAGATCCACTTTTCAGTATTTTTTTGGGTTCCATTCGACTAGTCCGTGAGAATGGACTAGTCGAATTAAGCTCCCAAAAATACTGAAAAATACCAAACATCCACTTTTCAGTATGGAACTCCAAAAAATACTAAAAATTCACTTTTCAGTATTTTTTTAAGTTACACTCGACTAGTTTGTTAGAATGGACTAGTCAAATCAAACTCCAAAAAATACTGAAAAATACCAAAAATCCACCAATGACCACCCCCGTCAAAACCTTCTGATGAACCACCTGCTTCCAACTGGAAAATTGAAATAAGCTGCAACGCGGCGCTAAGTAAACTTTTCTTTTTTTAAAAAAGCATTTGATATGCAAAACTCCATTGAGTCTAGTCTATAGCTAACATGTCGGCTCTATTCCTCACCCCCCGTAAAGCACCCCGGGAGCACCCTTCTAATATCCAGTTGAGGTCCTTTGTTGGCAGCTGTTTGCAGCGAGGACCAACCAATTTTGACAACTGTTTGTCTATTTGCCGGAACAACTGTCCAGCACAGAAAAATACAAAAAAAATACTTTTAGAACTCTAGCTAAGTTAACCCGACTGTTAGTGACCCTGTTAACCCTGTTAAGAATAAAAATCAAATGAAAAATAAGAAAAAAATGCTTGACAAACAATGAAGTACCTCTGTACTTTCTAAGTACAGGGTCTAACCCCCCCGAAGTTTTTCATTTGGTTTTTGGTCGAAAAACAAACGCATTTGCCTCCCAGTCAATCTCGCTTATGTCAAGGCTTTGGCATTTTAGATGAAAACGCGTCGAACAGGATTTTGAAATTGGTTTGTAATGGTCCTTCTCTAAATGCCCCACAGGATGCGGCGAACGATACACTGCCCGAAAACGTGGAGGACATCAATGGAACGTTGACCTTTAAGACAGTGAGTGCCGAGCATCGGGGGAATTACACGTGCCTGGCCAGCAATAGTCAGGGACAGATTAACGCCACGGTCGCCATCAATGTGGTGGTCACCCCCAAGTTCAGTGTGGCGCCCGTGGGACCCATCGAGACCAGCGAACAGGGCGTGGCCTGGATACACTGCCAGGCAATTGGGGATCCCAAGCCGACGATACAGTGGGACAAGGACTCACAGTATTTGCGGGAGAATAATACGGATCGGGAGCGTTTCAGTTTCCTGGAGAACGGGACACTCGTCATCCGCAATGTCCAGGCGGAGGATGAGGGCAAATACGGCTGCACCATTGGCAACAGTGCCGGACTGAAGCGGGAGGAGGTGCGTCTCCTGGTGCGAACCAGTGGCGATAGCTTCATGGCCGAGGAAACAGCCGGCGATGGCTTCCTGGTGACCCGGGCCGTGCTCATCACGATGACGGTGGCCTTGGCCTACATCGTCCTGGTGGTGGGCTTGATGCTCTGGTGTCGCTATCGTCGCCAGGCGCGCAAGGCGCGTCTCAATGAGCTGAGCAACAAGGAAGCTGGCGGGGATCAGCCGGATGGAACGGGTAAAGTTAATGAACAGGAACCGTGTCTGTCCAAGCCGCGTAATGGACACAGCAAGTCCCGGCCAGGGGATGCACAGAAATCCGATGACACCGCCTGCAGTCAACAGTCGAGGGCATCCAGGAAATCCGCCCACATCTATGAGCAACTGGCTCTGCCACGTTCCGGTCTCACCGAGCTCATTCAAATTGGACGCGGCGAGTTTGGCGATGTCTTTGTGGGCAAACTGAAGGCGTCACTGGTCAGCGCAGTGTCCACCAATGACAAGGATGCGGATACGGAAAAGCAGCACAGCAATAGCGAAAATGGCAGTGGCAGTGGCAGCACCACATTGAGCACCTTGAACGAGAAGCGACGCTCCAAGACCTCCATGGATGACATTGAGGAGATCAAGGAGGAGGAACAGCCGCGGGAACACTCTGAATCCCTGCCCGATCAACTGGTGCTGGTCAAGGCCCTCAATAAGGTCAAGGATGAGCAGGCGTGCCAGGAGTTCCGACGTCAACTGGATTTGCTGCGGGCCATCTCCCACAAAGGTGTCGTTCGTCTCTTCGGCCTCTGCCGCGAAAAGGATCCGCACTACATGGTCCTCGAGTACACGGACTGGGGCGATCTCAAGCAGTTCCTGCTGGCCACCGCCGGCAAGGTGAACACAGCCACAGCCACCAACTCGCCGCCTCCACTGACCACCAGTCAAATGCTCGCCGTCGCCTATCAAATAGCTCGGGGCATGGATGCCATCTATCGGGCCCGCTTTACCCACAGGTCAGTTCATGCACATTTCCACTACACTACATGAAAAGTCATTAGGAAATTCAGGTCACTGATTTTAGAATGTATTTTAATTTTGATAAGACAACTTTAAACAATCTAAAGATTTAAACAATAAAAAAAGTACGTTAGTTTTTTTGATTCTCGAAGCATGTTCAAGACGAAAGGACAACGGCTTACCTCCAGAACACATTCCATTGGAACGTGTTTGGAATGCATTCCAAAAGAATCTACATTTCTCAGAGAAAACATTAAATGGCTTTTTACAAAATATTGAGCCTTAAATTTAAATGATATTAGATACCCATATGTATATATCAATGATACTGAAATTCCTTTTCCTTGATAAGGGAACAATCCCTAGAGATTCCCTGGGGATTGGAGCTAAAGGGCTAGAACAAGTATTTAAATACACTTAAAAAAAATGGTGTTTATCTTAACTTTATACCATGCCAACAGTTAAAAGACAGCGTTAACTAGTTTCAGAAATTAAGAAATATGAAATAAGTAATCTAATTAGTCAGTCTGTAACGTGACGATGACAGTCATTAATTTATTTTGCCATTTTCCAACACTCTCAATATACTCAAAAAAAAAACAGAGACCTTGCCACTCGCAACTGCGTCATCTCCAGTGAATTTATTGTGAAAGTCGCCTATCCGGCGCTGTGCAAGGACAAATACAGTCGCGAGTATCACAAGCATCGGAATACGTTGCTTCCGGTTCGCTGGCTGGCGCCGGAATGCATCCAGGAGGATGAGTACACCACCAAGAGCGACATCTTTGCATTCGGCGTGGTGGTGTGGGAACTGTTCAATCAGGCGACAAAGCTGCCCCACGAGGACTTGACCAACGAGCAGCTGGTGCAGCGGGCGCTGGAAAATACCCTGGAATGGTCCATTGCCGAGGGCACGCCCGCCAGCCTCAAGGAGATTTTGGTGAGCAACATAGAACATTTCTCATCGAATGACAGCTAATTAATGTTGTTATTCTGCCTATGCTCTGCTTTTTCTCCTGCCCCTCCCCCATTCTCTCGTTCTCTCATTCTCTCATTCGCAGCTCTCCTGCTGGTTGGCCAATCCCAAAGAGCGTCCGTCTTTCAGTCAATTGGGCGCTGCGCTCAGCAAGGCAATGCAAAGTGCTGATAAATGAGTGCATCATCAGCAGTGCTGCCAGATCGATGACTGATTTAGTGTTGGCAAACACGATTTGCTAACTACGCCAAATATAATTTGTAGTATTTTTTCTTAGTATCTAATTCGGAGAAATTAACGCATGGTGAAACTATCAACCAGGTAACGTTACATCATTTCATCATGAATTATTGCACTGTACTGAATTAATTTTTAAATGTCAGCCGTGTGTTCAACACGCGTACTTAATTCTAGACTAAAATTGAAATTCAAATATATATGTATACCTATTTGAATTGTTAAGAAACCGTAAGCATTGATATCTTCTCTAAAGTATCTAGAAACTAAATATGCAGCTAAAATGTAAATAAAAACTGCCACAAACAAATTTGCATTTAAACCAGTTGAAGCATTTATAGTCGTAGTCTTTTTTCGGTATTTTTTGGAGGTATTTCGAAAAGTACTTTTCAAACTTACCGAAATTTATGCGAATATATAACAAAACATACATAAATAGTATTAAGAGAAATTTTATAAAATACACATCTAGTAGATATATACTTGAATATTTATAAATACAAATTAAATGAAATACACAAGAATTAATCACAACGAGTATTTTAACTTGAAATACAATTTTACTACATAAGTTCAGCTTTTAAGCGTCATTACATAAATTCATTAATTGTCTAGATGTTATTAAAAAAAAAAAAATATATATATAAATAAATAAATAAAGTTATATACACATATTATCAAGTACAGCAATGTGCATGGGAATCCCAAAATCGTAACAAATTTATAACTAGCCGTTTAAGCTTTGATGCATGTTTACAAAACATTTAAATGAAATAATACAAAAGAAATCAAGTCAAATAAATAAAGAAAATCAACTAAACTGTTTATCATTTCAAGTGCTTAGCCCAAAAAGCGACAGTCAGAAGGAAAAGCGGAAAAATGAAAAGCCAAAGCTGAAATGCAAATAAAAAACGCTTGAGGCAAAAAAAAAAAAAAAAAAAACAAAAAAAATACCAAAGTCGGATTTGGATTCCGGGTCTTGTTTTGCTGTGTGTAACTACTTTTTATAGACATTTCATTTGGCGTGGCAAATTTCGTTGACGGCTCTACTTTTGAGGTGGAGAAAAAGAAGGAGCTATTTGCCATCTCGCTCATTCACACTTGACTTGATTTGAAAAATGAGCGCCTATTGAATTTCGGATTGAGCATTTGGTTGGTCTTTTTTTTCTCTCCCCTCTTTCATTGGGTTTTCAGGCAATAAACCGTCGAAAAGTTGCCTCAGCTTATTGGGGCTTTAAGTTGACCCGGAAGCTGAGTATCCCTACAAATGATGGAGCTGAAGATGGAGAAGCCTACGTTGCGAAAAAAAGTTGGCCGTGCGAAAACTTTTGGCAGTCAACCGAGCCTATATATATTTGCATTTGAATCAGGAACAACAACACCCAAAAACACAATGAGCCAGCATTTTTCTCTATTTTCTTCTTATTTTGTTTTCTTTATTTTCTTTAGGCAATTGTAAGCAGCTGTGGCTTGGTTTTTGGCCCAGTGTATTGGCTGTTTAGCATTTCCTGGCACGTACAAATTTGCTGTCATGAATTTCAAATGGCCAAGCGCAAAGGCTGATTGAACAGTTGTGCCAAAAGGAATTACATACTTGCGAGTAACGAAATGTTCATACACTTCCTAATATGGCAAACATTTTTAGAAAAATTTATCAAAATAAAATAAAATTCCTTTACACAATTAAAAACAATTATCAGATATTTTTTTAAATTATATATTAATATTAAATTACATTTACAAAAGATTTCGTAAACTTGCATCTCTAAAGTAAGCCATATTAATCTGCAAATTTTATATTATTCTAAAACACATGACTTCAAATTTCAGCTTTCTATCTTTAGCGGTTTGGCCTACACGTTGATTCTATGTCAGGACAAAGAGCTTTATATACATATATAGTTCTTCTAATTTTACCAGCGTCTTGTCAAAATGTGTGCAGCCTAACTTATTATAGGGTATCTACAGAATCTAAGACCAGATTCGTGCGCTTGGCTTAGCCAGCATTTTAATTTGAGCATAGCCCACATTCAGGTGTCCAGTCGACATTTATGAGCAATTAGTCGGAGTACGAGCTAAATAACTGAATAGTAAATCAAAAAATTTCTCTGATCAGCTGCACAGCGTAGAGATGAAAGCCATATTTAGTTGATGGCATACCCAAAAGAAAAATAGAAAAAGAATGACCAAAATCACTATGCACTTTCTGTGAATGGACATGAATAAATCAATGCCGAATGTTGCTGAATTTCAAACGTCATTCGTGATTCGTATGTGTGCAATGGTTTTTGTCAAATCTTTTACATTTTGCATGGCTGATGGCCCCAAATGGAACTGTTGAAAAATACATTAAGCCAGCCTGCCACACATGGCGTATGCGCAATATTTGTTTCCATTCATACATAAATTTCTGCGGCAGCTGCAACAACAAAAGCCTAAGCTTAACATTTACTTTTTACAACATTTTACATTTTACAACAAAAAAAAAAAAGAAATGCCATTCAATTTATTAATAACATAAAAGAGTGGGCAAAAAATATGGAAAATGGCGGAAAATGGCTTTGCCAATTGAAGCGTAAAATGTGCATTACTCATACGCCGCATAAGCCCCCAAGCTGACCTATGCCACTTTATTATGCCTTTTACCTGTGCACATTACACATAACATATTATATAACACATTACGCATACGCCGCGTGAACTTATGCACAACAAAAGTAAATGTTTGGCAAATAAATTACGCGCTAAATGAAGGCGTTTCTTTGGTAAGTGTGTTGGCAACAAAGGGCAAGAACTTTAACTTGCAATGAGACATGCGGCAAGGGAGGGAGAGGGTTCAGAGAGGGGCTAACAACAGTCGCTGAAAATAAACATATTTTCGCATTCATCAGAAGGCAAAAGTTTGTGCCTGCTGACTTCCTGGCACATAATTGAAGCACATCGCAGACTCATTTGTTACTCGACTCTCTGCTGCACACATAATCATATTGCTGTCAGCAGCATATAATTCAACCCCTCGGATGCCTTTACCCTTTACCCTCACTCTCTACCCCTCCCCTCGCGATCTAAATGAGCTTGCTGCACATTTGATAGCTTGGCCTCGTTTTTAATGGCATTCTCATTTGACTCAACTTTCAGCCACAATTAGTGTGCCACAGTTTTGACAGAGTTCGCAAATTGTGTTTTTAGGCCAAAAGCTGAAAATCAGCAGCTGCTTTCATTAAAGGGCTAACAAAATTCTGCAAACTTAACTTGTCTTGACTTCAGAAAAAGAAATAAATCTGGAAAATCTGCAACTAATTGAATTATTTTATTTAGTTCATCAAAATATTCAGCTAAAGACTTTTCAGAGCATCAGTCAGTGCAACAAGGGGGAGGGCCCACTGTACAGTAATGTCTCGACTGCCACGCGTCTCGACTGCAAAGTCTTTTGAGCGTATAAATTTAATTAAATTAGTTTCAACTTGCCTGACTCGAGAGTCTGCGAACTGTGGTAAAAAATAAGGGAATACATTTTCATATTGGCCTAAAAGTTAACTACCACCCAAAGAGAGAGGGGTAGAAAGACTCACGTTTTGAACGTTGATGCCACTTTATTATTATTTCAAGATTATGCTTGCTTCATTTTCAGCAACGCTGACACTTTTTCTGCTCTCAAAGTCAGTTCTTATGGGGAATAGAGATAAGTCTAAATTAATAAAATAAAAGAGTCTACAGAAAAAATATATTTACATAAGAAATTTAATTAAAAATCACACAGACAAACGAAAAAGTTGATAATAATTAATACTTTTTTCACTAGAATTAAATCTCTTTTTAAAAAATAAATCGTTAACAAATTTAAATATTTATTTATTTATTTTCTAATTATTGATAATAATTAATACGTTTTACACTAGAATTATTTCTCTTTTTAAAAAATAAATTGCTAACAAATTTAAATATTATTTTATAATAATTAATACCTTTTACACTAGAATTATTTGTCTTTATAAAAAATAAATTTTTAACAAATTTAAATATTATTTAATAATAATTAATACCTTTTACACTAGAATTATTTGTCTTTTTAAAAAATAAATCGTTAACAAATTTAAATATTTATTAATTTATTTTCTAATTATTGATAATAATTAATACGTTTTACACTAGAATTATTTCTCTTTTTAAAAAATAAATTGCTAACAAATTTAAATATTATTTTATAATAATTAATACCTTTTACACTAGAATTATTTGTCTTTATAAAAAATAAATTTTTAACAATTTAAATATTTATTTATTTTATTGTTAATAATTGTTAATAATTTATTTATTTTATTCTAATTATTGTTTATAATTAGTACTTTTCACACTAGAATTGTTTCTCTTTTTAAAAATGAAATTGATAACAAATTCAAATATTTATTTAATGCATTTCTAAGGTCAATTTTCTAAGCGACAAATTTAAATAATTATTAAAAACATTTCTAAGCCCAATTTCTCCTATGACTCGATATCTATTTGAGTTTTGAAAAACATAGACAATTTTTAAATATAAGTCTTAAATAAAATTCAGTTAATTTACTTCCCAGACATTTCTGGAACAATTATCTATATTTTTGTGGTATCTAAAACGGTCTCTAAATCTACAACGAAATCTGATCCATTGACTGTCTGACTGTTGACAAAACAATGTAAGCGAGAAGGTCAATGAAATTCTAAAAAAAAGGAGATGTTAAAAAACTAATTAGCGTTAAATGAGGGTAAACTTTGGAATACGCCTGACAGATTCAGATTCAGTTTCAGTTTCAGTTTGAATTTTACGCCGCGTGGCAGGCTAATGGCTGACAGAGGAAATTATGGCAACTCAGGATGAGTTGGGACAGAGACAGAGATAGAGACTCAGACAGAGACAGAGACAGAGATAGAGACAGTCAGGTGTGCTGAAGGCAATGGTTTAAAGCTGGCGAAGATTTAACCGCCGGTTATTGAGACAAACAGCCAAGACTTGAGTGCAGACAAAGGCGACATTGAACCAACCCCGTCAACTGTTCCAGCAAAAAGCAAAGGGATACGGGATGGTACAGGACATGCATTAACCAAACAGCTGAGCCTTTGTGTTGACTCATTAACGCACAGCCAACGAAGCGAGACAGCGAGCAAGTTAAACAGAGACAGAGACAGAGACGAGAGAGAGAGAGAAAGCAAGTGAAGAGCAGAAATGAAACATCAGCCAGAAAACGACGCGTCGTTCATTCTACGTAACGTTTCAAGTGAAATAAATACCCCCAAAGTCATAAAAACCAAACACAAAACAAGTTCAAAATTATATAGTCCAGGAGTCGACTATAAGATACCCGGTAATCTATTTAAATATATGTATGTGTATGCAAGCATGTTCAACACTTTTTTGACAACAACAAATCTTAACAAAACTTGATAGTTTTATTTTTTAATTTGAATTAATTTCATAACAAACGTTTATTGCGAGATTACAAAAACAACAACATTTATTTCTATTCTTTTCCAAAGCAATTGTCATCAAAATCAATAGAGTTTTGTGTAGCACACATAAATTATTTTATCTACATTTCAACTGTAACGGATTAAAAAAGTATTGCATACATTTGGGCGCTTGGATTGCCCATGAAAACTTAAAAGATACATAACTATTGATATGTTTATTCAATCTTTAAGAAATTAATTGGACTGATTGTTAATGATGAAAGGAATGTTGCAGTGTCAAGAAGAGCGTTCTATCTTATAAAGTTAATGGGTTGTGGAGTTTTTTGCAGGTGGTACGATTTCATTTATTTAATGTCAGCTTAGTTGACCAAACTAAATGTAAAAATTAAATTAAAACTAACCAATGTACACAAAGAA
The DNA here is from genome assembly GCA_035043635.1 of Drosophila rellima. Classification (NCBI taxonomy): domain Eukaryota; kingdom Metazoa; phylum Arthropoda; class Insecta; order Diptera; family Drosophilidae; genus Drosophila; species Drosophila rellima. Next base: position 4,117,193 of record JAWNMV010000143.1, on the reverse strand, counting down.
TTAAAGTAAAATTTAGTAATTATATTCAAATTTTAGCTCAATGGATAAAAAAGTTAAATCAAAAATTAAGAATCTGGGGGTATTCGAAAATTTTTAAAATCCAAAGACATTCATAGGGTTTAAAGAGGTCTGTGTGCCAAATTTGGTTGCTCTAGTTCTGGTAGTCACTGAACTTTAGTCGCTTGGACTCTTCAATTGCAAGATTACCGGGTATAACAACAACAACAATAAGAAGAGGAAGAAGAAGAAGAACAACAAGAACACAGTGCTACCCTCAATGGCTGCCACGTCTGGCAGGCGACATCATCGTCATCGACATTGTTGTTGTTGTTGTTGTTGTTGTCGTTCTCGTCGCCACTCGAGTTGACTTGAATGGGTTTTCGGTCGTGGTCCTGGTTGTGTTTTCATTCAGCTCTTGGTCCTGGAGTAACAATTTTCATTTTGAACAGCGAACAGCGAACGCATAAAATTTTACGAGCCACGCCAGAGACTCAGAGACTTTTGGAGAAACGACTCCCACGGCAAAAGTTTAGCTTTCGTGTTGCCCATAAAAAGCCTGACGCGAGAGAGAGCGAAAGAGAAAGAGAAAGCGCGGAGAAAGCGAAGAAAGCCGCCTCCCCCCCTGCGAGTATGAAGTTGATTTTGGAGTTTGTGAAAACTGAACGCTTCAATGGACTTGACGCCGAGCTTCATTGGGGGATTTGCAACTGATGCTTTAACCAAAAAAAAAAAAAAAAAAAAAGGGTTTGGGTTAAGTTTAGCGCATTTGGGCCGCTTAGGAATTGTGTTCAGGTGAAGTTTGCCGTTTTATTGACTCACTTACGTATTTACTAGTATTTGTTAGCCCGGTCCTTTGCCGACTATAACGGTAAGTGTGACATTAGCCGTGGCTTGTTATGCTCGGAGATTGGAGCATTGTGAAATTAGCGCTAAATGAGGCTGCTTTGTGGTGCGAGACGTTTGAAGGAAGCCTTGAAAATGTTCAATTGCCAGGAACCTCGGGAGGAATAGTAGAGGAAGTAGGAGCAGAAAGGGAAAGAGAAAGAAGCAGAAGCCAGCAAACTGTTAACTGTGAAATGAGCAGTAAAGAGAGAGAGGGAGAGTGAGTTTTGCAACTAAATTAAGCTAAACTAAATGAAAATGAATAAGAAAAGTTTGTGTTCTAAACGCTGCTGGCGATAAAATCTGACTCAAGGCAATTTAGACTTGAATTTCGCCAGCTCATTTAGTGAGAAACGCATCGAATCAGATTCTGATAATATTCTTCTTAAAATGCACAGATGTCATTGAAAAGATTTACAAAAGATTTATGCTCAATGGTATTCAAAGTGTTTCCTAGGCAACATCTGATCAGCATCTGTGATTCAATAAAAATTCATTGCATACTTTTGTGGGCCCAGTTAAAATGAACTACAAAATTTAAAGTTGCTTCTGTTTCTATGAAGTTAAGGAATATACAACATTTTGTAAGCTTTACTAACGCTTTAATAATAAAATACTCTATATCCATAAAGTTAAAAAATGTTAACAAAATGAAATCAGATTTACTCGCTCTCTCTTAATTTTAATTTTTGATCATAACAATAAAATACACTAGTTTCATAAAGTTCAAAAATGTTTACAAACTTAAATCAGATTTGGGTTTCACAATATCATTTTAAAACGGTCTAAAAATATCATTATTATGCATATATTTCTGTACAAATTTGTATTGCTGGTAAATTAGATGAGACTACTCTGGGATATTTGGCATTGTGTTTTAAATGATATACATTTGTCCGTCTGGTGGTCAAATTAGAGTCACACGACGCCAGAAGGTTGAAACCAAACGTGATTTATAATGTTGATTCTGCACAAAATTCGTTCTTCCAGTTTGACACCCATTGACACAATAGCGTGTCTTTTAACGTCTATCGAGTCCTTTGGCTCAAAGCCAAGTGAGGAGTAAAGAGCAAACAAAAAGTAACTGAAAAATTTAGCGCTATGTCAACACATTCACATTCCAACAGGCAGAACCTTTAGCCTGGCCAGAAGAGCGTTGAGAGAGTCGGAAAACGAGTTGAGCCAACATCTTAGTGTGCTGCCATTTTCAATGGCAATTGCCCAAAAAGAGTGAAAAGCGTCGAAAAAGCAAAGGGCAAAACGAAAATGATGTTCACACAAAGAAATGCGCAATGTTTGCTGTGACCAGAATAGCATAGAAACTACTTTCATATCTACATATATATAAATTCCAGTGATGGATTACTTACCCACTAAAGTCACCTTCAAATAAAAGTCGCTTTACACTTTGGAAAAAAACCTAGGCAAAAATCATAGAATAAATTGAATGGAAAATAATTAAGAAAAATAAAATAAAAGGACAATATTAATAGAAAACCATTTCTGGACCTGCACTGCACTCAAGTGTATGAAAAATGTATTTAATTTTAACAAATATTTTATGTAAATTAAATAAATAAAAAATAAAAAAATTTAAAATTAAATATTGAACAGATTTGTAAATAAAAGTTTAATTAAACAAAAGTGACAATGTTTTAATTTTTTACTAGAAATTTGTAAAATTAATAAGCATATTTTACCCTAAACTGCTAAAGTAGCTCCCTAATTAATGTGTTTCACATAAAAATCGCCTTACACTCTGAAAAAAACTTTAACGAAAATCCAAGAATAAAATGAATAGTAAATAATTAAGACGAAAAGAAAAATACATTGTTAAAAGGAAACAATTTCTGGACCTGCACTGCAATGAAATATAAGAAAAATGTATTTAATTTCAGCAAATATTTTATGTAAATTAAAAATTCATGAAATATTTATGCAGCTTTGTAAATTGAAGTTTAATTAAACAAAGTGACAATGCTTAAATTTTGATTAGAAATTTATATAAATTATATACATATTTTACCCCAAACTGCTGAAGTAGTTCCCAAATTAATATGCTTTTTTTTTTAGTGTAACAAAACAGCCTTGATTTCAAACCGAACGAGCAAGAATCCAAGGCCAGTTTCTGGCCAAATGTAATTTGTGCCCCAACAAGTTAACACCCGCAGCAGCCAGACTAAGTGGGAAGACAGCAACTAAACTACTCGTAACTGTTTTATATAAATATAAAAAAAGGTTAGGAAAAATGGAAAATTGCACAAACTTTTCATGTTAGTTTGCTGCAGCATACAAATTATTTTGGCCGAACAACTTTTACTCGGCGAGCAGCGCTAGAACTCGAAACTGTTTTAAAAACTTTTAGCCAAAGCTTTTGGCTCTGGCTTGGCAGCCTTAGAACCACAGGACCACCGCAGGACGAGCATTAATAGCTGAGATTGTGTTGCTCAGTGAGCTCGGCAAAATGCTGATAAATTAAGACGCAGCCCACAGGCCACAAATCATTGAATTGAACCGCAATGCGACGAGTTTGTAGACAGCCAAAGACAGCTGAAGGCTCCTTTAGCTTCCTTAGCTCCTTCAGCTTCCTTCAGCTTCCTTCAGCTCCTTCAGCTTCCTCCGCTTCCTTCAGCTTCCTCCGCTTCCTTCAGCTTACTCCGCTTCCTTCAGCTTCCTCCACTTCCTTCAGCTCCTCCTGCTCCTTCAGCTTCCCTCAGCTTCCTTCAGCTTCCTTCAGCTTCCTCCGCTTCCTTCAGCTCCTCCTGCAGCTTCCTCCGCTTCCTTCAGCTTCCTTCAGCTCCTTCAGCTTCCTCCGCTTCCTTCAGCTTCCTCCGCTTCCTTCAGCTTCCCTCAGCTTCCTTCAGCTTCCTTCAGCTTCCTCCGCTTCGTTCAGCTCCTCCTGCAGCTTCCTCCGCTTCCTTCAGCTCCTCCTGCTCCTTCAGCTTCCCTCAGCTTCCTTCAGCTCCCTCCACTTCCTTCAGCTCCTCCTGCTCCTTCAGCTTCCCTCAGCTTCCTTCAGCTTCCTTCAGCTTCCTCCGCTTCCTTCAGCTCCTCCTGCAGCTTCCTCCGCTTCCTTCAGCTTCCTTCAGCTCCTTCAGCTTCCTCCGCTTCCTTCAGCTTACTCCGCTTCCTTCAGCTTCCTTCAGCTCCTCCAACTCCTTCAGCTTCCCTCAGCTTCCTTCAGCTTCCTTCAGCTTCCTCCGCTTCCTTCAGCTCCTCCTGCTCCTTCAGCTTCCCTCAGCTTCCTTCAGCTCCCTCCGCTTCCTTCAGCTCCCTCAGCTTCCTTCAGCTTCCCTCAGCTTCCTTCAGCTTCCTTCAGCTTCCTCCGCTTCCTTCAGCTCCTCCTGCAGCTTCCTCCGCTTCCTTCAGCTTCCTTCAGCTCCTTCAGCTTCCTCCGCTTCCTTCAGCTTACTCCGCTTCCTTCAGCTTCCTTCAGCTCCTCCTGCTCCTTCAGCTTCCCTCAGCTTCCTTCAGCTCCCTCAGCTCCCTCAGCTTCCTTCAGCTTCCTTCAGCTCCTTCAGCTTCCTTCAGCTCCTTCAGCTCCTTCAGCTTCCTTCAGCTTCCTCCGCTTCTTCCGCTTCCTTCAGCTCTTCCTGCTCCCTCCGCTTCCTTCAGCTCCTTCAGCTCCTCCTGCTCCTTCAGCTCCTTCAGCTTCCTCCGCTTCCTTCAGCTCCTCCTGCTCCTTCAGCTTCCCTCAGCTTCCTTCAGCTCCCTCCGCTTCCTTCAGCTCCCTCAGCTTCCTTCAGCTTCCCTCAGCTTCCTTCAGCTCCTTCAGCTTCCTCCGCTTCCTTCAGCTCCTTCAGCTTACTCCGCTTCCTTCAGCTCCTCCTGCTCCTTCAGCTTCCCTCAGCTCCCTCAGCTTCCTCCGCTTCCTTCAGCTTCCTTCAGCTTCCCTCAGCTTCCTTCAGCTTCCCTCCGCTTCCTTCAGCTCTTCCTGCACCTTCAGCTTCCCTCAGCCCCTCCAACTCCTTCAGCACCTACTACAATCTTCATTTGCATGCCTCAGTTCAATCTCAAATCGATACTCTTCTAGGCGACACGGTCACATGTGTCTCTTATGTCTCCTGTCTCTTTCCCCCGGCCAGTTTTATCTCAAGAACTCCTAGCAAAAATATATATAGTTTTTAGTAATACAATTTCTTCGACATTCTCTTTCTCTTCCTCTTTTTGTCGGCGTCGCAGTTGTCGTTCTGAATTTTAATCAAGTTGCGTCCACAACTTGCGTTTTCTTGCTCTCTCTTTGTAGGGGCAAAGGGTTGGGGGCAGAAAAGTTGTCGCTAACAATTTTATCAATAAAATTTATGACGTCTGATCCACGCGACAGACCAAAGGCGCCCTAAAGCACAATACAACTGACAAAAACAAAGTACAGGCGAGCTTCCCTAACTCGAACTTCTATAACTCGAATTTCTTCTAGCTTGAACTAACGTAGTAAACCATAAAAAAAAAACGATTCCCTAAGTCGAAGTCTCCATAATATGCACTTTTTCTTGGATAAGGGTGATTTGAGTTCGACTGTAACTAAGAAATCTTTAAATTAAATTAAAATATTATAAAATTTATGTTTAAAATTAAAATCATAAATTCAGAAAATTATTGACATTGAGTATAATAAAAGTATCTTATATTAACTTTTATACATTTAATCAAGAGCTGATAAACGTTAAATTTCAGAATTAAATTACAAAGTATTTTATATGCTTTAAATTAAATTTTATTTTTGAAATTTTTGAAAATTAAAAATTCGCAAATAAATCTCAAGTTTTTGTCGGTTTCTCCAATAAAGATGTATGTATTCATTGGCATATTCTCCAAAGTTGCAAATCTTAAGACTCACATACTTATTTGCTTGATCAGTTGGAAAAGTCAAAGTTTTGGGGTCGAAATGGTGTTTTCTCAAATTGTTTTGTATTTGCATAGCAATTACTTGAAGACGCCAAGTCTTGGTTTAATTGAAAGCCAAATGCAGCTGCCAAAAACATTTAAGTTATGTATGCGAGGAGTAGACAAGGCGGTTTAAGAGTGCAGGGGTAGGTAGGGGGTAGGGGGTGTGAGCAAGTGGCGCGTCTAACCGCGAGGCAAGAACGAGGGGAGACTGAAGATGTTTTTATGCCATTTGCCATTTGCATGGCCAACATGGAAAAACTGCAACTGAGAGGGCAACTGAGAGGGCAAACTCCCAAACCGTCCGTATACACATATGAGTAAGTGTGTGAGCGTCTGTCTGTCTCGACTTACCAACTTGCATAATACATAATTTTGTTTTCTTTTCAGTGTGTGCTCGTTTATTATTTCTGTTTCTGCATCTGTTTCAGTTTCTTTTCTTTGCTCCTCTTATTTTTTGTTCTTCTCCCTTTTTCGCTATGTGGCACAACAGCTTCGCGTCTTCAGCATTTCCCCCTTCGTCATTCCCGCACCCCGCAGTGCACATTCTTCTCCTGGCTGCATTCATATTTTCACACCCTTTAGGATTATTTCGTGCATGGCATCGTCGACTGTGTGCAGCTCAACTCAAGAGCGGAGCTGCTCCTGTTACCTCCATACCCTGTAAATATAAGACCAAAGGATATAGCGGACTTAACAGAGCACTTGGAACAAGATATGCATATAATACATTTGATGTATCAACATCATTGGATTTATCGAAAATTTTCGAAAAAAAATTTTGAAAAAATGTAAAGGGGTAAGTATGCAAAATATTGAAAATTTTTGAAAAAAAAAAATTACCAAATAAATAAAATTGAAATGCAGAATGAATTTAGAGACCAAATCATGAACAAAATGACATTTCGTATGGAAATCGGTTGAGTTTTGACAAAGTTGTGAGTTCTCAAAATTTTTGAAAAATTTAAAGGGGTAAGTATGCAAAATATTGAAAATTTTTGAAATAAAAATAATTTTCCAAATTAATAAAATTGAAATGCAAAATGAATTTAGAGACCAAATTATGATCAAAATGACATTTCGTATGGAAATCGGTTGAGTTTTGACAAAGTTGTGAGTTCTCAAAATTTTTGAAAAAATGTAAAGGGGTTAGTATGCAAATTATCGAAAAATTTTAAATAAAAATCAATTTTTTTAGATGAAAAATATTTAAATGCAGAATCAATTTTGAGGTCAAAACATGATCAATATGACATTCTGCTTTCAAATCGGTTTAATTTTGGAGAAGTTATGATGCAAGAGAGATTAAAAGACGCACTTGAGTTATGTATATACATATATAATTTGTATATATGTACATACATATATAAAATGCAGGATATCTACTGATCGAGCAGCTCACTTGTAAAATTTACACTGGTCTCCGCAACTTTTTTAAAGCAATTTAAATTAACAGCAATGGCGTAACCCGTGTGGTTAAATGAGTGTGTGTGCGTGTGTGTGTGTGTGTGTGTGTGTGTGTGTGTGTGGTACTGTATGTCTGTCTGTGTGTGTTTGTTTATGCCTCGTGAATTCATGGCTGCTCCAACTGCAGCAACGTTAGCTGAGAAGGACGATGCCAGGACTCTGGACTCAGGACTACGCCGTGCAATTGGAATGCAATTTGTTATGGAAGTTAAGTCTCCACTTGTCAGTTAAGTTTACGCTTGGCTGTTTGACTGTTGTCGCATGTTGCCATGTTGCCATGTGGCCCGTGTGGCCCATGTGGCCCATGCGGCCCATGTGACCCATCCACAGGACACATGTCCTCCACATCCTGTTCCATCCTGCTGCTGCTATGTTGACGGGCACTGTGTAGTTAAAAATAATTAAAGTCTTTAATATTTAAATTAATTTGCAGTGCAGCACAAAATGAATATTGTGCTGTTAATTGGCCCCAGAAGCCAAACCCTCGTATACGTAATATTCGTTTTGTTTTCTTTGACTTTTTAAAATATTACGACAGTCATCAGTACATTTAACAACAGAAGAATCAAACCAATAGAAAATAAGAATTAAGGTAAGCCTTTCTTTTTTTAAATATATATACTTATATATAATAAAATAATTCAAATATTTTAAATATATATTTAAAAAAAATGCACCAAAATAAAATAACAAAATGATATAAAATTTTAAATGTTTAACTAATTAATTTAAAAGATTTCGTTCTCCCTTTTCACACTGATCGTTAACTTTTTCTACGATTGCTATAGACTGTGAAATCAGAGTGATGAAAAATGTCAGAGAAATCAAAAGCTTAAGGCCTCGCGCACACTGGCAGCTGAAAGCTCAACTTACGGCTGAGCTTATAGGCGAGCTTATTTCAACGATAAAACAAACGCACTGAGAAAAATTTAGATGAGCTGGTAAGCTTTAAGCTCAGCTCTGCTCTGCTTGATCGGTAGAGGAAGCTTTTTGAATTGTGATTTAAAATGAATTGCGAAACGAATTGTTGAAAACTATTCAAATAGAATAGTTACCGAAAACATTTTGGAGACAATCAGTAAGACTTTAAACGCATGGAGTAAGTATAAATTTAGCTATAATATAGAAGACCTTTGAATATTCGTGTTTTACGAAAAGCTCCGAAAGGATAAGCTCGCCTATAAGCTCAGCTGTAAGTTCAGCTTTCAGTCGCCAGTGTCAGCGAGGCCTAAACTTCTTCGAGGCTAGTTTTGGCGTTGGAAATCGATGGCGCCAATGTCAGATGTATGTAACATAGAGCTTTATAGAACTAAATAGGGTTTATATATTGTATTGTATTGTATTGTATTTTATTTAGGGGTTGGCAGTGCTTACGCATTGCGAGCATTATAGCCGTTATTTTGACGGCTTAGGCAACTGCCAACTAATGGAGCTGAAGACCAAAAACATAGTTAAAACAAATACACTGAGAGCCGAAAATTATGCTACACACACACACACACACACACAGACACACACACACATACATATGGGAAAACATACTCATAAGCAGGCGATTTACATGCAGCAAAAATGTTGATTAGAAAATTAATTAAGGTTTTTACGATGCCGCCAGTTTTATGAGTCCGAAGCCATTGAGCCCAAGACGGAGCCCAAGTTGAGTTTTCCCCGTCATATTCTCCGCGTCCTTGTCGTCCCTTTTCGTCCTTAGGCTTTCATGCTTGGAAAAACTTTCGCTCGGCGAATTTACGACATTTTTATGGCGGACTGCCATGCGAGGGCGGCTCGTAAAAAGTGCGTAAAAACTTTTTGTGTGTAGCCCGCAAATTGATAAGCTCGACTGTGAGTTGTTCCCTTGAATCCAGTTTTTTGTATGAGCATTGGACGCTTATGCAGATGAGTTTGCCATCAAATTTCCAAGTGAAGTTCGTTCAATAAATAAATTTGTGTTGAAGCCTTTTTTTTGTTTTTTTGTTGTGGGCGTGGCATTTCCTACACTTTTAAACAGATTTGCGACGGGTGAATCAGCTTTATGCTGAGTACATTTTAAAACTTCTGTACTCTAAATGATCCTTAAAAATAATCATCATAAATATCGAAACATGAACAATTTTTGAATTTTTTACACTATTTAACAAAAATTGACTCTGCATTTTTGTAGGCTTAAGCAAATTCACTTAATTCGATGCCTAACACATTTAAGAAAAAAACTCATTTAATTTTTCTTTCAATTAAAAAAACATTTTTTAAGACTTTTTCTTGTGAATTCTTTTGAATATAATTTTAAACGACGCCTAATTAAGACAGCTATTGAAATTAAAGAGACAGTAAAATGGTATCAATTATTTTCAGATTTTCCCATAGTTTTAAAAATAAAAAAAACTCTTTACCATAAATTCACAAATTCTTAAATGATTTTCATATTTTCCCACAGCCTTCAAAACACAAAAGAACTCTTCACCATAAATTCACAAATTCACAAATAAATAAATAAAAATAATATAGATAAATAAATAAATTTATCTTATAGTGTCACAGACTTATCTTATTAGAAAATGTGAATTTTGTAAAGGCAACAATCTAGCTGTTGGAGAAAGAGTATAAAAGCTTTCACTCATCGAATACCCTATAGTACTTTTACCTACTTTAACGAGCAGCTGAGGAATGAGGAATGGGGAATGGGGAACGAATCACCCCCCGTCCAACTCCGCTTCAAGCTGCATGCAACACAACAAAGAAAGAGAAGGGGGCAGGGCGAAGGGAGGGTAACTCCCGCCGATGCCACAATGCACAATGGCAACTTGACGAAATCATTATATCGCCCCGACATTTATTGATGCCATAAACTTGAAGATTTATGCGTGTGACGCTGACGCCGCACAGTGACACCGAAATTACCACCCCCCGTGGTGGCGAGTGGCACGTTGCAGGGTATAGCACAGTACACCACAGTGCCCGCAGTAAGTCCTTAACCCTCGTAACCAAGACAGAAACCCACCCGGTCATTGATACACCGACAGTTGGGCGATGCCAACTCCGATTCTCATTGCTATTTGGCCATGTCAAATTTTTATTTTTGCCATATTGCAGCACAGTGGGACGCATTTAACCCAGTACAGTAGTCAACATAATTATTTTGACAAAGCAATCACTTGTCAGCTCAACAAATTATGATTTAAATCAATCAAAGAAAATATTGGAAAAATAAATTAAAATTATATTATAAATTATATAGAAAACTAAAGATATTTAACATTTAAAATATTTATTAAATTTGTTTTTTAAATAATAATAAATGTTTAAGTAAATAAAAAATAAACAAGTTTTATAATTTTTAATTTTACTTTTTATCCATTCAGCTAAAATTTAAATATAGTAACTAAATTTTACTTTAATTTATATATTGCTTAAATTTACTTCAATTTTTTTTAACTTTAATATTGGTCAATTGTACTAAGTTGACATTAAATAAACAAATATAAAAAAATTTATAAATAAATAAACTAAAACGTATGTAGCTTATAAAACAGGGGCAAGTCAATGTCTTGACAAAATAGTTATGTCGACTAGTGTATATATTCCATAGAATTTTATTCATGCTCGATAAGTTGCATTACACAATCTGCAACTATATATATAAATATTCAAGTATATATGTATATTCACAAGCACACACAACAGCGTGTTAATTTATTTAAATTGACTACGTGCAAAGTTTACTGGCTTGCGTCTTGTGCCACGCCTCCCATTCCAACCGCCCTTCCGCCCATTCGCCCATCGAGCCATCAATGCGTTCGAGGGGTGGGTGGGGGGCACTGTCTCAATGTTTGCACAAATTTCACATTTTACTGCGCATCGTCGACTCCGTTGTCGTTTTTGTCTTCAAATGCAAACCAATTTGCAAACGTCGCCGGAATGTGTAGCTGAGATTTACGGAAACACACATAGACGACTCCCAGAACACGCTACTCGTAGTCATATGTGAGTCCTTAAACAATTTCACAATTTGTAAAATCCCAAATTAATTGAGCTCATTTCCGATCGCTGTTGCATAACCAATTTTAAGTTCTGCCAACTGAAATACCAGGCGAACATAATCAACAGCAAGTGTACTTGTTAAATTCGAATTAATAAATAACCGCATACTTTTAGGCATACCAATTAAAAGTCCAAAATCCATTGCATACTTTAATGCGGTGTCCATTTAAAATTGTGCTTAATGCACTGCATAATAATCAATAATTTGCTATTTTTACAAAAGATGGCGTGTTAAATATCCAAAATATTTGTTTTAAAAATGAATTGCATACTTTTGCGCTTCTGAATAAAATTACTTTTTCAATTTCATTGCATACTTCTGAGCATGATATTCATAATTCATAGTTTGTTATTTTTACAAAAGATGGCGTGCGCATGACTTGCACCAGATTTATTTTAAATTAATTATTGCATACTTTTACGCTGACATTTGATATGAGATATTAAATTAGCAGCCTGCTGCTGATTCTGTTCGCCTGGTACTTCGGCTAGTAAAATGTTGAGCAACTCAAGCTTTGAGCATTGGCTGGTGAACAAAAACAACAACAACTAATAAAATAGATACGATACGATTATTAACTTGGCTGCAACAATCTTAGTAATATAAATTTATATAAATGTATATTTATAATAGAGTTAATTGCACACTTTGCGCTGCTAAATGAATTTAATGTATCAATTATATTGCAGAAAACTTGTTTGAATAAAATATATAAATTTTTCAAGAAAAATAAAATAAATAAAAATCACATTGCATACTTTTAAGCGCACTATTAATAGTTGATAGTTTGGTACTTTTACAATAGATGGCTAAATTGATAGTGCAACTAACTTACATATATGCATTTTAAAAAATATCGAAAATTTAAAAAAATATCGATGGACCTTAAGAATTTCGCTGTAGCGCAGCTGGTGAACGCGCTCTCATAAAAACTCATTTGAAAGAGTGCCTCGTCTTCAACTCCCCGACTCCAACTGCCCACTCCGGACTCTCCAACTCCGACTGGACGAATGCCGTGCAGCAAAGACAACAGCTTGCAGTCCGTGGATGGAGGAATGTCGTGCTGTCTCCGATTTGTGGATTGGGCGTTGAAGAGGAACACATTGCACATTGCCTGTGGCGGGGTTGTGGCTATGCATGAGCACAGCTGCTGCTGCTCCAACTGCTCCAGCTACAGTTTCCCCAGGCTGTCTTGGCAACAACGATTCTCGCGTGTCAACAATAAGCGCAATAAACTTAAGTTGCATTCAATGTGCCATTCCCGGCAAGAAGCCAATGACAGGCAGGCTGAATAATCCAGGTGCAGGTGCAGGTGGAGATGACTCCTGCCAGCTAATTAACTGGCAAATGAATTTCACTGAGAGTGAACAAACAGTGTCCACTTGTGCAGCAGCTACGGCTCCTCCTCCTACTCCTTCTCCTCCTGCTGCTGCAATGAAGTGGCGTGCGCCTCGTCACGCAATCCAGTTGCTCCTGCCAACGGCCAAGTTGGCCAATTTAAGTTATTCATGAAGAGATGCAGAGACGATGAGTTGCCTGCAACAATAAAACTTGACAGATTCGCATTCACAATCATTTTTAATCCTTTGGTTGTGGCAAATTCATATTAACAGGTTATTCTTTTTGGAAGCTTATTCTAATTACTATATACGCACAGCTTTAACAATTGTCTTTTTGGTTCAAAGAAATCAGTTGCATTCTAAATTACCAACTAAATTGAGCAAAATCATAAGTTTGCAACAATTTGTTTTGTTTGTTCTTTTTTTTTTTAATAATATATCTGAGTATATATGACATGTTTCTATACATCTGTATATAGTATATATATATATATAAATCTAGTTAGTTACGTACATAACTTGTATATACCAATCACAAAACCTTTTTGAAAAGTTTATACTAAAGGAAAACGAATCAGTAAAGAAATAAATTGCAATCTAAACAAATTACATGCTAAACTAAACCATAAATTTTGAATGCTCAATTAAATCTACATACATATTTGTTGTGACTAGATTTCATAATGTTTGGGCGCCTTCAAAGTCTCGCCTGCTTAGGCTAAGTCAAGCGATTGTTCTTCATAAAGTTGGCCAGCAACAGCAATGCAAAGGATGAGGTGAGGAACACACTGCCTGGTATGGATCGACGGATGGGCAAGTTGGGATCCCGCTCACGCTGGGCAAACAGCTCCACATCCGCTTCGTAAGTCTCAAAGTTGTTCCAATGCAGACACTTTTTAACCGCATAGTCCCAGCGACGATAAAGAAGCTCGCGACCTGTAAGTTAATTAAAAATTCAAATAAATTAATTAATATTTTCATAGATGATTCTATATTGTTACATACGATTTTGCGTGGTGGTGGGCGAGAACACATCCGTGGGTGGTGCGTACATTCGCGTCGCATAGGGTAAGGACACCACTTTCATGGTCACGCCGGCAGCTATCATGGCACCCAGGCCAGCTGGTGATGTAGTCTGCGGACGTTCCAGCATCCAGCCAATAATATCAGCAATGAACTGCACCATATGACTGTTCTCTGAATACTCGCCGCCAAATGTCAAGACGGGCTGCAGGCACGCTGGATCCCAGTTGGGTGTGTCCCGTTTGAATGCCTGCAGCACCTCGTAGATCTGAAAGCCAGTCGCTTCATAGGCGGCCTGGGTAATATTCTCCGCTGTCGTCTGGCTGGACAGTCCAAGGATTATGCCGCGCGCATCGTAGCGCCAATAAGGCGCATACAGGCCATGGAAGGCAGGAACAAACGTAATCTCCGATCGCTTGGCCGCCAGCCCACACTCGGCATTCAACATGCTCGAGGAGCAGGACGAGGAGATCATCGAGCTCTCGCCAATAAAGGTATTTAGTGATTCAACAACATTATCATTGGAATTGATTTCCGTATTAATGCGAAGTCCCTGGCGCAACCAGTTGACGGTGGAGCCGGCATTGGAGATGGCACCCTCGAGCGTAAAATGCGTATCGGCCGTGGAACCCAATTTGTGCGCTATGCCCGTAATTAAACCATTCTCCGACTCGATCATCTGCTGTGCGGTATTCAGTAGCACAAAGCAACTGTCGTCGAGTGTGCAAACATTCTGACCCGCCTTGACGCACAGTTGACCCAACAATGCCGCCGGCTGTTCGCCAATCATGCCGGCAATCGGTACACCCATCAATGGGCCATCCACAATGTAGCCAAAGATCTCCGAATTTGAACGTATACGTGGCAGTATTCCCAGTGGCAGTTGAAAGAATTTGCATAGCTTGACATCCCACTGCTCAGTGGCGACATTCATGAGAGCCGTGTAGTGGGCATTGGTCACGTCTGTCGAGTGCACGCCCACATCGACGCCACCAGTTAGGTTCTATATCAAAATATGTACATAATTAGCATAGTCTTATTTTTGATGCCGCTTCCTGCTCCCATGCTTACCCATAGCAGCCAAGAATCCAGTGTGCCAAATAAACACTGCTCATCCTCAACAACCTTGGACACCGCCGGCACATTCTCCAACAGCCACTTGATCTTCAAGGCACTGAAACAGCTGCTCAGTGGCAACCCGCTGCGATATCGCACATAATCCACATTATGCCTGACATTATGGAGCAGGGATTTAAGTAACGGAGTGCAGCGACAGTCGGACCAACCAATGGCATTGTGCAGAGCCTGACCCGTCTGTTTGTTCCAGAGCACTGCGGTGCCGCGTTGATTGGCAATGCCAACCGCAATGATGTCATGCGGACTGATTTCCAATATCACTAGATTCTTATACGCAGTCTACGAGTAATAATTGGGTTACATGAAGATGATATAATCGGGCAAATTTCATTGCGTTACGCACCTCGATGCACTCCTGCATGTGCTTCCATATCTCGGCGGGATCGTATTCCAGCCAGCCGGCATTATGCACAATCTGTCGCAGTTTGAGTTCGTGATAGGCCAACACTTCGGCATTTTTCGTTGAATAAATCTATGGAAATAGATATTGAGTCAGCGTGTCCATGTGTGCGTTTGTGTGTGTGTATGAGTGTGTGTGTGTGTATTAGCTGCATTGTGCGATATTTGTTTTTTTTTTCTTTTTTGGACTCTTACTAAAAAACGACAATGGGTGTTGCTCACGTACGCAACGCCAACGAGTGCTCCAAATCTTCCATAGCGTTCGTCGTTCATATTTCTCGGCAATATCTGGAGAACAAGCACGTGCCGTGTTTTCTTCTAAGCTCGACGCGCGCCAAATGCGTCGCTTGTTATCCGTTGATTTAATGATTAAAGTGTTGCCGTCACCACGCCCTCGGCTTTGACTTGCTGACACCGACGATCAGCCGCCCAAAATCAATTCCTTTGTGTGCACAATTAAATATGATGCATAATTTGACGAAATCAAGCAAGATTTTTGAAAAACTCATTGATTGTTATTTAAGCAGCGGTACATCAGTGTGACCGCAGGCGGAAATCACAAAAATACTACTGCTTTCATTAATCACAAAATACACAAGCTAACAAAAAAAAATACTGCATGAAATTTATAACGTAAAATGTCTTATACCAAAATTTAAATAAATTTTTCTTTAACAATAGCAATGACAACAAATTAAATAAATGCATAAACATTATTAGTCGAGAAGCACATAGCCAGTGAACATATTTACATAAATATAAGTTGAAGTCTGCAGCTCTTATATTTCCCAAGATCAACACATCGTTGTAAATATATCAAACCTAGTTTAATTCTCAATTCAGTCAAAATTAACACAGTTTATGATATTACAAATATATCCTTATACCCATGTTGCACAGTATTTGTATAGGGTATAAAAATGCCTCGTAATGCGAACTTGCAGATTTTTTAAATATAAGACTTGATTAAACCGAAAACGATAGTATAAGAGTATAAGACCCTCTCTTTCTCTCTCGCTCTCTCGCTCTCTGACTCTATTACAATCAACCTACTAGTAGTATATATACTAATGTTTTTGTTTGATAAGCTCCATAGCATAATTAGCCAGTATAAAGCAAACATTTGTAAGGCTTGTTGAACTAGTATCTCTCTGGAAACAGACGAGTTGAGTTCGTTTACTGCTTCGAAATGATCGTTAGCTGTGCTCTTTTCATAACACTGTGTATTCTGATCCACTGGCTATATAGAGTCAATAAAGACTATTATATCCGGGCTTTCTTTTCGAGACGGGTACGCAGCAAGGATGGAAGGCCCGTTGAGAGTATTGTGCCCATACCCAAGGGTCGCACAATCTTCGCCAACTGCTTTGATCTGTATGGCAAAGACGATGGTAGGGAATCAATTAAGATCATTGTGATCAAACTCTCATATCTCTCTCTCTCTCTCTCTCTCTCTCTCTCTCAGCTGGAGTTTTTAAGCTTGCTCGAAGTTTAGCCAAGGAATATGGCCGCAGTTACTTGATATATAGCTTGGGCAGACCCATATATAGTGTCATCGATCCGGAAGATGTTGAATTTGTCTTAAACAATACGAAACTAATTACCAAAGGAATTGTTTATACCTTTATGCAGCCGGCACTGAGAACTGGTTTATTAACCGCCACAGGTGATACATTCAAAAACACACCATAAAAATTGATTGAAAGAATATATTAAAACTCGTTCAGGTCAAAAGTGGCAGATGCGACGCAAAATGATAACGCCCACATTTCATTTTAATATATTGGCACAATTTCAGGAAGTTTTCAGGTAAGGTTTTAATCTAAAACTCGAATTGAATGCAATTGAAATTTCCCACTGCTTTCAATTAGAGCGGAAAGTTGGAAATTCGTGGAACAGTTTAGGAATCAAACGGAAATTGAAATTTCGCTCAGCAAACTCATACCGAAGTTTACACTCAACAGCATTTGCGGTGAGTAAATATTATATGAATTACTCTTATTAAATTGAATACGAAAACAAATGCAATGCTTTTTAGAGACTGCCATGGGCATTAAGCTGGATGATATGACCCAGAAGGGCGATCGTTATCGAGAGAGCATCAAAATGGTTGAAAAACTGTTTGTGAAACGCTTAAGCAATCCGATGCATTATAATAAAACGATGTACAATCTGTTTGCCGCCAGCGAGGATGCACCATTTTTGAAGGTAATGCACGATTTCTCTAGCGAAATAATTGCGAAACGTCGAATTCTTTTGGAAGAGGAACTGCAGCAAAGACGCCTTGATCAATTACCCGACGAGGACATGTGAGTTTATAAATAGAAGAGCTAATCAATAAATAGAATCAATTATTTTTTTCTTTTTGCCATCAGTTACATTAACAAGAAACGTCGCTTTGCCATGCTGGATACGCTAATTTGTGCTGAAAAGGATGGTCTCATCGATCACGAGGGCATCTGTGAGGAGGTCGACACTCTGATGTTTGGGGGCTTTGATACCACATCAATGTGCCTCATTTTCGGACTCACACGCGGACATTCAAGAGCGTTGTTATCGGGAGATTGTAGATAATACAGACGGTTAGTAATGATATGTTCATAGGTCATATACATACATACTTCAAAGACCATCAGAACTAAAAAGTTTTCAACTTAGTAAATATCAGAAATCTTTGCACTTTTATATATATATAAATATTTTTGTTCACCACTTGCAGATGATCTGAGCACCTTGGACAGCAACCAGTTGGCGAAATTCAAATATTTGGAATGCGTCATAAAGGAAACAATTCGGATGTATCCTTCAGTACCCGTCATGGCTCGTCAGACGCCCAGCGAGACAGAATTGCCCAATGGCCTCATCTTACCCGTCGGAGCACAGATTGTAATGCATGTGTTCGATATACACCGTAATCCCAAACATTGGGCTGCGCCAGATGAATTCGATCCAGATCGTTTTCTGCCAGAGAATCACAATAATCGTCACACATTTGCTTATATTCCCTTTAGTGCCGGGCAACGTAATTGTATTGGTAAGCTAAAAGACACATTTTGGACTTTTGTATTTTGTATCAAAAGTATTTTATTTCCATAGGTCAAAAGTACGCTATGCTTGAGATTAAAACCCTGCTGATCTATATTATTAGGCAATTCAAAATTTTGCCACTTGTCGATCCCAAAGATCTGATTTTCCACAGTGGCATTACTTTAGGTGTTAAAAATAATATTACGGTAAAACTTGTAAGACGAAATTAATGAATAAACAAATATTTAAAGGGCATTCAAATATTTATTTGGTATGTTTACATCTAGAATGAAGAATTTGAATTTAAATATAAATATACCGCTCAAAAATTGTTCTGAGCAGCAAATATACTGAAAATCATTAAAATACTGCAAGCTGTTATATAGGATGGCAGCTCTGGCAACAAAGGGACAAGTTGGCAGCACCACGCACAATGAGCGTGCGCAGAGCGCGTAAAACAAAACTGAAAAAACAGAGAGACAGAAGACGTCGCGCACGCAACGGTGTTTTAACAATTGCTAAATAAAAATAAAACCAAGCAGTTGATATTGAATGCGCAATTGAGAGTTTAATCAATGAAAAGAAGAACGGCAGCTCAGTTGGACAGCTTTATTCAAAATAAGAAAAACGGCAGCGGTTCCAGCACACAAATCAAAGCAGAAAGCAAAACAACAAATTTCTTGAGGCTGCTTTCAAAAAGAGGCAACAAAATAAATATCAAAATAAAGAAATCAAAGAAAATGCAACGATATTATGCGGAACGGGAGACAACGGGTCCAGAGTTTGGTAAGTACGCACAGTACGCACTTCGTTTTTGGCAAGCACAATACACAATTGAAAAGTGCAGAATCAACCCCCAGCACGCAACAACAACAAAACAGTCGTCTTCCCCTATTAGAGAGAAGACGGTCTAAGGGTTGCTCCTGCTCCTGCTCCTGCTCTTGTTGTTGTTGTTGTTATTGTTTGCTGCTACGAAGAACGTAGAATGTGAAATATGCTGTGACGCAGATTTTTAACGATTTTTCCCAAAAACAAAATCCACACACACGCACAGATGATCGTCTAATAAAACTGGTACGCGCTAATCCTGCCATTTATGATGTGAGCCATCCGCACTATCGCCGTAATCCCGTTAGAGTGGACATATGGGATCGGATTGCAAATGAACTCGGCGCTTCATGTAAGTAGAGAAATATCCAGGAAACTCGAGAGAACTGGATTACTAGAGACCCTGTACTTTAACTTAGGTAGAGAAGGTGACAATAATCTTAGTTGTGGAATTTTATTGTATATATTTTTGTGTAGAAGGCTACAGTAGAGTGCTACCCTACTATGAATCCTATTTACAAAGCTTTAATAATCAGACAGACTGTGAGACACCCTGTAGTTAGTAGTAGTTCTCTCCTTCTTTCTTTTAGTTCGACTCTTCGTAAGATTGTTTTTATTTTTTTTTAATTTGAAAATTGCATTTTATAAATATTTTAACTAAAAGATCAGCTGAATTTTGAAAAACAACACTTATAATATTTAATAATTTATAACTACAGGGTCTACAAAAAAGCCCAAATATATTTTAAAATATATCAAAAATGTATATTTATAAAATTATGTTTTTTTTTTAATTTTTAAAATATTTTAACTATAAGATCAGCTGAATTTTGAAAAACCATACTTATAATATTTAATAATTTATAGCTACAGGGTCTACAAAATTCCTGATAATATTTTAAAATAGATCACAAATGTATATTTATCTTAAGTAGTAATTAATTATTTTTTTTGAAATTTTTCAGCTCGTTTCCTACAAACGAAATGGAAGAACATACGCTACAATTATCTGCAGGAGATCAAGGCGCTGGAAACTGGCCAGGTGAATCCGAATGTGCGCAAGCGACGCTTCACCGAGGATTTATCATTTCTACAAAACACCGCACAAACGTACAATGTGAAGAAGGCGCAAGCTTATATAACCCAGACCAATACACCAAATAATAATAACAATAACAATAACAATAATGGTGGTGGCAGCAGCGACAATGATAGCAACAGTTTTCTCTACCCGGATCCGGAGCACTTGCGCATCGATCCCTCGGATAGCTATGACATTATCGAGCTGGATGATAATGATAGTGAGGAGGATGGATCGGCGCATGTCGACGGTCATAGCGATAATGAGATTGTGCCCGAACTAATGGTGATGGAATCGAAGCCCGACGTAACCATACAGCAATCATCATCGAGTGTCAATGGCAACGGTAGCGGTAGCCATGATGATAGCCATAACAATACACAAGTTAGTTCCCCGGCCTCGTCACCTCTGCTTACGCCCATGGTGGTCATGGGCAACGGCTATGAGCAATCGGATGAGAAACCGCAATACCATCATCAGGACATTAAATCCCAACAGCATCACAGCAGCAACACATCGTTATCCAATGGTGAAGTGACCATTGAACCCATCTTTAAATCGGCGGTCACACGACGCTCAGCGCCCGTTGGCGATATTATGGCGAATGCGGCGAAACGAAAGGCGATGGCAGCTCCACTGCCAACATTAACGCCAATCAATGATCCCATTGAACTCTATTGTCTATCTTTAGTGGACACGCTGCGCAGCATGCCCAGATCGGAGCGGGAACGGGTCAAATTTGAGTTTGCCAGCATTCTGAAGGATGCCAAGTACAAGGACGAGGCTTAATCTCTGAATGTCCAAAAACTCTCTCATTTTGGATCATTTATGCATACGTACAATTTTAAGTAATATTATTTCGTATTATTATTATTACATTATACATTCAAATGAATACACAATTTTTCTAAGACGCTATTTAGGCTAAGCTTAAAGTTTACAATTATGTACGTATTTAGTTTTTTTTATTACAATGACGTAGTATGTGTCCATATCTATTCAGTTGTATCAACAAAAAATAAAATCAATTTCAAAAAGCTGTAAACTTTATTTATTTTTGGGGATTACTTTATTTTTATGTCACTTTCCACTTTCCCATTAAAAAAAAAACACTTATTTTATTGTTTGCAGCCCAAACACTTTTTATTTCGCATAGGTATTAGTTGAATTTAAGGTATTTCGTAGTTGAAACGTTATAGATAGTAGATTAACTTCTTATTATTTCTAATCTCTATGTACCCTACAGCGTTTAGTCGCGTATTTATGATTGTGAATATATATATATATATATATATGTATATATGTAGTCAATAAATCTACAATTACTCTTAGTTTTTCAATATAAAATCTACAAAAACTGTTAATATTCAGAAAGAACAAAACCTTCAAGTTTTACATACATATAATTATTATTATAATGTTATATATATATATTTTATATATAGTGCGTAAGGCTTTACGTACAAACATTAGGATTAATAAATAGTCATGTGTTAGATTTTTACAAAAGCAACTAAAATCTTAACATCAATAATTATAGGTGTTAAATGAAACAAAAATTAGGTATGTCTCTGAACTATAAACTAACTTCATATCAAATATATATTATTTAGTAGATATAATTCAAAACAGAAAACAGTTTGTTCGCCCGTTTGATGTCTGAGCTGCAGCTATAACTAATCCATAAAGTCTAGGATTATCTACACTTCACGTCGCGGCGTATTTAGCACAGAACTTTGGGTCTGCAATAGACGGCCATTGTTGACGTTATCCTGGCCCGTCTTGTTGCTATCATCCGAGTCCAAAATGTCCGAGAGATCATACATGTTGGGCTGATAGGCCATTAGCTCGGAGCCGCTGCTAACTGCAAGTAGTTAAGTGAATTTAATTAGAAGATAATTAAAACATAAGAGATCACGCTTACCTTTCTTATCGCCACCCATGCTATCAGTTAAAAAGGACAAACCATAGTTATCCAAGACATCTGAATCATTAAAGAGCTGCAATTAGAAATATACAAATATTTGAGTTGCATTCCGTTGCCAAGAGTTTATTGATTCAGTGAGTGCAATAGCTGCTTTTGGCTTATTTCAAGACGCACCGCGCTGACCTTCAGTAGCAGCTCCTCATCGGTCAGCTGCAGAGTAGGCATCCTGCCGACAACTGTCTTCGGCACAGCCTGGTTGTGCACATAGAATAAAACATATATTTGCATATAAATTCACGGACCGTAACGATTATAGTTTTAAAAAAAATATCAGGTACAAAAAATATGCATTTTGTTAATTTTTCAAATTTAAAAATAACATGAAATTGTGAAATAATAATAAAATTACAATTGTTTATACGAAAAATGATAGAAAAGCTCCTATTTAAATCATATCAATTTGATTACAATCAAAATGGATATATAGTTATTGTATGATTTATAAGTATGTATTTAAAAATACATTTTTTTTGGTACATACAATTTTTTTTGCAGTTCGATTTTTTTAAGCTCAAAACTCTTATCTGCGATCCCTGATATAAATATATTAAGAAGTGATTGACAAAAGCGGACAGACTGTCTAGCACAGTTTTGAAATCGTTTTTGGATACTTACGCCCATTAGCATATTCTGATCAATGGAAACTCCCTCGCCGCGTAGCAGATCCTTGAGCGTGTCCAGCTCATCTTGCATATTATCAATGTGCCCGGTAACCTCGTCACTGCAACAAGTAATTGGAAAATCACTTTTATTGACTTGTAATGCGCTTCTTGACGGAATAGGCTCAACCAACCGTGATTCGTGTACATTATCGCCAGTATATTTGGCTACGATCATTGGCTGTTGTTGCTGCTGTTGTTGCTGCTGCTGTTGTTGTTGTTGTAGTTGATTTTCCTGCTGCTGTTGTTCTGTTGCAATTTCCTTAACAGCAGCAGCTGCCTTTGATGTGGATGCCAAATTCGCATCAGTTACCAGAGCATTTTCATTGTTACCAGCCAATTCGAAACTTATGGGCATGTTGGCAAACTTGCCGTTGCTCACAGTCGATCGTCCAAATTGCTGTTGCAGATCCAGCTTGTTAGCTTGCTCATCCATGCCAGTGCCAGTGGACATAAGTGAATCATCCTGCATGCATAAAAAACAATAATTAATTTGAAAGATCATTTGAATTCAGAATATTCTCTTTCCGAATTGTTGTATTCTTAATTTGTTTACAAACTTGTAGCTTACTTCAAATATATTAGTGGGCATGTCGTTGCTAATAAAGTTGACATTGTATAGCTCTGTATTGTTTCCGTTGTCCGGCTGATCCATTAAGCTTGGCATATCAGTCGCTGGCTCCGTCTTGACCAGCAACGGCTGCGGCATCATCTGCGGCTGTTCCTTGGTCTGGGAGCGTGTGCGTTGCGTCTTCGGCGACATATCCAAATCGACTGGAATCTGTGCGGACAAATCTGTGATGCGACGACGCAGCTTGTTCTTCTCCTTGAGCAGCTGACGATTGCGAGCCTCCTGTTCACGTACCATTGGTGTGGTGAGCACATTCAATTGCTCATCACCGCTGTACGGACTGTTGGGACTGGGCAGCACATTCTGCTCTTGGGCATGGGAATCGGGGGCTTCGGTAACCATATATTGAATTTGTTGGCCGACAGGCGAACGAGCTGCATGTGTAGCTGCATCTCCGCCACCCAAAAGTTGACCAGTAATAAAATCCTCAGCACTCTGATTGGAGTAATCATAGTTTTGAGAACTGGTGATGCTTATGTTGGATCGTGGTCGCTCCACCGCCAATGGTGAGACACTTTCAGCGTCATAGTGACTGTTTGGATTCATGACCTCATCGAGCAGCTCCTCGCTAAGCTCATGGATAACCGGCCCGCTCTCACTCTCCGATTCGCTGGTATTTCGCGGACGCTGGCAAGCATTTTCCGGTGTATCGTTAATCATCAACTGCATGTGACGCTTGACGCCGGACATGTTGCGAGATGGTTGCACAATCGAGATCAGGAATTGTATTAGCTTGTTAACAATTTGTTGCTGCTTGGCGTGCTTCTGTCGCAACGAGGCAATCTCACGCCAGAGCGCCTCGTTCTCCTGCTTCATCACCGAAAATCGGGAATCCAAGTTATCTTGACGGCCGCGCATGGCCTTGACATCGCTCAACACCTTGGACACGGTCTCCTGCTTCAGCACGCTCTTCTCATCCACACTCTTGGTGTTGGATATCTTGCGCTTGATGTGATCCAACAAATACGGATAGTTGCGCTTGAAGCACGGATGCGAAAATTCAATTTCATCACGATCAAAACGCAATCCGCCATTCTCAATCGATGTGATCTTGTGAAAACCATCTAAAAACAAAATTAAATGGTTAATCATTGATCAATTATGAACATATTCATTTTTGTTATCAACTTACACATATTTAGCTGGCGTATAAAGCTGGCCATGTTGTTGTGCTTGTAATTCAGGGGCAACAACTCGCGCGCAAACTGCGCCTGATTTTGTATGATAAAGCTGCGACCATCCTGTAAGAAAGGACATAGATAAAAAACATTTAATTGTATAACTTTTATTTTAAATTTTACATCATTATTTTTAAGTATATATATATATTAATACTTACATTTATTAAATAATTCTTTTAACTCATGCCTTAATTTGAGATAAAACAATATTTGTATTGCCCTCAACAAAACCACAAAATTCAGCTTTTATAACATTCTGATAAGAGAGTGCTCGATTTGAAGGCATAATGATAATTATCTAATTCAGTATAAAGCCACAAATGAAGGGAGCGTGTGAAATATATAAAAGTGGTAAACATCAAAAAGAAAGAAAAAAAGCTCATAACATGCTCGGCGAAAGCTAAACCAAAACAGAATAATCAAACAGAGAGGACCGGAAAATGAGAATTGAGTTGAATATGGTGGCAAACAAGCGGACAGACATGGAATGGAAAATTTTTACAGAGATGCATTTCGATGGAGGGCACGCACGTACGCACGGTCGGCGGCCTATGTAAATGTAAGAGAGAGCAAGCAACCCCACACATTGCATACGTGCCACTCAGCGCACAGCAAACAACAACAACAGCAAGAAAAACAAGGAGAAAGATGCAGACAACGATGACGTTGTGAAAGTCTGTCAATGTGTGTAAGTGTAAGTGTAACACACACCTGCGTGTTGTTGTTGTTGTTGCCATGCCAAATGAAAATCAAATGGGATGTAAATAAACAATATGGCGACCTACCTTGCTCCAGCAAATTAAATTATTTGTATCCGGATCATCGACTAGGCGCCAGAGTTTAGCCAAAAATGCTGGCACTCCGCTGCCACTGCCTGTTTCACCCACTGTATGCATGGTGCGACGTGATCTTTGCTGCTGCTGATCCTCGTCGTCCTCCTCTTCTTCGGTTGATTCGTGCTTTAGTTGCACGGCTTTTAAGCTTCCTCGCGTTTTGGACATATATAGCGACGTTAATAACTGCATTTAAATTGTACAAAATATAAAACTTAAATCAATTAAAATGAATTTTCATCATGGGCCACAGTCCACATAAAATCGTCATACAATTTGTACGTGTGCGTGTGTGTGTGTTTGTGAATGGTGCCTACCGCAACTTTTAACAAATGTAATTTTTGCTTTTCACACGTATTAAGTTGACAAATATATTATTTTTAACTTTTATTTCACTTTGTTTTGTTCAACTCTGATAAACAATTTGCAAATATTATTAGTTTTTATGAATTTTTTAACAATTTAATCCACAGCGTAATTGTTGAAATTCACGTATAAAATATTTTCCCTTCTTCCTCTGCACTGTCTATCGTTATCGCTGTCGATGTCGAGTAGCAAACACCTATCGAAGTCAACTCTGCTGCTATTTATATAGTCGGTGAAGTATCGAGTACTCGCTGGTACATTCTCTCGCGAGACAAGGATACCAAAATTTGAATTGTTTACAATTTTGTCATTAAACCCGTTTTTTAACTGGGTTAAAATTATTATTTCTGTTATGCATGGCCATTATCTAAATTATTTGCTTTATTTTTGTGAAATTTGCAAAGGGCCTTTCTAGAGACACGCTATGCAACACTATTTAGTTAACATTGACCATTCGCTAACACTGTGCATATGCTGAAAAATGGCTGACACTTATAATTGCCGAATCAAGTGATTGTTTAGTGCATTTTTATTGCGATGTAATGCTAAAATATGACGAAAACTACTTACAAATAGTAAACGAATGTAATTTAATTCTATGCTATGTTAATACATGTGTTGAAACACACTAAAAGGTATGTAAAAGCACGTTTTAAATTTGCGGGCCGTTGTGAGAAAAAAAGTAGGTAAGAAGTAGAATACAAAAGGGCTCGGTGCTCTCTTTTTTTTTGCTATACGTGTATAAGGTGTGCATGTGTGTGTGTGTGTGTGTGTGTGTATGTGAACAGCAACAAATTGCTTGGGAAAAAGGCGGGAGGAAAAATACTTTGTGTATATGAAACGAAAATTAATTAGTTCTTTAATTTGTTCTTTGTTATTGTAGAAAAGACTGCGCACAACAAGCAACAAACTGCACAATAAATTAATAGAAATGATGAACAACCATTTTCACTTGCAACCGCATGAACACAACAGTGCGCCACAAAATGTGGCTCCACAATTCGCTGCTGGCACACCAACAACATATAGTTATTTAACGCCATCAGTTGCAGCAGCGGCCGCAGCCGCAAATCCACAACAATGGTTAACCTATCAAATACTGCCGCCCGGACCAAATGCTGTCGGCGGGTTACCGTCTGTAATTGGTGGCCCAAAACGTTATTATACCAACGCAGCAGCAGCAACAACGACAGCGACAACAGCAGCAGCAGCAGCGTCGCATCATCCTAGCAGCATACAAATCACCAATAACTATACACAACAACAACAATCGCAGACTGCAAGTCCATTCAAGGCGAACAATATAAATAATATACGTATTATAAGCACAGCGCCGAATGTTTATAGTTTAAATAAAACAACTGAACAACTAAGTCAGTTGTATGCTGCACCGACATCCACAACTGCTGCAGCGGCCACAACAGCTGAATTATATGCACCTGTTGGCGCATATTTTACACCATCAAATTTACAATCGAAATTGCAGCCACCTCCATTGGTGCCGGTTAGCAACAGCAACAATAGTGTCGCTAACAATCCAGTTGCTGCCGCTGCTGCTGCCACCTCCACGGTGGTATTGGATCGCATCAATATCTGCATTAATAATCATTATGCGGAACCAAATCTCTGCCAGCCATCGCCCATAATACCCGCTATACAGCATAAGGCATTGATGCCGCTGATTGATAGCAGCACCGCCGACAGCAGCTGCAGCAGCAGCAGCAATAGTAGCTGCATTTCCAACAACACCATTGGACGCTCAACAGTAGCTGCTGCTGCTGCTGCTGCTGCTGTCATTGTTATTGATGAGCCGGACTCGACAACAACAACGCCACAGACGCCGCCAACGACACCGGAAACATTGAGCTCACCTTTAAAGTCGCCGCAAAGCAATTGTGTGGCATTGAAGCAGAGCTTCACCAGTGTCACACAAAGCATTGCCGAAGCAGCAGCAGCACCACCAACACCACCCACACCACCACCAGCAGCAGCAACAGCAACAGCAACAGCTGCTGCAAGAAGTTCCACGCCCGTTCCTACTCCCATTCCCGCTCCACCTTTAATTAGCTATGCGCTACAGGAAGATGTATTCATTAAATGCAATGATGGACGCTTCTATTTGGGCACAATAATCGCACACGCCCAGGAACAGTATCTAGTGCGCTTCGATGACAAATCGGAGCAGTGGTGTGACCCAGAGGAACTCCAGAAATGGGGCAACGAACCGAGCACTGCAACGATCAATGTAAATGCACCCATGTGCGTTGCCTGCAAGCGAACACAACACGATATTGTTGAGATTTGTGAGCGTTGCGGTCGTGGTTATCATCGTGGTTGCACCACTGAAATTGCCACTGGCATTTGGTGTTGCAAGCGCTGTGCAAAGCCCATGAAAAAGCAGCCAGCGATTGCAGCAAATGAGGCCAACAAACCACGCGGCATTTGCCGTCAGCTGCCCTATCATGTAAGTTGGCCAAAAGGCAAATCGAAATCACATAATGATTAATCATTGATCTAACCATTGTTATGCAGGTGGACAAGCTCAGCTGGGATGAAAAGCATCGCGTGAATGAGGAGCAAATCTATTGCTATTGCGGCAAGCCGGGAAAATTTGATCACAACATGTTGCAATGTTGCAAGTGTCGAAACTGGTTTCACACTCAATGCATGCAGAACTTTAAGGGCAAACTATTGCGTGGCGATATGTAAGTGCATTTATTTATATTTATTATACGCGTTGCTCAGAAGACTTATTAATATTTAACTAATAATTCAATTCTCCATTTCAGCTTCTTTGTCTTCTGTTGCACTGTGTGCAACGATGGCGTTGAGTTTGTGCGTCGCCTGCAAATCGATTGGGTCGACATGTTGCACATAACGTTGTACAATCTGCGCAAGCATCAGCATCAAAAGTATCATCATCTGCTGAAGGACATTTGGCCGTTCATCTTGGAGCAGCGTCATCATCTGCCCATCTGCGAGGAGTGGCGTCAATTGCCGGAGACGACGCTGATGGAACGCATTAAGCAAACATTAAAGGAATATTCCGAACGTTTTGTTTGTGGTCGCGAGTTTAAACGAGCGCCTGCTTATTACGCTCTCAGGCACAGTGGTCCACCGTTGACGCCCCGTGTATTCCTGCAGTCCGATGAGGTGCTCAGTGATGAGCTGCTTGTGGAGAAATTTCGTTTGCTGCTGATGCCAGAGGAGGTGGCCAAAGAGATTCCAGAGATTTCTTCATCGAAAAACGTGGCTGCCAAGGATGTGTACGAGTTTCACACGGATGAGGATGAGGAGGCAGTTGAAGCGGAGGTGGATACAAGCGAAGATGAGATACCTATTAAGCAAATCATGGATATGGCCAAAAAACAAAACAATCCAACGTCAACAACGCTGACAAACGACGAGGAACAGGTAAAGATTCTGGGTTATGAATCTAAAACAGACTAAGTATTAATTTGAACTCATCTTCTGATCAATTCCAGCAGGTGAGCAGCGCCCAGGAGCGTGCACCCGATCTAGCCGATGATAATGCCAACGATGGTGAGCCTGGCAAACTGTTGGCGCCCGCACCACCTCAGCTGGATGCAGTCATAAGTGGCAATGGGATTGGCAATGGAAATAGCCGTAAACGCAAAGCATTCCGTTTGTCGAAACGCTACGACAACAGCAGCCGCAATTGTGATCTCTCCTCCGATGAGAATTCGAGCAGCAGCCGTGGCACCAGCTCGCTGGATCTCATTATACCACCGCCAGCCAATTTCCTAGGTCGCAATAATCCCTTTCTAATGGCCACGCCCAAGAAATCAACACAACAACGTAGTGGAGCAGCGGCGCCTGTTGGAATCGGTGTTGCTGGCATCATTAACAGCATTTTCAAGCTGAAAAATGTCAAGCAGCTGAGCAACACGGAGCTGGCCAAGGCAGCGGCAGCAGCTCAACAGCCGCGCATGGTGCGCACCATTAAGCGAAGACTGAGTGCCAAAGATATTACCATCGGACCCAATCAGGAGGTGCGCAGACGTCGCACCAGACGCCTGACTACGGCCATTGAGGTGAGTGTGGGAATTTGTAACGTTTTGTAACCGAAACAGGTCATAACAAAATATTATTATTATTATAATAAATAATTGTTTATATGCTGGCAGGTGATCAATACCACAACAATAAATCCCATACCCAGCCACTACTTTCCCATGTATGCCAAAGATTTGCAGCCGCCGCCACCAGTGGCGCTGCTGCTGCCGCCGGAGAAGCCGACGCACGGACGTCTGCTGCGTCAACGACCGCAGAAATCGCGCGGCGGTTCGCCGGGCAACAGTCGACGCAATTCCACGAGTTCGACCAACACAAATGTCAGCTGCAGTGCGAGCAGCGGCAGCGGCAGCGGGAGTGGGAGTGGGAGTGGAAATACGCCCGCCAATGGACACTCGATGTTGGACTTTAAGCAGTCAGTAAACAAATACTTTGGCGGCGCCATGAATCGCATCGATGCTGGCGAATCCTTTGCCATTCGTGCCAAGCGGCGCATGGGAAATGGACATGTGCAGTATCTGGTGGAATGGGGTGGCGATGCAGCTGCCACATCAACGACAAATGGCAATGGCAACGGAAACGGAAGCGGAAGCGGAATCTGAGCGCACATTTCATGTGTTGTTTTTTTCCATTATCTTGATTAATTGTCTTATTATTTTCATTACATTTTTTATTCATTTATATTGTTTAAGCCGAAACTTTGCTGCCAGTTTGTTAGGCCCAATTATTGTTTTGTTAATCGTTTGAGGAAAAAAAAAGTCACTGCCAAAATAGCAAAATATTCAACAAATTTAAAAATATATAATGCAACTAAATACAGGTTTTAATTGTGCAATGGCAGTTAATTATTGTTGAATTAAGTAAAAAAAAAAAAAGAAAGAAAATCACAAAAACATAAAATACATATGCATGCATTTGGCACTTGAAAGTATTACAACATTTAACTGAAGCTATTGTTTAAATTTATTGCTGAAAAGTGAAACGTATTAAAGTATATAAATATACATACAATTTATTCGCCGGAAGTTCGATTTAAGTTTAAGTTCAGTTTCAATTATATTATAACTATAATCATAAATCTAGCTATATATATTTTTGAAAAATATATATGTAATATTCTTGAAAGAAAACAAATCATGTTATATGCATACAAAAAATATTCGATGTATACTGAAACACAAAACAAATTGAAATCAAGCAAATCAATTAGGGATAATTCAATTTACCCATAGATTAGTAATAATTCAATAATGGATAAATACAATTTAATTATAGTATTTCACGAAATCAAAATCGAGTTGAACGCAAAGAAACAAATCTCATGCATCTGCATTACAAACAAATAAAAACAAACGTCTTAGGCATTAATCGAAATGTGTAAAAAAATCATATAAATAAATGTTTAAACATAAGTACACAAGAACATATATAAAACTGATGTATTTGATATGCAACCCTGAATTGACTTTATTTAAAGTTCTCTGATCAAAGTAGGCAACGCAGCCATTGGAAAATGTTGACAGTGCAGCTCAGCTCGTTGTCAGTCTGCCTGCCACCTCATTAGGAGACACACTAAAATTTATAAAATAGGTTTATTAGCCGAAAAAAATTTAAAAAAAAAAAATTAATTATAATAATTTGCAATTGCTTCAATGCAGTCATTTATTTGGTTTGCTTAAGTGTTGTTTATTTCATAAAAAAATACAAAAAAAAAACCAAAAATATTTCATTTTTTTATACGAGTGCATTTTAACAAATAGAGTTATTAGTTATTTCCGCTCCATCGTCGATTTCGGTAAGTTTATTACGGGGAATACCAAAAAAAAAGACGGGTCATTTTCTGATAAGTTCCCTTTTGGATTAGAGAGGATTTCGGTAAGTCCACGATTGGTATTCCCCCAACATAATATATTCAATTTTATTTTTAAAGAAATATATAATCGCTTATGCACGTTTGCATATGTATTTAAATGAAATCCATTTCTTGTTATATCTGAAGAAAAATTGTCAAATCTTTTTTTTGCTACTGACAGCTCTGTCAAATTTTATGTTCACAGCACAGCTCCGCCAAATAAGTGCTCGAGCTTTGTAGAAAATTATCTGATTTATTATTTAAAACAAGAATTAATATTATCTCAATATTTCTTTTCAAATTTTTAACGATTATACAATGTTAGGCAATGTTAGTATTATTTGTCGTGCAGTGTTGGCTAATGAAAGCAATGTCGAACGAGTAACATGAGCGAGTGGTATATTCTCTTTACAAAACAGCGAGTTATTTTCTCCCCTCGTACAATGTGCAAGAGAAGAAATCGGCGAGTCGAGTAGAGTCCGTTAAAGTGAGCGGTCGTGGTTTCGCTTAGCACACGACTTATCACATATTTTTTGTGAAGAAAAAAAAACCTTAAAAAAATAAAAAAAAAATTAAAAATATAAAAAGTAACCAAAAAAAAAATTGTAAAAAGTAGCAAAAAATTCGAGCAAGTGTTGAAAACGTAAGTATAGTCGTAACACCGAAGATAAAACGAAAAAAAGCAAATTCGGAATTTTCTTGTGAAATGTGTTTCGTGTGCCACGCAAGATGGCGACGTAAGCTAACGTCCAAAAAGAGCGCAGTGAATTGCTAAAGAAATCGAACAAAGACCCAACCTATTGTATGATTTGCAAGTTGAAACTGTGTGTATTGCTTTACTTAAGTTTTCATATTTAAATTTGACTAAATTATTGATATGGGTGCGGGTCCAAAATACATGTATTATGGTGTGTGCGCATGTGGAAATTTTCCAACATGAGTTCTGCTTATATTGGTGTTGGTGTGTGAAAGAAGGAAACACAGCAACAACAAAGCACATGCCTATGCCGCGGCAGTGTTGCCATGTCGACCAATCGACCGCCCGTCCAACTGTCACATGCGTCAGTATTGCCACACAGACATGTACACACATGCAAATAAAATAAGAGATCTGAAAGTAAAAACCACGCCGCTTTTTTAAATCTCTTTATTTTGCGATATTGCTGCTCTCCCATCAGAGATATGGGATGATTTACAAATTGCTTAAAATCACAATTAAAAAGTTGTACTTCTTCTCAATCTTAGGAGGACCTAATCACCAAAAATGGCTTCATTATACGTGGGTGATTTACACCAGGACATCAATGAATCGGGACTTTTTGAAAAGTTCTCCACTGCTGGCCCAGTTCTATCAATTCGTGTCTGTCGCGACGTTGTAACCCGTCGCTCGTTGGGCTATGCCTACGTCAATTTCCAGCAGCCAGCCGATGGTGAGTAATGATCGTTAAAAACATTGTTAAATTTGCATTATATACACATTTACAACACACACACACATACATTGAATAGTGGGGACTTCTTCCCAATGAGGCTCCCACAAATGACACAAGCGAAACGAAAACACGTGTACAATTTTTTTGCACTCACACTCACACAGGCAAACACACTCAGAGAAACAGAGCGCGCTCGCTTGCGTTTGTGTGCGTTTAATATTCCAGTTTTTGTGACTAAAAGTGAAAGAGAGAACAAAAGGGAGAAAAGTAACAAAAAAAAAAAACAGCTGGCTGCTGTTGCCTGCCGCCAGTCATCAAAGAACTGGAAGTTTCTACAGAAATTGCAATTCAGATGCTATAATATTTCACTTCACAACAGCTTATCGCACACGCCACGCCCCATGCTGCCATCGCCTCGCAATGGCGTCAGTCTAGTTTCGTCTGCATTATTGTATCCAAGTGGCTCTCTCATGCACACATACGCAAACACACAAAGTTGGTGTGTGTGTGTGTGTGTGTTTCGTAAACATGTGTTTATTGTTTATGCTCGTGCGCGCCTTTTAAACATTTGAGTAACTCGCTTTATTATCTATTTATAGGTTATACTTGATTTAGGAATATCTAAATGCGTTAATATTTAATTTACGCGTGCCTTCGTGGCATAATCTTTTTTTTTGCGAGTCCAAAAACTGGAATTTTCTCTTTGTTTTGCTTTCACTTTTTTTTTTATGCTAAACTGCAAGGCCATCGTTGTGTTCATTCATATTGCTGCTCAATTCATTAACACGTGTAAATTCTTGGCATGCCAAAGTCCATAAAAAATAATACTCAATGTGTTCATCTATTTTGTTTTTACCAGCGAAAACAAACTTTAACTTTCACCGCTACTAAAAAAAAAAAACTACGCGTCTTTCAACTTTTGTTGTTGTTGTCGATTACGAAAAGGTCGTTTACATTTTGGTTTTTTATTGAATTAACGCACGGACCCGGCTGTGTGAAAGCGTAGTCTTCGCATCGTCGCATTCCGCAAAGTTTAGTGAACTTGCATCTGTTGATGGATTTGTTTTTATTGTTTGTAGGTTAGAAAGAAACATGCAACTTCTACCCATTGGTTGGTCAAATTAATATAACCATTTTGAGCCGACTAAGATTCATAGTTGCTAGATTAATTAACGTGACTTACCATGTAGATAAGCGATCGCATCTTATTTACAGAAGTAGAAGCGTTACAATTTCAAATATCCAATGAATTTCGATCAACATATTCAATATTGATGTATCGACTGAGCTCTTATCGATAACAAGATTATCGATTGATATGGCAACATCTACCCATTGGTTGGTCAAAAATCCCTTTTTTGAGCTGACTAAGATTCATTGCTGCCATATTAAAATACGCAACTTACCATGTAAATGAGTCTCTATTGTTGTCATTTACAGAAGTAGAAGCGTTACATATTGAAAATATAGAGTATTAAAATTCAAGGCATCATCTACCCATTGGTTGATCAAAGTTTACACTTTTGAGCTGACTAAGATTTATTGCTGCCAGAGTAAAGTAAGCAACTTACCATGTAAATATGTCTATTTGTGTCATTTACAGAAGTAGAAGCTTTACAGTATTTAAATAATAATAATTGTTGATTCATTTATAAGGCAACTTCTACCCATTGGTTGGTCAAAGTTTTATGTTTTGAGCTGACTAAGATTCATAGTTGCCAGAGTAATGTTTAAGGCAGACTTGACTTACCATGCGCTAGGGTTGCCGCCTCTGTGCAGTAAAATACCCAGCGCAGAAGTAGAAGAGTCACAAATTTGCATTTAGGCTGCCCAGTTGTTTACCAACACTGCATAGACTGATGGGAAACTCTGCAGTGTAAAGCAGAAACGTCACAAAGTATGCATAATCCGCTGTAATATGCATTTTTGTCGTTGTTTTGCATTTGTGATCAACTATTGTTTTGCAGCACTAGTTCGACTAGTGCAAAGTAAACTGATCACATCTTATCTGCATTTTCCTCTTCATGCACTTTCGTTTTCCCACATACAATTGTTTTTCAACACTAGACTCGTTCTTGCACCGAGTGCAAATCATATCAAAACAAAGAGTGTGAGAGCAGCCGCGGCCATTGTATGTGTATGTGTGTGTGTGTGTTTGCTTGTGTCTTTGTTCTGTTTCCGTTAACTGTTTTTATTTTTGAATGTTACTCAACGAGTGTTTCAATTGCATTTCTCTCTTTCGACAGCTGAGCGTGCTTTGGATACAATGAATTTTGATTTAATTCGTAACAAGCCCATACGCATAATGTGGTCGCAACGCGATCCTTCACTGCGCCGTTCCGGCGTTGGCAATGTGTTCATCAAGAACCTGGATAAGGCCATTGACAATAAGGCCATTTACGACACTTTCTCAGCGTTTGGTAACATTTTGAGCTGCAAAGTGGCCACCGATGACAAGGGCAACTCCAAAGGCTATGGATTTGTGCATTTCGAAACAGAGGAGGCCGCCAATACCTCCATCGACAAGGTCAATGGCATGTTGCTCAACGGCAAGAAGGTCTACGTTGGCAAATTCATTCCACGCAAGGAGCGCGAGAAGGAGCTGGGCGAGAAGGCCAAACTCTTCACAAATGTCTATGTAAAGAACTTTACCGAGGAGTTTGATGATGAGAAGCTCAAGGAGTTCTTTGAGCCATACGGCACGATTACCAGCTACAAAGTAAGTTTAATATATATTGTTAAAATATCGATAAATAAATATCGATAGATCAACATATCGAGAACACAATTTCTGTATAGGTAGTTTTAACAAATTGTTATGTTACTCTGCAGGTCATGTCCAAGGAAGATGGCAAGAGCAAGGGATTCGGCTTTGTGGCCTATGAAACCACTGAGGCTGCCGAGGCCGCCGTCCAGGCTCTCAATGGCAAGGAAATGGGTGAAGGCAAATCCTTGTATGTGGCCCGTGCCCAAAAGAAGGCTGAGCGTCAGCAGGAGCTGAAGCGCAAATTCGAGGAGCTAAAGAAGAAGCGTCACGAATCTGTATTCGGTGTTAATTTGTACGTCAAGAATCTGGACGACTCCATCGATGATGATCGCCTGCGCAAGGAGTTCTCCATGTATGGCACCATCACCTCGGCGAAGGTCATGACCGACGAGGAGGGACGCTCCAAGGGCTTTGGTTTCGTTTGCTTCATTTCGCCCAATGAGGCTACTTGTGCCGTCACAGAACTGAACGGACGTGTCGTTGGCAGCAAGCCACTTTATGTGGCCCTCGCTCAGCGCAAGGAGGAGCGCAAGGCTCATTTGGCGTCGCAGTATATGCGCCACATGACCGGCATGCGTATGCAACAGTTGGGACAACTATTCCAGCCAAATACCGCCAGTGGCTTCTTTGTGCCCACCATGCCACCCAGTCAACGTTTCTTCGGACCCCAGATGACCACACAGATGCGCAACACACCTCGTTGGGCCCAACAGGTGCGTGCCCCGGCCACAGTGCCAAGCGTGCAGCCAGGCGCTGCATCTGCCGCTGCCGCCGGCTTCCAGGGTGCTGCCGGTGCTGTGCCCGCACAATTCCGGCAATCGGCAGCCGGTGCTCGCGGTGCACAGCCACCACAGGTGCAAGGAACACACGCCGCCGCCGCTGCGGCTGCTGCTGCGGCAGCCAACAATATGCGCAGCTCTGGAGCACGCGCCATCACGGGCCAACAATCGGTGGCCGCTCCCAATATGCAAATCGCTGGCGCTCAAATCCCTGGCGGTGCACAGCAACGTACTGCCAGCTACAAATACACCGCCAACATGCGTAATCCGCCCGTGCAACAGATGCAGCAGGCACAACCAATGCCACAGCCGCTCCAGGGCAACAGTAAGTCGAAGCAGCTACATTTACAGCGAAGCAACTCACTAATCTCACTTGTTTTACAGACCAGGAGAAGCTCATCGCCTCTCTCTTGGCCAATGCCAAGCCGCAGGAGCAGAAACAGATCCTGGGCGAGCGTCTGTATCCGATGATTGAGCGCATGCACGCCACGTTGGCTGGCAAAATCACTGGCATGTTGCTGGAGATTGAGAACTCCGAGCTGCTGCACATGCTCGAGGATAAGGAGGCGCTCAAGGCCAAGGTGGAGGAGGCAGTCGCTGTGCTCCAGGTGCATCGCGTCACCGAGCCCGCCAACTAAGCTCCGAAAAACACACACAGAAGCGGATTAAACAATTTTTATAAATCACTCGACACCCAAAAATGTAAGTCAATATTTTTGTATGAATTATTTCAAATGTTTACTTATAAATTATTTGATTTATTTCTTTTGACAGTTTTTTCCCTCATTCACTTTCAATTTTTACAAAACCACTGAAAATAATTCGCATTATTTTGATGCTCAAGCAAAGAAAAAACGCAGCGAATGGCAAAGGCAACAAGAACAGAGATAAAACACAAAACATGAAGGCAAACGAAGAGGAAAACCCGATTGTGGAAACTCCAGAGGAGCGGAGCCGACTATATAGATTTCAATTCCCCAAAGGTATCAAATAATGGGGCAAAACACAAACAATTTCAATCATTTAATTTCGAACGCATTTTACGCAAGAACTCAAACCCAGTAGCAGAATTACCACAAACTTTTTTTCTTTTATATATATACATATACATATACATATATATATATATATATATATATATATGAGTCTGCAATCTGAAACAAAAGAAAAAGAAAAACAACAAAACGATAAATTTGTAAACCTACCCAGATCACATTTTATATACATATTTATATATAGACATATATATATATACTTTTTTCTTTGCTTAAACTGGAATATATGTTTATTTTGTATGCGTAAACAAAATGCAGAATAAATAATTACAATTAGTGCAGAAGAAAAACAAAAACAAAAGGAAAAGTAGAAACGAATAATGCGTAAAAGCAGGCAAAATAATAATTATTGAAATTGTATTGTGCAAAAGTCAAAAGTCGGCGAGTTTAAGTTTCTTGTTAGCACCCAAAACACTTTAAATTCATTTTCGTACACTATTATTTTTATGTTTTAAATCTTTCAAAGAGAGAACAACATCAAACAACAACAACAACAAAAATATGAAAGTCAAATGTAATCGTTTTTCTGTAATTTCCACATGAAAAATGCGTCACTTTTAAAAAAGATGAAAAAAGAAAATAATACAAAAAAATTGCAAAAAATGTTAAAATAAATAAAAACGAAAAAATGTAAAAGAAAAATGAGAGAAGTTTAGAGCAGAGAAAAACAACAACCAACAACCAACAACAACAACAACCGCAAGAATATGAGAGTCAAGTTTTTGCTACTTTGAAAACCAACAGAAAATCAATATGTTGAGAGAAAAATACAATTTTAAAAAAACAAACATAAATACAAAAAGAAAAAAATCTATTGAAAAAATCATGCAAAAAAATGGAAAAATCTATGTAAAAACTTAAAAAAAAAAATACATATATATATATATATATTAAAATTATATATGAAGAAAAGAAATACAAGAAAACGTAAAACAACAAATCGTGTGAAAAGAAAAAGAATTTCGAAAGGGGAAATTGCGAGAAAGCTAGATTTTTATGTTTATTATCAACAAAACAAAAGAACGAAAACCAAGAAAAACTGAAATAATTACAATTTGCATATATATATATATATACAAACATATTATATTGGAAAATGAAAGCAAAATATGTAAAGCGAGCGAACGCCAAGTTATTTTTTTATTATTTGCGTTCAGCCTTTTGTTAGATAAGATGTTTTTACGATTATATAAAACAAAATACAAGAAATAAAAGCAAAAGGATAACAAAATGCGGCAGGCACTGAAAATAAAATTCATATTTTTTTATTAAACTAAACGGAAAAAAAGCAAGCAAACAAAATATTTGATAAATTTGCTAAATACAAGAAAAAAAAAAAACATTTATATACGCAAGACAGCTGCAAAAAGTTATTTCAAAAATAAACATATAAACAATAAAAACACACACACATAACCAAAACCCGATTTGGAAAATAGTAGATTTTCTTTCAGTGTATTTTCCATTTACTTTTATTAAACAACACACGAATAGAAACACACACAGATAAAAACGTACATATAATATATAAAGCAGATATATATATATATATATATATAAAGCGATACATAAACAAACAGTAACTTGTACTATGTTCAAAATCGTGACAGATATATATATATATATATATGTACAAGCGCCGCTTTTGAACCAAAAATATTCAACAAAATATTCGAATGTTTTTTTGTAGTTCAAAATAAAGAACAGTAAGAAAAACTTTGTACACCCCCCAGAAAATTTCATTAAATAAAATTCCACTTCGGCAAAAAAAAAAAAAACAAAAACAAGAAAATGGATTTTCTCTTTTCAGGACTTGGTGAGCATTATTATATATTATTCGGGGTATGATTAAAATCTATGTATATTATCCAACCCGCAGAAATAGTCGACAAATTTATGCGTACATATGAGATATACATACATATGTATGTATATATGCTTTATAGCTATTTTTATATTTACATATATTGTTCAGATTTCAGTTGGCATTTTATATAAGAAGCCGTTCATGTGTTTGATTTTAATGAACTTTATTTATCGTCTTTATAAAAGAAACTTAGCAATTATTAATTAGAGTGGAAATACGTGTTTCAATAAATATTCGTAGAAGTTATAAACAAATTTTCTAGCATCTTAAAGTTAGAGTAGAGTTAACAATGCAAAGTATATTGGAGTTTTGGCTTTGATTGGGCTAGTGGGAGCGAGAAGGAGCAACTCCAAGCTGTTGTTGTTTCATCCATATCGTGACTAGAGAGATTGCTCCGTTTGTCGTACCAAATTAATCCTCGTCGTCATCGTCGTCGGCTGGCACAAACAAATCGTTCTCTTCTAGAAAGTTGGCCACGTTCTTGCTGATGGTGGCGCCCACAAATAGACCAGGAATGACGGCACACAGAATGGCGAACAATCCGAAAGGCATCTCTCCTGGTTTTGGCTTCAAGGCTCCACTGCGGAAATGAACACCAGACATCTGACGACTGGCACTGATTTCATTGCGAGCACTGCGGCGAGCTAGTTGATCAAGTGCTACGTTGAGTGGCTTGGCCAGGCGTGAAACAATCATTTTGATATCCTTTTAAGTGTAACTTCTAATTTATTAGATCACTATTTGTATCAATAAATAAATATATATATCAGCAAAGTGGTACCTGCAAACGGTGTGGCAACCTTAGTTCGTGGTGGCAGAGAAAAGGGACGATAGACAGATTACTCTTATTTTTAAATAATCGAAATATCGATAGTCGATAAATAAGTGTTAAGTAGCGCAAAGTTCGCGCCACATTTAAATTAAAACTGTTGACTTTCAGGTAAGCCCGTTTTATTATTGTTGATCTCATTTTACAGTTTACAAGTGTGTGTGTGTGTGTTACATTTTAGAGCGCTTATAAATGCTCACGGGTTACATTCATATATGTATAAATATATATTCACCTTCAACTAGAAAATGTTACCTATGCTAACAGCATTAATTGTGTGTTAATATTGTTTTACATTTATTATGATTTGCTCTGTGTACATATAAATGATTTTCTTTTTACTAATAATAATACATACTTATATTGGTTACATAGCAAAATTGCGAATTTCTGCTAAATAAACAATACACACAATAAAATAAAAATGTTGAACATAGATTAATTGGGCTGACAGGGCGAAAAATTCAACTGAAAATAGTAGAAATATTCTCTGTATTAAATAAACAAATATATATGTACAAAATAACATAACAAATGCTTGAAAGAAATTGAAACTACATAGGTGTTTAATTTGTGAAGCGGTTTAAGTTTTGTGACCTCGTAAATACTTTAGCTTATTATGAAAATTCTTTAGGAAATGCGTACGTTTGTTTATAGTAATGTATAAATAACTTAAGTAATAGGCATTTGTTATTATTAAGTAAATACTTTTATACTCTTTTTGTCGACAAATGATTTATATATATATACGGAAAGAGCATACAAGTGGCATGTTGAAATAGAATTCATTTCTTTTTTTTTACTATTTTAAATACATACATTCAAGTATTTTGTTTAGCTTAAAATCAATTTAAAATTGCACTAAATATATAAAAATAGAACAAACATAAATAAAATAATAATTTACAATTGCGCACAACTTTGTTGAATGCCGCTCTAAAATATGATAAAAAATCAACAACTGATAATTATGAATTATTATTATAAATAGGCTATATTTTGATTTTGCATGTGCATAAACCAGGAATCGCAGTAATTATGATTATAAAAATAAAAATTTGAGTTTAGTTCATAAATTAAGATAAGTATATCAAAATAATTGATACTCTTATCTTAAAGCTTTTAATTGTTTTTTTGTTTAATCATAATTTACATTTGCGATTCCTGGTATAAACTAATGATTTGATTTTAAATCCGATAAGCAATATTTTGTAATTTTTTGTTGCTAATGAAAATGTGTTTCGCCAGTTGAATTATCTCTATTGCCAAACTGAATCATTTTGACCAGATAATGACAAAGTGGACAGAGTCACGATTATAAAAACAAACAATGACAAATCTGCTTAGAATGTTTGAGTTAAGTCAAGCAACAATAAATACATAAATTGATTAACGAATGTGATAACATTCATATTTCTATATGGTTTGATTTTCCATTTAACAGCAATATTATGTCACTTAAGCTAATTTTAATTAAGTCCATAACAAATTCATATTTCGGTTGGAAATTGCAATTTTCAGAGCGTTACATTTTAATGGAAAAATAAAAAAAGACGAGAACAAAATGTAGACACGTTGATAATTTAAATGATTGATAATTTGATGGTGAAAATTGCAATTTTGTTGCTGACTTAAATACATTTTGAGAGGGGAGGAGGGGGAGGGGGTGCCGGAATCCGATCCTTAATCAAAGTCCCCAACGGAGGATCGTTTGCTTTTGCTTTTGCTGCTGCCGTTGCGATTCAAATCGATCTGCTTGGCCCCGCTCGGCGTATTGGCAGCTGATGAGGATGACGATGATTCATCGCTAGGTCATAAGTCCTGAAAGCGTCGCACATCCTCCCAATAGTGGGCGGGTATCTCGAACAGCTTCGCCGGTATATTATCCCGGAATTCAAATTTCTGAAATGTCACCTTGGCGGTCACCGTATGCAGCACAGGAATTTCAATTTTGACAGGAAAGCCCGTGGGCAATTTAAGCGTAACAAATTCGCGCAACTTGTTGATATGCTTCAGCGGTGCAATCACCTCGAGCACATCCAGCAGCATCTCCACACTGAGTGGGAAATCAGCGCTCATGGCAACTGTGGCGCGCAGCGTTTTATTCGATTGCTTGTGGACGGGCGTGCGACCAAGTTGCGGGCATTTGCCAACGGGTGCATCAATGTACTCCGACCAGGTGACACTTGTCACCGGTGGCGGCTGCAATGAGCTGCGACGCGGTAGCTCCGGCAATGTCAGATTGCTGCCCGTTGGTGTCGTGGCAGCATTTGTATCCAGTCCTCCTCCGCCCGCTCCGCCCGCACCGCCTTTGGTGATTGTCTCGACAATGGCGCGATTCTTCTGCAAATCCTCATTGGACAAATGCTCACGTCGCTTGCGCTGCTTCAGCACCAGACCCTGTATGGTATAGATCTCACATTGATACTGCCCGCCAATCAGTTCCTTGCGATTCGCCCTAAATAACCAGCCACGTTGAGCGCGTGCAAATTGTATGGTCTTGGTGGACATCTGGGTGGCCAAAATGTCCGTGGACATGAGCACATCGACCTCATCCTCCATATCGGATTCCTCATAGCGCAAACGTTGATAGCACTGCTGTTCATTGTCCAGCAGCACGAGGGATTCATTTGGTGGCGCCTCGCCTCTAAATAGAAACGAGATATCACCGCGATCCCAGCGCATATCATTGAAATCCACCAACGTGGTGTCCAAACGCAACGAGGCGCCACATTTGTACAGCCGACAGATGTCGGATGGCAAAATCCTCGAGACCAGCGGCAGCCACGACTGAAAATCCCATTTGAATTCCATGTAAAAGTCCTGCATCTGTCGCAGCGCCTGGACGAGACGTTCGCGGCGACTCTCCATGTGCTCGCGCGACTGCAGCTTCAGCATGCGCAGCAATTGGGTGATCGTCTGGCGGTGGCCATAGCTAATGGCCTCGGCCAGCGGTGACCAGCCCTCGTTGTTCTTCACCTTGACGGGGGCATTCTGGGCC
This sequence comes from Drosophila rellima, assembly GCA_035043635.1. NCBI lineage: Eukaryota > Metazoa > Arthropoda > Insecta > Diptera > Drosophilidae > Drosophila > Drosophila rellima. The sequence goes on along the minus strand of JAWNMV010000143.1, from coordinate 4,073,811 downwards.
AACAGCAAACGCACACAGCAGCTGCGGCCCAGCATAACGGCCAAATGAAGCGGCGTATTGCCGTGCCTGTCTCGGGCTGCCACCTCCGTTGCGGCTGTGCTCAAAAGTAAGCGACGTTGCAGCGTTCGTATATCATTATCAAAAACACTACGATGCATTGGATACTCTACACCTTCATCTGGCAGAGCATCGGGTGTTGTTGTTGTTGTTGTTGTTATTCTTTCTCTGTCGCTTTCTGTTGCTCTTGCATCGCCCTCGACGTCGCCGTCGCCGTCACCCTCCCCCGCCGATTGATACTCATCTGATTCGGACTCATCATCATCATCATTATCAGGCGACTTGTCGTTTGTCTTTTGTTCCACCTTTTGTTTCTTGTCACACTCGTCCACTTTTTCGTTGGACATTGTTTCACTCACCGACGCTTGTTTAAAACACACTTTGCATACAATTTATGCACTTTTTTATCAAATGAAATTGCTGTCCAAAAATTGCTCTGTTTATTGATTGTTATTAGCGATGGACTAACGTCAGCAGCGCAGTTCCCAACATATCGATAAGATATCGATTAGCCACACAACTGCGTTTTGTGTGCTGTCGCGCAATTCGTTTATTTTATTTCGAAAGACATTACCAGGGCTTTAAATCGGTTATTGTTGGTTGATTGCTGCTGTTTATTTCGACAAGTGTTAAACGAACATGAGTTAATAAAGACTAAGACCCACAAGGTTATTGTTTTTTTCTTTAGGCTTTATTTATTCAAACAACTTTTTGACATTTGTCATACATTCGTATCGATTATTGTCGTAGTACGATACGAGTGCGCCATCTAGTGATGTAAAATTTCATCGAAAAATCGAGAATTCGATAAGCAAGAGTTTTAATCGAAGAACTTCACCTGTGTAAGATCCGATGCACCGGTACTTTCCAAACCAGTGCATCGTCACGTATACAAACAAACAGTTTGTCCATCTCTTATGCGGCTCCCACACGGCGAATTTCGCTAAAATGTTGAGCATGTCGAAATATTCAAACAAACGTCATTCAATTGCACACCTGATTGCAACGTGTATGGGCCACGCAGAGCAAAACAGAAATTAGAGAAGAGAAGAGAAAAGAAAAGAAAAGAGAAAAGAAACACACAAACAAAACACACAGCAGGCGAGGGTGCAAAACTAACGGGGCGAATTGCGAACGGGCAGGCAAGGCAAACATGTAAATAATAATATAATAAATTGATCACGTTTCATAATCTAAACGCTAAACATCAGCTTGTTGTAGATAATGTCGATGAGCGATGAACTGCAACAATGGCGCACCAAATATTCGAGTTCGCGTTATCAACGCCACGAGAGCAACGAACAGCGAACACCGTTAAATGCCAGCTCGCTGCACTGGCAGCGTCAACAATTTGGTGGCGATGTTGACGAGCAGCTACGACGGCGACTGCAGGCATCGCCGGCGTATGTGGATCGTCTGGAACAGGAGTCGCTACTAACCGGCCACGAGGGTTGTGTCAATTGTCTGGAATGGTCAAGCGATGGACTTTTGTTGGCATCGGGCTCCGATGATTACAAGGTCATGATCTGGGATCCGTTTCGCCGGCGACGCATTCAAACGATACACACGAAACATTTGGGCAACATATTCTCGGTGAAATTTCTGCCGCGGCATAACAATAACATTGTGGCCACCTGTGGAGCGGATAAATTCATCTATGTCTACGATATTAATCATGGCAATGAGACTTTGTTTACCTGCAATTGTCATATGATGCGCGCCAAACGTTTGGCCACCGCACCGGATTCGCCGCACATCTTTTGGTCCGCCGGCGAGGATGGCAGCGTGCTCCAATTGGACATGCGGGAGCCGCATTGTTGTCGCAACAGCGCCGATGATCCGAACAGCGGGGCAGGAGGAGGAGGAGGCGGCGTTCGACTGCTGAGCCTCTGCAGCCAAGCGGAACCCACCGTGGAGGCCAAATGTCTGGCGATTAATCCGCGTCGCACCGAGTACCTGGCCGTGGGCGCCAATGATCCCTATGCGCGTGTCTTTGATCGCCGCATGCTGCCCGACGAAGGTCAGTTGAGTGAGAGAGCAGCATGATTTGTAGCTACTCCTAATCTTTACAATATCTTTTAGCTAGCACCTGTGTCTCCTACTATGCGCCCGGTCAGCTGGTGAAGAACATCAGTCGCAATGTTGTGCACGAATCGCGAACTGTCACGTATCTCACCTTTAACAGCTACAATGAAACGGAGCTGCTGGTCAACATGGGCTGTGAGCACATCTATCGCTATGATCTGCACAATGCCACGCCGCCTATATTCTATGAACTACCCGAATATACAGCAGCATCGACGCCCGCAACGGATGCAGAGACGGAGACAGAGCCGGAGCCGGAGCAGGAGCAGGAGCCAGAGAATTTGGCAGTTAATCCGGCAATTGGCAAGCCCACAATCAGCACGTCCAGGAAGCTACCAAAGCGTCGAGCGCTGCCCAACAGCATTGAGCAGCACAAGAAGCTGGGCAATGAGCATCTGGAGAATGGCAAATTGTTGGCCGCCGTTGATGAATATTCCGCCGCCTTGGCGAGTTATCCAAAGGGCGAGGTGCTCTATTTGAATCGCGCCACGGCGCTGATGCGTCGCGGCTGGTTTGGTGATATCTATGCGGCTCTGCGGGATTGCCACGAGGCGCTGCGTCTGGATCCCACCTATGTGAAGGCACACTTTCGTTTGGCGCGGGCGCTGCTCGAGCTGCATCGGCCGCAGGAGGCGGACAAGTGTCTGCAGGAGTTGATACAGCGCTTTCCGAGCTTTGCCAACAATCATGGTGTGCTCATGCTGCACAAGGACATACGCGAGAATCGACGACAGCAGGAGTTGGACCAGAGTCAGGGTCACGGTCACGGTCACCCCGAAGGCCAGTCAGGCACTGAACAGGAGCGATCGCTGATTGAGAACGGATTCACGTATTTGCGACTAACCGATGATGAGTATGCGCTGCGTCGCACTGCCAGGGATTACAAGCAACGCTATGTGGGACACTGCAACATCACGACGGACATCAAGGAGGCCAACTATTTGGGCCTCAATGGCGATTTCATTGTCGCCGGCTCCGATGATGGCAACTTTTATATCTGGGAGGGCGATACGGCCAAAATCCGTGCCGTCTATCGGGCGGACAGTGCCATTGTCAACTGTGTCCAGCCGCATCCAAGCATCTGTATGTTGGCCACCAGTGGCATCGATCACGACATCAAAATCTGGTCACCGTGCGCTCCAAGCGCCGAGGAGCGACCCAATCTCGTCGCGGATGTGGCGCGCTATGTGGAGGTCAATCAGGAGAAGATGCGCACCGATCCCTTCGAGCTGAATACGCGCAATGCGTATTGTTTTAATAACTAAGTCGAAACGAAACTCATTTAGCATAATATATATGTATATCAAATATATCAACTAAAATACTTTTTCAATTGCAATCAAAATTGGGACAATTTTTTTAAACATTAACTGCTCGAAATAAATAAATATAAACAAATCTAATTTGTTAATTTGCGGTGCGCGTCATCAATTTTGTTAAACTTAATTATTAATAAAATATACAATATATAACACGAAAACTGTTATTTACGAAATCAATCAAAATAAAATTCAAAGAATCGTAACATTTGTTTCAATCAATATTTAATAATTATTTGAACCATTCCCTTGAAATAATTGCAAGTCGTTTTCGTTATTTTTTGGAATTATTCTGTTTATTTATCGTAGTTATTTAAATCTATGCTCACATGTATACATATACATACATATAAATATTTTACTTTATGTAATAATATTCAAGTATCGCATTTTTCTTTTTTTGTTTTATATAATTTTTTATCAATTTTATGCTCACTATCATTAAAAAACTAAGTAGAATTGATAGCTTCACATGAAAAGTTTTCCTCATATCGCAAAAGGATGAACGTTATTATTATTTTATATGAAAGTTGAAATATATATATATATATATTTTAAAACAGTTGAAACTCTAAAGTACTTAAAACTTTTGCATTATGAATTAAGATATTTTCGATTTAATTCTTGAAATCTTTTGTGGTTTTTCTGTCTCTGAATGTGTGTGTGTGTGTGTGTGTGTGGGTGTCTGTGTGTGTGAGTGTGTGGATTTTAGTTAGTGGCTTAAAAACTAACTGAATGTGTTTTGTTGTAAATATTCGCGGGAGTGCGTTTGTTTTGCTTTGTTTTTGTTTTTTAACGTTCAACTTGCACATTGTTTTTCACACTATATATTATTATATGTATAAATTATGTTTCTATGTATTTAGTTTTAGTTTTATTTTTTATGAATTCTCTTTTAATTACTTTACAAAAGTGCGTTTTTGTTTTATTATATTTTGTTTGTTTTCTTGGGTTGTCCATATTTTGCCTTTTATACAGTGTTTTTGTGTGTGTGTGTAGTTTTTAATAATATGTTACAAACTATTTTATGATGAAATTAAAAATATATGCGATACAAATCAAGTTCAATGGGTCGACAGTGTTGATAAATATTGCAATTGTTTTGGTCTAGTGGGTGGAGGGGGGCGGGGGGCGTAGGATAACTGTAAAATCGTAATCGTTACGTTTCTGTTTGAACTATCGTATCTGTCAGCTTTCGTCTGTGTGTCTTGTTTGTGTGTGTGTGTGACTGGATGTGATTGAATTGATTTTTATCGAAAATTATCTTTTGGGTGTATGTATGAGTGAGTGTATCTCAAATGTCGTTTTGTAATATTTTTTTGTTGGAATTTTGCATTTTGTTTTGTTTTCTTGCTTGCATATATAAGTTTCTTATAGTTGTTTTTATGTTTTGTTTTGTTTTGTTTTGTTATATGTGTGTGTGTTTATTTGTTTAAATACCATCAACCCTCCCGCTTTATAGAACTAGGTGTCTCTGCCAGACCTTTCACTTTAAGTCGATCAGCGGTTTTGAGAAATGCCGGCAATTGTTCTTGCGATACATTCACTTCGCCGGCATACATAAACTCCAATATTGCCTGCAGGTGAATGTAGGACACATCTTTCAGTATAATAATGGGATGCTTTGAGGGATTTTCCTAAACGACAAAATAATCAATTGTTATTTTAAATTGATTAACATTGATCAATTTAATAACTTACCTCCAATAGCGCCTTAAAATAGGGACTGCAAGCTGATAGCACCATTTTGTGTGCTTTGCAGGTTTGGCCTTCGCAGGCGAGTGTTACCTGTATTGAAAAGAAATCAAGGTAAATCATTAAAATACAAATTATGGTTAGACATTTTCCCCCAAAAAAACCAACTTGAATAAGCCAACTACCACTACCACAAAGAAACGCTATAATTGAGTTGATCGACTGTTGGATGCTCAGTAAACTGATTAATGAAATAACAACAATAATAAAATACCCTTTGGCTAATGAGCTGAAAACACAAAAGAGGTCGAAGTAAAGAAAAAGGTTGAATGTAGAAAAAAAAAAAGATTTAATTGCTGAGTTGGCTTATTGGCTTTTGTGGAGAAGGCGAAATAATCGAATGAACTGATTAACTTAAAATAAAATCATAATACTCACGTCTGTGAAGCTCTTCTCATCGCGCAAGTGGCGGAAAGAGGTTACCATATTCGTTTGAAAATCGTTCCATTTTAGAAAGAACTGTTGATCCGACGACATCATGAAGAAGCTTTGTGTTTTTTTTTGTTCCGGGAGAGCGTTCAATTAAAACGCGCGCTCACTGTTCTGGCTTAGGCAGGAAAAAATTTAGATGCGCGGCCTAAAAATCTCCAGTCGAATCGCTCTTAACTCTTAATGCAGTTATTTACTTTTTGATCTTTTTTTGATTTCTGTAAAATGTGAAATAAAACAACAACAACAACAAATATTGCATTAATCACAAAACGTGACAATAAATAGCACAGCAAAACAAAATAAGCACAAACTTGGCGAAATTTGTGTGCGAACGAAAGAGCACAAAGTCGCGCTTTGAGTGTGACCGTCGAGCGAGCGAGCGAGAGAGCAGAGAGCTGAGACCCAAACTTGCGAATTGCGAAAGAGCCGCTGCGCTGACGCTATCGCTGGCAGAGTTTTAACCGTTGCACAACCGACGACGACGACGACGACTCACTCACAGTCAAAAACATTCTATACAATTGCAATAACAAAAAAAAAAAAAAGAAGTATTTTGCGCAGCCGCAATGTGCAACAGCGAGCATGGAATTCACTCTGTGTTGGAAAATGTCAAATGTGCAAAGCTGCCGAGCAGCAGTAAAAACAGCAACAACAACACAAAAAAAAAAGAGCGACAAAGGTTAAACAAAATATCAAAGACTCGCGCTTGTGCGCTCACTTTGAATGCCTTTCACTTTTCAAGGCAATTTCTGCATTTTAGTCATTTGCGTTGCTTATTTGAATTTTAAGTCGCTGCCGCACAGTGTGTATAAATAAGCTTTATGTGATTCTTTATTCTTTCACATTTGTTTATATGTAATTAAACAATAACCTTTCGATTGTGCCACGATATTTTTGATTATACCATAACCTAGTTTTAAGTTAACACTTATAAAAACTTTTACGGAAGATTAAATTCAATAAAATCGCTCCACTGTGCAGACAACATGTGTTGCGGTTGCGACAGCCGTTGGGACCAGCTTGGTGGCGATGCCATATGCGCTACACTTGCGATGGCTGTGTGTGGGCGGCCTAAGGAGACTTTGGCAGAGTAGTGAGTACAAACTTCGTCTAAGCGTAAAGTTTACAGCAATGGATCACACACACAAACGTTCATACACTAGCACCGACACGCACACACATACACTTGGCTAAATGCTCTCAACTTTCAACTGCCGTTATGATTTCGCAATTACATTACAACAACAACAATAACAACGACGACGACGAAGAGCAGACATTTGCTGGAAATTTCAATTGCATTGGTGTGTGTGCTTTTACAAAATGCAACTATCTCACTTGCACTTGTTTAACAGCAGTAGGGACCGCGCAGCAATAAGAAAAGTTGTTGACTGATGTTGAAATTGTCTAATTTTGTATTACTATTGGTCGTTTATTGATTTTTTCCCCTCTTGTTCTGATGGCACACCAATAAGCAGAAAACACCCACAACTGCAATCATGTGTACATATTATGTAGGTATGTTTATTTCTTCATAAAGGAAAATACCAGTTTTGAAGTTGAGAAAGACACAACAACAGAAAAGAAAAAAAAAGTGCCGAAGCTCTAGGGAGCGTATGAGGAACGACAAGAGCAACAACAATTTGAAACGAGTTCGAATGAAAGTTTCAACACTCACAAAATTGATGAGCCGCTCTCGCAAATGGTGTTGTTGTCGTGTATTACTCAACATGGCGCTCACAACAACAAATATTATAGGATGAGGCGGCGAAGAAGGAACGAACTACTCAAAATTTACAGAAGAAATGTGCGAGAGTCGTTGTCGTTGGTTGTTGCTGCCTAGACAATGGCGGCGACGGCAACGGCAACAGCGGCGGCAACTCTTCGTGGCATGCCGCAACAACAAATGTTCGGTTTTTCATTGCATTGATAGTTTAGTCGCCTGCACGTTTATTGTACTTTTGTATTGCATATTTGTATTTATTTATGCAAATTATATTGTAATATATAGTTTAAAATTAGGTCGCGCTTCGTTTTACTTGGATTCATATACACTGACATATACACGCACACACGGACGCAATACAGCACGCTCACAGTTGCACACACGCACACACACATACACTTGTGTCTTTTTTCTACACTTTCCTAATCACTATTTGGCTTGCACTCTGTACTTTTACCAATGCGTACTTTGTGCAATTGAATAATGATCATTGCAAATTCATTTTGTATATGCTTTGTCCACGTTTTTTGTGCTTTTTTTGTTTCAATTTAATACATACACGCTTTTTTAGCACGCACTCACTCACCTTCTGTACACGCTCTGCTTTCGCTAATGCTTGCTTTGCTGCTTTCTTTTTTCTCTTTTCCGACGAGTGTTTTTTGCTTTTATCGTCACGTTTCCCAACACCAACCATCTATTACAGTGTTTAACAGCACTGCTTTCGCAGCAGTCGCATAACAATGAGACTTTGTTCGTGTGCCGTATTCACTAAAATGTTGAAAACATCGTGTTTATTAAAAAGATTGAATGGAAATTTGTTATGCACTTGCAGGCGACTACAAAATACGACAGCAAATGAAAATCAAAGTTTTCGCCAAAGGGCATGGGAGGCGGCACGCCAACGCTATGCCAATTACGAGCATGTGCACTACAGCTCCTTCCTCGAGTACAATTTCATGTCGCTGACGAAGATGAACCCAAAGAACCCGACGATTTATCCACCATTGGATGTAGTGCTTGAGATTGAGCGTAAAATGAAGCCGAACGATGTTTCATATCCATACAACTGGATGGAGGACTATGAGTTTTATGCAGGCGGCGATGAAACGGGAATTATTAATGCGAAACATGGCACGCCGGACGCAACGGTGGCGCCATCTACAGTGCCCTGCAATGGATGCGGCGCGCATTTGCACTGCGCCAGCAGCTCCATGCCCGGCTACATACCCAGCGAAATCTTCAAGGTATGTATACACTTGTATTTAACAGACGAGCACTCCCTGACCTACTCATTGTACCTTTCAAGGGACGCACAACGAGGGAACTTAAGACCATCACCTGCCAGCGTTGTCACTTCCTCAAGCACTACAACATTGCCTTGGATGTGGAAGTGCCGCCGTCGGCGTATGTGGACACGATATCCAGAATACAAGACAAATTTGCGCTGGCCGTAATCATTGTGGATCTGCTGGATTTGCCCAGCTCCATTTGGCCGGGCATGCAGCAAGTGCTGGGCTCCAAGCGACCCGTCTTCCTGGTGGGCAACAAGGTGGATTTGCTGCCACGCGACTCGAATGGTTATCTTAGCCATGTCAAGCATTGTCTGAAGCAACAGTTTGTACAACACGGCGGCTTCGATGCTCTCAATATCAAAAATGTTAGCTTGATATCCGCCAAGACGGGCTATGGCATCGAGGAGCTAATAACGCAGCTGCACAAGATCTGGGAGCATAAGGGCGATGTCTATTTGCTGGGCTGCACCAATGTGGGCAAGAGCACGCTCTTCAACATACTCCTCAACTCGGATTATTGCCGGCCCGAGGCAAGTGAATTGGTCCATAAGGCAACGACGTGTGCCTGGCCAGGCACAACGCTTCAAATGCTCAAATTTCCCATCTTTCGGCCGTCCGATGTGCGTGTCTATCAACGCTTTAAGCGTCTCTTCTCGGAACGCTCAAAACGCGCCGCCTTGGAGCAGCTGCGTCGGGATCAGGCCAAGGAAACGGGCGCAGCGACAGCAGCTCAACTTATTGGACATGTGGGACGCACGTTTAACCAACGCACGGAGGTGGATGATGCCTTCGCCATGTCAGAGGGCACACAGCCCATAACGACGCTCAACGAACGCAAGTTGGAGTATCGGGAGGCACGTTGGGTCTATGATACACCTGGTGTTATGCAGCCGGATCAGATCACTCCCATGCTCACGACGGAGGAGTTGCTGCAATTGCAGCCCACCAAAATGATGAAGCCCCGTGCACTTCGACTAGCTCCCAATATGTCGCTACTTTTAGGTGGCTTGGCCCGAATCGATCTCCTGCAATGCACCAGTGATTGGGTGAAGCTGTTTATCTTTGCAGTGGAATCACTGCCACTGCTCATAACGGAAACCCAGCAAGCTGAGCATGTCTATAAACGTTATCTGGGCACACCATTACTAGGTCTACCCATTGCTGGCGGGGACGAGAAGCGTTTGCAGCGCTGGCCAGGCTTGCAATGCCTGAAGCAAGACATTGTGGTCCAAAGCAGTACAGCAGCGACTGCCCAAGGACGATCCGGCAAGCAATTAAATTGTGATATTACTCTAAGTTCCGCGGGATGGATCGGCCTCCTCTTGCCGGACAATTGCGAGAGCGTTTGGCGGGTTTGGACTCCTCAGGCGGCGGGTATTTATGTACGCGAGCCTTCGTTAATACCGCTGGCCGATCGCTTGGTGGGCAAGCGCATACGCAACTCCTTGGCTTATAATACTGGCAAGCCATTTGTTTTCAAAAAATAGTTATACATTGTTAATGCATTCAAAATAAATTCTCCGTGCTGAAATTTGAAATGATTTTTAAAAGTTTCGTTAAGTGTAACGCTTCTTGCGGTGTAGAGTTTGTTTCGTTAAGTGTGGAGCAAGTATAGAGTAACTGCTTGTTTTTTCAAAGATTCCTTATAATGAACTTTATTATTTTAGATAATTTATAATTTTTTTAGTTCATTAAAATTGTACTTTATTGATTAACAATTAAATAAACAAAAAAAAAAGAAATTCCCATTTAAATATCGCGCCGAGATAGAGAATAATAAGTAGTTCAATCGATTCTTTTGAACGACTCGATACATAAAACTCGAAGTTAGAGCTGGGACATTCGATATTCTTTACCGAATCGATTCGTTGCCACCGTGTTTTGGCAGCCAAGGTTGCCAGCTAGTTTGGCCAAGGTATCCAATTTTTCACGGCAACAAAGAATTTGGTGGCTAGAATTAAGCGAATTTAAGCGATTTACGGCTATTAAAATGTCATTTAAGTAGCGCAATACAGCGGCAAGAAGTGCAATAAATAGTGCAAACTTGAAATAACATATGAAAAACGGCGACGCAAAGTCGCAAGCACCCACCAAATATTTCTTTTTATGCTGTAAAGCGAGCCAGGATAATGGAGCAAATCTCCAGTAATAACGCAATCGGCGAACAGGAGTTGGAAATCAATTGTGGCGCTGGAACAGGCGCTTGCAGTAGCAGTGGCGGTGACACCATCAGTGCCACACATGAATTCCAAACAATGAAACCCGGTGTGGGCCAAAAGCTGCACCAGCAGCAACAACAACAACAACAACAGCAGCAGCAGCAGCAGCAGCAGTTGGGAAATGGACGCACTGAGCTGCCGCATAGTGAACTGGTCAAGATGCTGTACTACTTGGAGGGTGAACTGCAGGCCCGAGATGTTTGCATCGCAGCGCTACGCAATGAGCGAGTGAAGCAGCTAATTACACAATTGCGAACGAAGCGTGTGCAACCAAATGATCCGTATGCATCGCTATTCCGTGATAAGATCGCCTTGAATGGCAATCTAATATCCCGAGAGTCCTCCACCCAGGCCGCCCAGGCTGAGATGGAGGTGCGCCAGATAATTGAACAGCAGATGGAGCAACAGTATCAAATGGTTAGCAAACAACGCGGCACACACGTTCGCATGGTCAATATACTAACCGAATCGCTGGAGAACAATCAGCGCATGTTGCAGCAACTGGAGGAGGAGCGGCGCAAGCATGAGCATGACACGGCTCAGGGTGATGATATAACCTATGGCCTCGAAATGGAGCGCACCAAGTTGCGGCAACAGTTGGAGGCGGAACATGCGCAGGTCGCCAACATGGAGAAGGATCTCAAGAAGCTGCAGGAGACGCTCGAATATGAGCGCAACAGGCAAAAGCAAATTGTGCTGCTGCTCATTGCCGAGCGTAAGAAGATACTGATGAAGTACATTGAGGAGGGTAGGACATAAACAAGAAACCTTTTCATTTAGTACTTGTATTTATATATATTTTCTTTTTTTTGAAATCGTTTGCAGGCAAACGCTCCGAGGATTTGGCTCAAATTCTGGCCGAGGAGAAACAACGCTCGGATACCATAGCCGAGGGCCTCGAGGAGGAGAGCAAAAAGTCGCTGCGCATGGAGGAGGAGCTGGAGAAGCAAACGCAATCCATGGAACTGGAGCGCAAGACACTAATGACCAAATTGGCCAAGGAAGAGCTGCGGTGTGTTTTGGAATCTATACTTAATTTAAATAGGATGCTATTACTATGTCTGTCTAAATCGATGATTATTTAGTTTTAAATTGTTATTACTGTTTAAATAACTCTGTCATCATTATATATTTTGCATAACAGTGTCAAGGAGCTGGAGCAGGAGCTGAACACGTTGCGCGGCGATCACGAGGCATTGAAGAAGCAACATCAACACCAGCAGCAATCGGTGGCAAGTGTTGCCAATGTCGCAGCTGCCACAAAGTCGCGTCAGTTTAGTGGTATGTTAACAATCCCCATTGAATTGCCTGTTGTTATTATAATTTAACCTCTTCTTTTCATTTATTTCTATTAATTTTTTTAATAATTCTTATATTACATTTTTATATATACGTGAATTTCTCAAAGATGAAATATTTTGTTAGAAAATATCTTACGCAATTTGCAAGGTGATTTTGTTACTCTATCCTTGATTCGTTACCTGTGACGAATGCACCTTCAGTTCGACACCTCCAATCCACACACACACATGCACAGCTCACACACACACACACACACACACACACACACACACACACTCACAGTAATCACGCTAGATAAAGCTTAAGATAATGAAGAACTCGAACTTACAAGACAGCTTAGAGATAAGACTGATAAACAAATTGTTATACCCTTTACTTGTTGAGTAGAGGAAGGGTATGTTGTATTCGAGAAGAGGTAGATAGAACTTTTAAAGAATATATATTTCAAATCAGTGATGTGATTTGCGTTAAAAGTCAACAACTAATTTGTATAATACAAATATGATATAGTAATTCGATTTCTACCAAATTTGGTAAGGATTTAACAGGCAAATCTGTGAGTTTGGTATTGAATTGAATAGAATTGACTCAGCTATGTTGTGTGCAAATTTCAGCTTTCTATCTTTAACCGTTTGGCCTACACGATGATTCTCAGTCAGTCAGTCAGACAGGACAAAGAGTTTTACATATAAAAATAATATTTGAAAAATTGAAATAAGTTGAATTGAATTGAGTAAGAGGTATCTTATAGTCAGTCTATGGTTTTAGTTGTAGGACAATTAAAATTATAAATAATTGCAGTCATTAAAATGCTAAACTCGTCTTCTTATGCTTGCATTCTCATATTGTTTAATTTGTTGTCATTGCAAATCGAAAGCCACTTTAATTAACACACTCTTTCCATGCATTTTACAGAGGATGCATGTGCTCCGCCCATGGTGAACATTGCGAAGATCGTGCAGCCAACCGCCACGGTGAGCAGCATGCCGGTGTCCGGTCCCCAGACGGGCATTGCCCGTTCCATAGTGCCAGGTCAGAATATACGCAGTGCCGCCGTTGGCATCGCCACAGTGCCAACGGGAACCGCCACTGCACCCACATCCTTGGCTGCCGTCAATCACAACAATAGTAGTGCAGTCAGTGCAATTGATGGAGCTGCTGGAGCAACAAGTGCTCCGGCTGTTGCTGCTGTCATTGTGGCTGCAGCTCCATCGCCGGCCAAAATGCAGCCCACAGCGACCATTCAACGTGCGCCGGGTGGCAAATATGCAGCACTGGCTGCTGCTGCTGCCGCTGCTGCTCTGGATCAGACGGCAACCCAATCGCATCCACATCCACATCCGGTGCCCATTGCTGTTCCACCAGTGACCGTGCCACCGGCTGGGGCACGTGGCGCTCCGCCACCCATACCGACCAAGCCAATTGTACCGCCCAAACGGGAGCCATCCCTGTCCCGCTTGGGTTCCATAACAGGCGGCAGTGCAGCGGCTACGGCCACAGCCATTGCCGCTGCTGCGGCGGCAGCAACAGCTGCTGTGGCAGCCACCGCAACAACAACAACAACGGCAACTGCATCGGCGTCCTCGACCAGCGCAGCGGCGGCGGCAGCAGCAGCGACAGCAACAGCAACATCAGCGGCGAAACATAATTAGGCGACAACTTCCTAGACATCCTTTCGACTTATATACATATATACATATATATAGATGGCTATATGCTACACTCATACGCGTATTATACCATTATAACATATAGCGAAAATACTCAAGATCCATATTCCAATTAGACATAATAGAGGCGGAATTTATTAAGGTTTTATTTTGTAATTTATTGTAATTAAAACACTTGAAATAGAAACTGGCTGTCTGAGTCTTAAGCTCATCATATGCCAGATCTAACATATTCTTAAATTCACATATATCTCATATAGAACCTGCTCAAGTGTTTTAATTCAAATTAAAAAAGAAAATCTTAATAAATCATGACCTTATTATGCCATTAACTCAGTCAAAACATTTTTCGCACATTAACCATTGTCCACCCTGAGTGAAGGCGTTTAACTTTTAAAGTTCTGCCTCATAATTTGGATTGGTTTATTGTTTTAGAATTATGTTATGTGTGCTTTTGTTTTGTCAAATTTGTCTTAACGCCAATCGCTGTAGTAGTTTCGTGTGTAGTCTTTAGAAAAACAACCTTAAAACTTAAACATTTGTACAATGCCGTGCGATTCTCATAACGATAAAAGATCATATTGTAATTAAAATGATCATATATCTATATATCTCAATATAGTATACTACTAATCCATTGTGCTCTGTGCGTTGTTTGTTAGTTCTTAGGTGCCTATAAACATAAACTCTGTGCAGCTATATATACATATATATAAACAGATATATGTATGTATTTACCTATAGTACATTTTAGTTTTTAATTTTTGTTTTTAAGTATACTTTTGTTTATTTGCCTTTTAAAATATAATCCGTTAAATTGCAAAATTGATTAAAACATAAAAAAAAAACTGAACTGCTTCAATTTTAAATTATTAACTGTTTGAGTTGCATTTCGTGCAGTTTCTTTTGGCCAAAAAAAAAAGGGGCAATTAGAGTTGTTGGTACTTACAATAAAATAATAAATGATAGCAGACAAAGAGGCACAAAATAAACAAATTATAACAAGATTTTGAAAAATGCATTCAAATTGCAAATTACAATCGATGTATTGAAAAGCGAAAATACACAATAAATTACACACTATAAACAAAGAAAATGCAAATTTCAAATCACGATGTTGGTGCTGTATTCTCAATGATCAAAGCTCTCGCCAGGTTGCGAGCACAGGCCAAACGCATTAAATCCAAGATTTCCTCGACATTTTCCACACGATAATCCTTAAAAACGGTCTTCGATGTTTGCTAAAAGATTGAAATAGTTAACAACTTGATTTGAATTATAAACTGAATTGTCTTACATTGTTAAATTTGGCAGTGTTGAGCTTGTTGCGCTCTATCAACGGCACCAGCTCCATTTCCAGATGCTGCAGTATGGCAATCGTTTCCTTGGAGAAGATCTTGGGATCCTCGGACTCCAGCAACGGCAATGCATCAATCAACAGCGACGGCCAGAAGCTACAATTGCAATTTGTATTAAGTACATTATGATATGAATTGAATTTCAAATTCAGCTTACTAATCGGGCGTTATTTTGGAAGCCAAGAGATTGATAAGCAACTCGGCGCCGGACAGAAAGTCGCGCTGGCGATAAAACTCATAGAACTCGTAGTATTTGGATAGGAAAACCAAACGGGGTGAGACAAACATGCGTGCGCCAATGCTCGTTATAACATCCTGACAGAGCATAATGCCCGTCTTCGAATAGTGCTTCAGTATGAAGTCCGCTATGGCCGTGACCAGCAGCACATCCTTGGAGCGTATGGCCCACTCGAGTGCGCTGCCATGGCGCTGATCATTGTAGGCGCGTTTCGACAGCACCTTGCAGATGTCCTGCTCGACGTTAATCATGCCTCGTCTCTTGGCCAGTGACAATATCTTGAAGGCCTGACGTTCATTTCGCAATGGAATGCGTGGCAGCAGAAGCTCAATGGCTGCTGTTCCTTCGTGCTCGCAACAATCCAGGTAATCAATGCCCAGCTGCCAGAGATTATGCGAGGTCATCAAATAGCTGCCGTACTCGAAGATCATGGAATGCCGCAAAGCCGCCAGATCGCTAGGTAACAAATAATAAATGAATGATAGTAATTTTTAAATTATAATATTTCGAACTTACACATTCTGCTGCTCGAAGTAGGATTTGAGGTGACCCGTGTGATGGATGAGATCGATGAGATGCGTGGCAAACCAATGGCTGTCGTTGAGCTTCT
Organism: Drosophila rellima; assembly: GCA_035043635.1. Classification (NCBI taxonomy): domain Eukaryota; kingdom Metazoa; phylum Arthropoda; class Insecta; order Diptera; family Drosophilidae; genus Drosophila; species Drosophila rellima. The sequence goes on along the minus strand of JAWNMV010000143.1, from coordinate 4,057,748 downwards.
GTGCATCGTAGATAAAGAGCTTGACATCGTGTTCCATTAGTTGCATGACCATGCGACTCAGCTGTGTCATCTGCCAGTTGGGACGCAGCTGTGACCAGCGATTGAGCCAATTGGTGACAGCGATTCGCAGCTCAAATGGCTTGCAGGTCGGTCTGGTGTAGAGCAGATAGCCGGGCAGATACTCGTACCAATCCTGGGACTTGAGCAGCTCTTTATCCCAAGGCTCGTTGTTGCCCTTGACAAGTTGCATGAGCAGCTCCAGCTCGGGCTCGGCGGCAAATACATGTGATGCCAGTTTACGCTCCAAATCCACTTGCCAATATTCCCACTGTGAACAGAACTTTTGCAATGCATAGCCATCCTGATAGATGGGCATCGATTTAAGGATTGCTTCGGCGGCTAGAAAGGCCGCCTGATTGGATTTGCGATGCTGCGAGAGTATCGCACGCGTCACATCCAGCTGGCCAAGCATGATCAGCTTTTTCAACGTTTCCCAGTAGCTGTCGCATTCACTGGCCTCCTCGGCCATTAACAATAGATCCGTTGCGCGATCTTCGGTGTGTGGATAATGAAATCGCGTCCATTCGAGTAACTGTGGTACAATCATCTGATTGTGCTGCTGCTGCATGTAGAGAATCTCAAAGAGATGCCACAAACACTCGATGGCATAGAAAGTCATAATTGCCTCTGTATAACGTTGTTCCCTTAATTCATTCTCTTGCACCTCTGGCGTCTTCTTGGCATGTTCCAGTTTCTCCAGGCAGCAACGTATTATGCTGCGATATGCGCTTGATATTTTCATATATTCCGCCGTTTTCTTGACGCCGCTCGGCGCTCGACCCAAGGTTTGCAGTGTCTCAAAGGTTGCATTTGACTCCGCCAGCAAGCTGCGAAGCAGTGGCTCTGTATAGAGCGTCGTTTCCTCAGCCATGTAGATCAGCACTGGATCCTCGCCAGCCGTCTCAGTGGGCGTATCACGGCTGCTCCATTTCACTGGCCGGTAAGCGGACATTGCGATTTTTGAGCTGCCGGGCACAAAGCTTGCGGTAAGTGTGTTCCCGCAACGCATAGCGAGTGCGTCGCCGAGTTCCTAAAACTCAAAGCTGTCAATTGCGAGAGTTGCGAATGTCAACAAAATAGACTTACAAATTGTGGCACCGTATCATCATTCATTTTCAACGATTTATTACAAATCTTTAACAAAACATAAACATACGTAGGAAAAGCGCGTTTTTTTATGCGGCAAAGATATAATAACAAGGTTGCCATCCACGAAAAACAAGGGGGCAACCCTGGTAACGGTTGCCAAATAAAAAAACAAGGTGGCAGCCCTTCAAAGAAAGCACCAATTCACTACTTTCAGAAAAGTAGTTTTTTTTTTTAATTTGGAAGCTAGAATTTTTTAAATTTTATCTTAATTTTTGTTAAATTTTTCTCGATTTTTCTCGAATTTTAAATTTTTTTTTTTTTAATTTTTATTTAAATTTAAATTTAAAAAAATAATGGCGGCAAATGATCTTAGTGTTAACAATTCGCGATAAAGTGCTGGGCAATAATACCAGTAGTAAAATGGGGTTTTTGCAGGGCTGCCACCTTGTTTTTTATTTGGCAGCCGTTGCCCGGGCTGCCACCTTGTTTTTCGTGGATGGCAACCTTGCTATTTTTACCGTTGGAAAAAAAGGAGGGCGCAACACAAATTAACAATCAAACAGACGCGTCGGTACTATTTTCAATATCGTAAAGAAACTAAAATAAAAAATGGACTTAGAAGATCTTACGGCGGTTTTATCACTATTTGATCGCAATGTGAAAAAAGTGCTGAAGAATTTAATTGACTATAAACATGACGTGGACGCTGTGCGACAATCACTCATGGAAAGCTGGTCTCATGTTGCGCGTGCTGACGGTCGCATAATTTCTGTGCACGATGGCCTGTTGAGCAGCGTTAACGACGTCAACGAGCATATAATCAAATTAAATATGCGCATTAACCTCAACAGAGCTGCTGGCAATTTGAAGTATGTGCGCCCAAGAACACATGAACGAGACTCCTTGGAGCATAACAATAATAAAGAGAATCACACAAATCTGGATGGCATTGAGGTGGGCGAGCTGGACGTGCAGCCATCAGCAAGCAAAGAGTCGCTACCGCGTGCAATGAATGTACATCAGTTGATCGAGCTTAAAACAATGCCTGTAAAAGAAAAACTTAAATTCCAAAATGGCTGCAGCTCAGCTGAGCAAATTTCTACGCCAGTGCTGCCCATTGCACAGCATGTATCCAATTCGGCAAATAGCTGCTACTCTGTTGATCAAACGCCTACACCTGTGCAGCCCCTTGCAGTAAACGAAAAGGCCAAATCGGTAAATGGCTCCAACTCCAATGAGCATATGTCGACGCGAGTGCTGCCCGCTGCACTACAAGAAACAACTAATTCTGCGAGGAGCTTTAATTCAGCTGAGCTCATATCTAGGCCAGTGTTGCCCCATCAAGCAGAGGAAATGCCCGATACAGCTGAGCTGCTCAGTCCAGCCAATTCAGAGAGAACCAATTCAGCAAGTGACTCCGCCGCTGAGCAGATGCTTAAGCCAGTGCTGCCCATCTCACCAAGAAAATCCGATTTGCTGGCTCCCAAGGGCGGACGGGAAATGTCGAGTAATGAGACCTACGATCAACTGTTGAAGAACATGTCCAACTTTCCCAATAACAGCATCGTTCAGGCAACAATGATGCATATAAATATTTTAGAAAAATGCATTTATGTAGCCAAATGGGGTGCAGAATCGTTGCGGCTAAGAAAATTGATGGCCTGCGAAATTCCAATCAGGCAACTAGACCAGTTGCCCGATTTTGGCGAGATCTTTGGTGCTTATGATGCTCAGGAGCAGATCATAGTACGTGTGTTGATCCATGCACACAGCGAAGGCGGCGGCTACGAGGCGTATTTGGTCGACTACGGTGAACACATCCAGTTAAATGGCAATGAGGTAATCTTTGGACTACCCGATGATGTGGTGGCTCTGCCGGCGGAAGCCATCCGATGTTTTGTGGGCAATTACGATGTGGACTATATGCGACAGTTTATCTATAAAGATGTGCGACTGCGAATATTATGCAATGATGGCATCTATTTGATGGTGGAGCTTTTGGCTGATGAAACCCAGCAGCAAAATGATAATAAGTTGCCAGTTGAGTCAACTGGGAATGAAGTAACATTCAAGGAGCAAGTGCAGCCAACTGCTAACGATCAGGGACCAGTTAAGTCCATCATGAAATTGAGTCAACGGCAAATGGAAATGCTCGAATATAACGAGCCAAGCACCTGCGATGCTGTCAAGGCGGTGCTGGGCTTTAATCCCACGGATGATCAGCGCATTTGTCGCCACTACGATCCAAAGATTGGCGGATGCTTTAAAGGTAAGCCAGACATTAAAGTATTGATATTCTTGTACAGTACAACTAAATGAGGCGATATACGCAAATTTTGATAAAAAACTCGTATTTATTTTCATCGAACACAGTCTGATGAAATTCAATTCAGATAATATATATATATATATACATACATATGTATATAGCTGGCACAGGATTAATCATTCGAAAATTAATCCTTAGTCAAAAAAAACTTGTTTGCTTTTTGAGAAATCCCAAACAAACTTAAAGATTGTGTGTTGTGTAAGTGATGTAAATCCAAACAGTGAGTCGAATTTAATATCGGCCAAAAGTGAATGAAGCTTTTAATATATCATCAAAAAAAAACAAAAAAAGAAACAACAAAATACTGGAAAAGATGCCATCGATTTCAAACTTTCATGACTTTGTCAAAACTGCACAGATTTTCCAGCGAAATGATTTAGCGTCTTCATTTATTCCACATTCAAATTGATTCTTTCAAATATTGATTTTTAATTTATTCCACATTCAAATTTAAACTTTCAAATATCGATTTTAAAAGTCACCTTTAACTTTGACATTCCCACTGTTTATGCATTTGACATTGTGCTATTCATTTGATATTCACCATATCATTTAGTTTTCTTTAGAAACAAATCGAGAATTAAGTTTAAGTATCAAACAATTCAAGTTCCCGTGTATAATTCAGTAGTTTAGTTAAGTCATGCACAGCCGGACTTAAATCGGAAGATTTAACGAACGATCAGTCGAGTTCTGACAACAGTGGAAAATAAGCAGCTAATCAATTGGATCTTGTATTATTTCCTGCTAGGCTCCAACTGTCGCCAGTTGCATCAGCTGTTTGCGCCACATGGCGCTACCAAGGACAAGGAGTTGACGGAAGCACTGCCGGAGACCCAGTTTGAATCATCGCTGACCAGAGAACTGGGCAGCGTTATGCGCGTTGTGGTCACCTACATCAATGGTCCGACTCAGGTCTATGTCCAGTTCGTGGATGAAACTCCGGCGCTGGTGTGGAGTAAAAACGATGTGCCGGAAACGGGGCGTAAATTCAAACGTGCTCCGCTGCCGTTGGACATGGTGTTGGCCCTTTACGATGATGGCTATTACTATCGTGCCCAGATCATTGAGGAGGCCAACGGCAAGTTTAAAATCTTCTATGTGGACTATGGCAATACGGAGTTTGTCACCATCAGATCGCTGGCGCAATGCAACAATGCCAGGAGCTTGAAACCCCATCGTGCCGTCAGTTGTTTTATTAATGGCATTCAACGCATTCCATTGGGCTCACCAGGTCGAGCCAACGAGTGCGTGGACTTTCTTAAGAGTAATCTGCTCAATTGTGAGATCAATGTTAAACTGGTTAGCCACATGCCAGATGGATATGTTATCAAGTTATTGGATCGTCATGCGGACATTTGCAACCAAATGTTGGAGCATGGTTACGTGGAAATCAGCACGGATCACTGAGAGCAAGGAACATTCAATTATATATACAGAGTAGTAAAATCTAAATGTGACTTAATTGTAGTAGCATTTGCTTTACATTTTTGACTATTGCCTAATTTCAGCTAAGACTATTTACTTTTCTAGAGTATTAAGTATATTATTTTTTAAGTATTTCTATTATTAAACATGCCGAATCCTGCACAAACCAGACGCGGAACGCTGGCTACCATTTTGGTGGGTCTAATGGTGATCCTTTTAACCGGCTACTTGACAAAGGCTGATGGCTAAAAAGAGTTATATGGACTTGAACCCAGACTAAGACAATGCCAATGGCTGATGAATGCCAAGAGCATTGTTAAATTATTTCATATATATTTTTTACTTTCGATTTACAAATTAAAGTACATGTGTTTATATTTGTTGAACTGCTATTTGTTCTAGTAACATTTGCTTTACACTTACGTTTTCACATTTATTTTCGTTTTAAATTTTGTTGTGTGATTATTAAGAAATTGCAGAATGCCGGAAATCTCTCGGATGGATAAACAATTTATCGTTATCATGGTTATTGGTTGCATTATATTCATTGCGACTGGAATTGGAGTGCTCTGGTTCCTCAAATGGAAGATTAGCTTTAATTGATGACTTCTTTTATGCCTTCTATTAACAAAATTGGGAGTAACTGTGCAAAATTTCAGTTTTATTCAAATTTCAATTATACGTACAGAACGCAGTTAAAGTTTATAATGATTTAATAAATACTGTTTATAATTTGAAATGGAAATGAAAGAATGTATTTAAATTTAGTAGCATTTGCTTAACATTTCTATTTTCAGTAGCTTTAACTAAATTCTAAAGTGTGTTTCAAATACTTGACTATAAAGTGTTTTATTAAAATATATACAAAATGGCGGATTCCTCTTTCCGCAAACGACGAAATGTCGTGATAATTGCAGGCGTCATATCTTTAATTGTAATACTAATTATCATAGTAATTAGATCATTGTCGACTTTCTGAAAACAATGATGATATGACTGTAATCTTTGGATAAATTGGATCTTTTGTTAATAAAAAAGTCGAATTTTGATTACATTATTAAATTATAAGCATAACTTTATTATTAAAGGAAAGCATTCTTGATTTCTTGTGTGTAACATTGCATTTATTTTTTATGCTTTATTTTTGAAAATAAAATAAAGTTACTTTAGAGGTATCACATTAAAACACTATTAATTCAAAATTTGTTTCATTAACATATTAAAGTTTAAAAATATTAAAGTAATACTATTCATAGCAAGAAATGAATAAAATCTTTAAATATAGTAGCATTTGATATTTCAGTTGCTTTGCTTTTAGAGTCTGAAACGCTTGTACTTATCGTTCTGGAGTATAAAGTGATTTATTTAATTATATAGAATGGCGGATGCCTCTCAACATAGACGACGATATGTCGTCATGATTGCGGGCATTATAATTGTTGTTATGACAGTAATTATAATGATCTACTTTCTGAAAGTCCATTAAAAATTTGACTCTAATCTATGGCTATGGATCTTTGGCGAAGAAAACTTCTCGTAATACTGCAAATGTTTAAATTACAAGTATTAAGATTTATTATAAGAGTGAAGCCTTCTTGATCTGTTGTATTTAAACAAATAAAGTATATATTTTAAGTTATAGCTGTACAATTTTTGTTTGTTAATATGAATGCGAATAAATGGAATTATCATTTTGAATTGCTTAACCGTTTGACTGTGATCTATGGATGAAAATTTCTTGTTTCATTAGAGATTATTGCACATTGTCTCAGATATGTTGTGTGCAAATTTCAGCTTTCTATCTTTAACCGTTTGGCCTACACGATGATTCTTAGTCAGTGAGTCGTTCAGGACAAAGAGTTTTTCTAATATAGATTATTAAAGTTGGATTTATTACCATTTTTCTTAAATTATAAATAAATAAAAATGTGTACTTGACGAACATTTAACTATATCTATATATAGTTATATGTTGACATATTGATTAATGTTTGGCCAACCAATTATTAGCCATTAAGGCAATAGGGTAAATAAAAAATATTGCTAAATTGTTGTCATAAAACTTGAAAACTAAAGCAATAAAATAATAATAATGCTAATTGCTCAGAATGTGCAAACGCCAAAAGCAAAGCAACTGCTGAGTTTCAGATTCGATGGGTGAAGGGATCGAGGTTGGGGTCGTGGTTGGGGTCGAGTTCGGTGAGGTCGTCGGGTCGGCGGGTCGTCGGGTGCTAATAGATTATGCCGCAACGATTAGAAAGGCAATAAATAACACCTGGCAAGGATCTCATGCGTGCATGGCTCACATATCGAACGACAAATGACAACTCGCTGTTTTTGTGCCCTGGTGTTGACAATTTAAATGCTTGAGCAACATACTAAACTCAAAGGGTATTCGGCTCATTTGCCATCAAAACCATCAGGGATGTACGTGGACGATGTTTGGGAAATCCAACAACTGCATTACTCAAGATTTTTTTCAATATTTCGTTATATTATAATGTCCATTTAAGATCTCAGTTCATAAACTGAAACATACTTTCAGCTAAAACGTTTTAGAAAATAACGTAAAATTCGAAAATACGAAAATTAGGCAATTTTATTAAATGAAAGATTTATTTTTACAAATCAAAAGATTATTATTTCTGTTATTATTTTTTTTTTTTAAATTTTAAGATTTAAAATTAGTTTTAGGCATAAAAAAATTTGGAATTAAATCTGTAGACATTGCTACTTTTATTTATTTAGTTCTGTGTTCTTTTCAATAACTTGGAGGTACTATTAACCTTCCTATCCTATTAGGTCTATAATGTGTAGAAACCAGCTCGTAAACACCTGCTGAGGCCACCCTAGATGATAATTATATAAGAATTAAACACAGGGTTAAGTGTCAAAAGGATGAGGAGACCTTTGACATATGTTGCAAGAGGACAACAATAAATAATGATGATGATGAGCCACCCTCGAAAAAAGGTTTCCAAATGGAAAACACAAACTGATTATATTGCTCGCCTCTTTATTGACAATAATTTAGAAGGAATGGAAATTATGAAAATATTCAGTTTGGTTCGGTAATTTTCTGTTAGGTCTTCTAATGTTTTTAGGTCGATTGCACGTAATTCAACAAATAATAAAAACAAATAAATTTATGAAAAAATTACAAAAGAAAACTTGGGAATACCCTAACAATTGGAGCTACGTCTGTTGCACTTGGCTCGTTGATTGTTGATGAGATTGTTGCCGTCCAGAAAATCCGAGTTGACCTTTTGCAGTTCGGCAATGCGTTGCCAGGTGGCGCAAAAGTGTCGAACGTTGCGAGCATTGGCCAATTTGGCGATTGGTCCCAATGTGCGATAGCCATTGTTAATATAGCGTATGAATCCCTTGGCCGACAAGTCCATGACAGCTGTTTTCACCTGGGCCTCCAGATCGCCACAGGCAAAGGATCTGAAAATTACAAATATTATTTTTATTTTAAATTAAGTCGAGCTCTCGACTACAATATACCCGGTACTCTATTTATATATATATATAAAACTATTTGTCCTGACTGACTGACGTATTAGCGTGTAGGCCAAACGGTTAAAGATAGAAAGCTGAAAATTTCACACAACACAGCTGAGACAATATTAGTTGCTTAGTATGAACAACTTTTTTGTTGTCTAAGAAATCTCAACCAAACTTACAGATTCTATATTTGGGACTGTCTGTTACTGCCTGGCCAAATTTAGTGAAAATCGGATTAGTATGTCATAGAAACAATCGGACCCAAACTCACAGATTGTATCATTATGTGGTTCTACGAGTACCGGGTATAAAGATATATAGTTCCAAACTCACTCCTTCTCCAACATCTCCACAATATGCTGCTCCTTAATGCCGTTGACATACTTGGGATGATCTTGGAAGATGCGCACCATATCCATTATATAGAGTGGCAAGTGAATGTGATAGGCATTCGGATGCATCATCAACGTAGTTGGCTCACAGTCGCTAATCGGGCTATCGTCACACATTATGAATCCGAATTTGTTTAGAATAATTTTTTTAATATATGAATATTTAGTAAATCTTGTGTCTCTATTATTTGTATTCGTATTGTTTTCGATTCTTTGTTGACAAAGAAAACTTGATTCAAGCTAACAACATTTACAGTGCCTACTATAAGTACTTACCCCCGTACACACAACCCTCGTTCTTAGCGCTAATGTCATCCAATTACAGGTGTCATTAACAGTTTGTTCATCGATGTCTGCTTTCAGTTTGCTCTTCAATTAGCTGCCGAAGCAGTTCAAATATTGTAACAATAACATTTTCACTTTTTTTCTATACCCTGTTAAAAAGGGAGGCGGTAGTATTATTACATGACTGAACAGATGACAGTCGTGAATGTTATTTTGATCATGGTTTGGGTCTAAATTCATTCTGAATTCTAATTTAATTCATTTTTATTTTGTTTTGTGAAATGTATGTAACAGGCAGAAGGAATCATCTCCGACCCTATAAAGTATATATATTCTTGATCAGTATCAACAGCCGAGTCGATTGAGCCATGTCCGTCCGTCTGTTTGAGTCAAAGGATCTCAGAGACTAGAAGAGCTGGAGACTTCATTCCTTTTGAAAATCCATCAAGATTTTACGAATCTGTTCAAATCATAAGAATACCATTTACTATGTACAGAGACAATTTTGCAGTTTTTAGCTTAGATTTTCAAGAAAAAAAGCGTAAATTTGCTCCAAACTACTTTTTTATCCTAATTTTATTACCTAGAGTCGATTTAAAGTATGAATTAAAGTTTTAAAATTTTTGAAAATTTTCAAAAAATTTAAAGGGGTAACACTGTAAAAATCGACAATTTTCAAAAAAAAAATTTTTGTCTCAGAATCAAAAAATTTAAATGCAAACTGAAAGTAGGGTTAATATATGAAAAATAAAACATTCCCCATGGAAATCGGGTGAGTTTTATTAGAGTTGTGCTCTTCGAAAGTCCAAGAAGTCGATATTTCTCATATATCTCCGACTCTATAAAGTCCATATATTCTTGATCAGTATCAACAGCCGAGTCGATTGAGCCATGTCCGTCTGTCTGTCCGTCTGTCTGTCTGAGTCAAAGGATCTCAGAGACTAGAAGAGCTGGAGATTTCATTCCTTTTGAAAATCCATCAAGATTTGACGAATCTGTTCAAATCATAAGAATACCATTTACTATGTAGTTTTTGCTTAGATTTTCAAGAAAAATCGTGAAAATTTGCTCAAAACTACTTTTTTATCCTAATTTTATTACCTAGAGTCGATTTAAAGTATGAATTAAAGTTTTAAAATTTTTGAAAATTTTCAAAAAATTTAAAGGGGTAACACTGTAAAAATCGACAATTTTCGGAAAAAAATATTTGTCTCAGAATCAAAAAATTTAAATGCAAACTGAAAGTAGGGTTAATATTATGAAAAATAAAACATTCCCCATGGAAATCGGGTGAGTTTTTTTAAAGTTGTGCTCTTTGAAAGTCCAAGAAGTCGATATTTCTCATATATAGATAATTTTCAATAATTGGCACTTTTTTATTGTTTGAGCTAACTCAACCAATTTTACTATTGACAGAATCGTACTTGTTTAAAGTTTTAAAGAATATTTTGAATCAAATTGTCAAAACAAATTATCGAGTCAAGGTACTTTAAAATCGCTTTCGATAAAAAAAAGTTGTCGATTTTTTCGTTTCAATTTTCAATCACTAATTAATTTATAGCTCAACGTATTTTTAATCAATTTATAGAATTTTAGTGAGAACTGTTTTTATGTGTCCAAGAAAGTAAAAGTGGCACTGGGTATTTCTTAGTCTAGCGCACTCTCTTATTTTAACTTGTTACTTGTTATTTGTTATTACCTGGTAATTTGCCTAATATATAAATAGATCTTACCCAAATATAGTACCTCCCATTGCATTAGCTGCTTGGGTCGTCGGGTTAACTTTCCCGAGGGTGTCTCAAATGGGAGGCTATAAAAAAGTGGAGTTTTTGGGTTCAATAAAAACCATTTTCAAACATAGCAACAAAATGTGGGGAACTAAGTATTTATAAAACATATAAACACATTTTAGTGTTGATGAAATTTCAAAACTTTGTTGTTGTCAACTTCGGTTGAAAGTATTCTAAAATCGGTAGATACTATATCAATTATACCCCCTTAAGTTTCAGCTTCAGTATTTCATTTGAAGCCAAGAACTTATTTTCGTAATCTTCAATTTAAGGAACTCAGTGACATTTCCCTGTTCAACGGATATCTCTACTTTATCCTTTTATTCTCAATGTTTAACTATCGTAGAACTTTTGCCAACAGATAATAAATTAGCGCATGCATTATGTTAGGATAATATTGTTAGGATGTCTGTTTGTTTCTGTCGATGTCGTTAACTTCCGGCTCGTCAGGGTCGTCCAACTGGCAGTTTATTTTCATTTATTTGTCCCCCCCGGCACAGGTGACACTTTCTCAAAGCGAACGGGTTGAAGATGGAAATGGAAAGAGGACACGAATGACATGTGGTTAAATGTTTTAGGGTAACGCTTCCAAAACTACTAAAAACGATAGACTATTCCACTATATTCGGTTATTCTATACTGTCATGTAATAAACTTCTAGACTTCCTGATGACTTCATAACTTAGATTAGCTAAATTGAGCACTGACTGAGCAGTTTTTGAAACTCTTTTTTTTTTTTTCTTTCCAACCCCATCTCATGTTTGAGAACTATGTCTTCTTTAAGCTATTTACCTGGTTGGATTGACAGTTCACATGACTAGTTGTTTTTTGTCTTTGTACACTTTGCAAATTGCCAAAATAGGGTATGATAGCTTTGTGTACAAGTACGTAACTTACAGAGGGAGATTTCATGTTGAAATTAACACTATTTTATTTATTTCTCATAAAGTTGAAGTACATTTTAAAAGAGTTCCGTAAGCTGGAAAACTCGTAATATCTTCAGAATTCTTTAAAGCTTTGTCATGTTAAAGTAAAAAATATATTTCCACACTCAAGTTGTAGTTGATTAAAAGTGAAAACTTAGAAAATCCATTTTTGAAAAAAAAGCTAAAAGAAAAATACTATTGAAAATTGCCAAGTAATTGCAAATGAATAACTTTTATTTTATAATCTTTTTTTAATAAAGGATTTGTTTTCAAAACAAACCAGATCTGAGAAAGTTATAAAAGCTTGATGTCCGATATAACTAAGAGTTTACGGAGAGTAAAATTTTTTAAAACCTAAAAAAAAAGCTAGAAAAAAGCTGATAATAATATTTAGAGAGAGTATTAAGTAAATGTGTATGTAATAGGCAAATATAACTTTTTACTATTTTACTAAACAATACTAAACTTATATTAATATATTGCTTTTTTTTATCCAGTGCTACTTTAAACAATTCACACTGATTAAGTTTAGTTTTAATTTAATGAAAATATTTGTATCGATTCGTTTATTGGCCATTCGAGCCATGTCTTTTAATTATTAATAATCGTAACGTTTCATCTGGAATCTAGATAATGTCGCCCAATGATAAATTCCTTTAGGGTCGGCTTCTAGGGGCCAGTGTACTAACTGTGTATGTTTGGTAAAAACGCCCACAACCACCTGAACATTCGGTCATTCTCATTGGCTGTTGTCGCTAAAGTTTTCAGCCCCCTAACGAACTGGCCTGCATAATAGTTGGCCAACTCATGTAACCCCTGGCTGAACAAGAATCAGAAATTCGAAATCAGAAACATGTGGTCAGTGGATATAATAAAGGGGAACCCCCCGCCCCTAATCAAGCTAACCAGTTATATGAAACCCTTATAACTGTGCAGCAAAATAAATGTCATTCAACATGGCAAAGTGTCATGTATTTGACGAATAATTAGCGTCAACATTGCGTGATTGGTTGAATCAGAATCAGGAGGCGGCCTGTGGCGTTACGGCTTCGATTTGGGCCATAATTACAACAGTCAGCAGGCAGTCAGTTGGCCAGGAATACGGCTCAGATTCAACACAACAGTCGACGCGAAAGGAGCTCCAATTTTTTAAGATCTTCGATTTGATCAGTCGCAAAACTATAAAATGTATTCACCACCCAAATCGCCTATAGTGGATGTTACGGAAACGTTATCGCTGCACAGTGAACAGGAGTCGGCTTATTGTGGTCATCAGAATCTACGGATGCCTTTGCCTGGACACCCAGTCTCTGGAATTCCCAGTCTACTGGCAGCCAAATCCAATTCCAATTCCACACTGCCCGCCTTTGAATATATTGCACGGCCGAATCATGCACTCCAGAATCTAAGCGATTTTCCGCTAATGGAACTGAATCGGGTGAGCATGTTTCCGGGCTTTCTGCATCGCCGGGCCCGCGGCGAGAAGCGTCCCATACCCGATGCCCAGAAGGATGCCAAATATTATGAGAGACGCAAGCGGAATAATGAGGCGGCCAAGAAATCGAGAGATGCTCGCAAAATCCGTGAGGATCGCATCGCATTCCGTGCCGCACTCCTCGAGCAGGAGAACTCGATACTCCGTGCCCAGTTGCTGGCCCTGAGGGATGAGCTGCAAACGGTGCGACAGCTTCTGGGTGCCACAACGAGTTCCATGCTCGGTGTGGCCAGGCAAATGTGATTCGATTCGATTCGATTTGATTCCCCGACCCCTTTTATTACCGTGTATATATTAATTATCTTTAATTATTATTAACTATTCGACAAGTGCAATTTCTGACACATTTTGTTGTTTTGTGATTTATGTTAATCAAATAAATTATTGTGTTTTCCAATCGTTCGATGATTCAGTTATTTCTTTAACTGTCCTTTCCAAATTACCTCGTAAAGCGGTTTTTTCGAATATTTATTTTACTATTCTTTCAAAAACACAACTTTTGTGTTCCTTCTAAAGCTGAAGAGAATTTGAAAAGCAACGTATTAAACCGAAATGAATATTGGTTTCAGTTTGCTGAAAAAAGGCTTAACCGTATCAAAATTAACCGATTTGCTTGAAACGGTTTCTTAACGGTTATCTCGGTTGAAATAATTTGGGTTCTTGAGTTTCGGTATAATAAAAAAGTTTGGTTTCGATTACGATTTCAGTTATGTTTACCAATTTCAAACCGGTTATTATCGGTTAAACGGTTACGGCTTTAATCCTTGGTTTTAGTAATCAAATAAGGAAAGCCATAAGACACATTAGCTGAAACAGCTACTGTTACCAATTTCAATCGGTTAATACCGGTTAACGGTTACGGTTATAGTTACTGTTATGGTTACGGTTACGGTTATAGTTACCGTTATGGTTACGATTACGGTTACGGTTTTAATACTTGGTATCAAGGATATAGTAATCAAATAATATTATATAGTAAAACATGTTTATTGCTCTATTGATATTCGTGTATAAATGTTTAAATGGTAACAAACTAGGCATAGTAACAAACTACAAGTTGAGCGAGTGCATCTGCACTTGTCCACCCGCCTCCAGGAGCAACAACTGCTGAGCCGTCGTGGAGCTGCAAGCGGTGGCAATGTCCGTGACCTTTGAGCCCATTTCGGGCAGTTCTCGATCCAAATGGAAATCGTAGCTGCGCACAGTGCCATTGGCAAGGGCAAACAGTTGCCAGCCGTCGCTGGATTGGACCAGTGCCTGGACAAGATGCTGACGCATTGAGCTGCCGCTGAGCAGCAGCTGTTGGTCAAAGGAGCGCAACTCGTAGCAGCGACGTGGTTGTTGTACCAACTGCCAGGCGGTGCTGGGCCTCGCATCGTAGCTGCTGCTCTCCGGATCCTGTTGAGCCTGGCAGCGACGCTCGTTGAGAATAATGTTTTGTATGGCACAGGATTTGCCCGTCTCCGGATCGGGAGCCATTTGTGCTGCCGGCAACGCTGTTGTGGGTCTCAGCAAACGTTGACGCTGCCGCTGATTGCAGTTGAGTATCATGACGGAGCCGTTGGACAAGCCGACGGCCACGAAACGCTCATTGGCCAGCACACACAACGAGGTGGGAAACAGAAAGCGACTCTCGACGATGCCAATCCGCTGAAATCGCTCCGTCTTCAGGCTGCGTGTGCAGCACAGCACAAAGTTGCGATTGGTGCAGACGTAGACGAGATCACAGCCCGCATCGATGCTGCTGAAGCGCAATCCCTGCAGTCCCTGATCCGTCTGTGTCTCGTCCAGCTGGCGCAGCAGCTCATCGCTGTAGACATTGCCCTGGAACAGGGACTTGGTCTGCTCATAGCCACTTTGGTGTCTCTTCAGCAGGCGACGCTCCAAATAGTCACGCAAATCGCAGCTGGCCGCCTGGAGCAGCTTCACTCTCGCCCACGGTGAGCAGTACTCGTTGCTGCTGGACGCACTGCAGCCGCGTCCGTTCGCCACCAGCGTCCAAATGGTCAGCAGACCCGAATCATTCAGCGATGCGTACTATAAGCGGATACAAAATATGTAAATAGAGTGTCTAACGATTCTAATGATTCACTTACCTGAATATCCTTGTGTGGCATGGCCAAGCTGCTGCCCAATCCCATGCCCGCTGTCTTGGCAGCTGCTCGAAAGCTGCGCACATCGACAACGGCACCCAGATCCAAAGCAGTTAACGCCAACCGTGTGATCTCCAAAGACGGCACCACCGACTGTGTGGCCGCAAAGTGTGTGAGATGGCCATCCAGTTTGGAGCAGTAGCTGTGCGTCTCGCGCAGATCCCACATGGCCACGCTGCCGTCCCGCAAACCGGCGACAATGATGTCAGCTGCCTCGCTGCAAAAGGCGACGCGACAAACCTCCGACCAGGTGGAGAGCAGGCGAAGCGGCTTGCTGGGATCAGAGAGGGACCAGACCATCAAGAGATTAGCAAAGTCATCGCGATAGACATCGTTTTGCGGCGAACACTCGTGGACAGTGACCACCAGTTGTAGTTGCCCAGTGCTGCCAAAGATGCGACGCACGCGTAAAGCATCCAGGAGTCCAGTCTGCAATGGACACACTGGACGCTGCTGTGGACAATTGGCATTGAGCACCTTGCCCAGCAGCAACGAAGCCTTGTGCAGAAACCCAGCCAGCTGCTCCAAATCATTGGGTTTGGCCAGACGTTGTCGCTGCTGCTGCTGGGCACGCCGCTGCTCCGCCCGACGCAGCTGCTCCAGACGCGACAAACTGCAGTCGAAGGCATCCTTCGATGGGCTTAAATGTTGCTCATTTTCATTGGCCGCATCGCCGCTGCAGT
The DNA here is from genome assembly GCA_035043635.1 of Drosophila rellima. Classification (NCBI taxonomy): domain Eukaryota; kingdom Metazoa; phylum Arthropoda; class Insecta; order Diptera; family Drosophilidae; genus Drosophila; species Drosophila rellima. Next base: position 4,041,614 of record JAWNMV010000143.1, on the reverse strand, counting down.
TGAGCACCAGTTGACCACCATAGTGTGCCGGATGCTGTGTCCAACTGCTGCGCATGTGCAGCTCCAGCGTCTGGCATTCCGTGTCCATGTGCTGCGACTGCGTCTGCGTGGCCAGCTGGCAGGTGTTCAGCTTGCCATAGCTTTGCATGTAGCCCTCATAGCTCAGTGGCTTCATCTCGAACAGTTGATAGTTGAGTTGATCAAAGCGTAGCTTACGCATCAGCTCCTGGCCACGTCGGTTGATCACGGGACGCGCCGCAAAGTCCGCATAGCCGCCGTAGTGCACATCCGATGTGGATGCTGAGGATTTGGGCAATTCGGTGCCATAGCTGCTAATGCCCGAGTCCAGTTGCTCCGAGTTGGCCATCGAGTTGGTATCGAAGCTATCGTCGCGATGTCGCGTCGTCTGTCGCCGCATGTTCAGCTCATAGTGTCCCGAGTCCAGTTTTCGCTCCAACTCCTTGTCGCGTTGTATCACGGTAATCGGATTTTGCGTGGGCTCCGAGTCTTCCTCCTCGTCCTCCAGCATGGTTGGCTCAGCTGCTGTCATGAAGGCAGATTCCTCAATTATGGGCGGCTCCTGCTCCTCTTCATCTGGTTCCTCTTCTTCGGGCGTGCTGGCATCTGTCTCAAAATCCGACTCATAGGATTCAAAGTCATCGGAGTAATTATCTGGTTCAATAGCTGGTTTCTTAGCTGTCTCAAAGTTCACTTCAAATGCCACTGGCTGTTTGAGTTCCTTGACTTGTTGTTGTTGTTGTTGTTGTTGCACCTCCAATTCACTGCGCTGCTTGGCCGACTGCCGTTTCAGCACCACAATTTCCTCGGGCTGCAGTGTGCGTGAATATGTGCGCGCACGTGTTGTTGTTTCTCCTCCCACTGCTTGCTGCTCAACTGCTTGCTCTGCACTCCCTGCAGCTGTTGCTTGTTTTGGCTGCGCTCTGCGCTTTGATGGTGGCGACGCCACCGTCACACTGTGATATGTGTCCAGCACGGCATTTGGTTTCACTTTACTGCTGCTGCTGGTGGTTGCAAGCAATTTGCCTGTTGTTGTCTTTGATGTTGTTGTTGTGGGCGTTGGGCTTGTTTTTTTACCTTTACTCGCCACATTTTCACGCTGCTTGTTTTTGCTTGTGTGCAATGGCAATGGCGACTTTTTGCTTACTTTTGTTGTTGTTGTTGTAGTTGCAGTTGTGGCTGCCGCCTTTGTGGTTTTCCTTAGACTTCTATCGCTTTCAGTGCTGTCCTGTTGCTTGACTTTTGGCTGGCTGCTTCTTGTTGTTGCTGTGGACGTCACACTTGTTGCAGGCGATTTGCTCGCCTTACGTGGCTTTTCTTCATTTTTGCTCTATAATAATATTGATGCATATTGAAATGAACGCTCATTGCCGCCATTGCTAACAACTGTTTCTTGTGCATTTTACAACACCGATCGATAACAATAACAATTCGAGTGCTCTCTCGATCGATCGATGCTCTTTTTCTCTCTCACAGTCGGCTCTTAATCAATTCAAATTAACAAGTATTTAAGCAAATACTTTGAGTGCGTTTGTGTGTGCGGTGTATCTAACAATGCCGTTTATACATTCATATTTAATTCTGTGGCAAGTGGCAAATAAATGTGATTGTTGTGTTCCGTGTGCAAATATTAAAGCTGCAAAGTTAAGCGAATCAATTGGAGTCTAGTAAAAGTGCTTGAAGCTATTTAAGAGCAAGTTCTTACGTTTGTTTTGCTCGCTGTTCGCGTTGAGTTCTTTGACATTTTGTGCACTTTGTTTCGTTGGAGTTAAATGTTAATCACGTATGTTTAATCAATTTCAATTGTATATTCAGCTTATTTGCAAAGGGGACATTTCGTTGTGACAAATTTTGTTGTTCACATAGCAACAACGTGAGTAGCATAGCAACAAAAACAAAGTGCACGGCTGTTGCTTTTCTTTTTGTTTTGCTTGGTTGTGAGCAGCATACTGACTTTGACAATGCAGCTGTAGTTCACCACGTTTTGCAACACTGGCACAATATGGTTTGAATAAAAAGAGTTGCGATTTAAGTCACTTAGCATAAGTTAGCTTTATTTGTGTGCACATTTAAAGTAATATCACAATAAATAGATCTTTATTTGCTGCACTGGCGTTATAAACGCTGCTGCAGCCATAAAGCAGTTGCTGCCAGCAGCAAGAGAAGGACAGAGCTATAGCTGCCCTTTAGGTTTTGGGCAGCGCTGTCTTCGTCTCCTCCCCTCGCAGCGTAATACTGGGACGTGTAACGTTCGTAAATGTGCTCCATGGTGCGTTTGGCATCATCCCGATGCAGTTCGTCCAAGCCATAGAGCGCATCAGTGCTGTCGTGGAACAAGATATCGTTGCGCCTATCAAAAACACCGTAGAGCGTAAATGGACGCACTTCGCTCTTGTAACTCTTGCCAAACAGATGATCCATGTGCCGCAGCGAGTTGTAGATCTCGTTGTGTCGCGTTGTCGACAAGTTGTGGCTCATCAGCTGGCCGCGTGTCGTCCAGTGCAGATAGCAGTACTCGAACCTTGAATGGCGTTCAATGCCGCCGTAGGGACACAACAGACGGTAAGACTTTGGCTCGCCGCGTTTAACCCAATCCGATGTTAAATTACCGCTCACATATTGCTTGTAGACATCGGAGCTGATAAAGGCCACATCGGCGCCATCGGCTAGGCAACGCATGGCGCCTTCGTCGCCGCGATAATGCTGTGGACACTGGCGACCATGCCGTGGATGCCACAAACAAGAGTCACGATGGAAGTACGCGTGCAATGAGTGCACGCCTCCAGTTGCATTCGCAATCGTCTCCAGCACGGACAGATGGGCCGCTCCTTCGTAACTGGGCAAACATGCGCGAGCGCCACTTAGGTCCTGGAAACTCTTGAGCTTGCCAGCCTTGTGAACCACGGCGACGATCGTATAGCGATCATGCATTTGTTCTGCATACTCATAGAGCAACGGCTTCAAGCCGTAATCCCTTTGGGCCTGCACACGCTGCTCGTGATCCACCAGCATTAGATCGGCACTCTTGTATTTGATATCGTCCATGCACATCTCCAGATTTGTTGTGCGTATGCATTGAATATTCGGTTCGACGCCGTAGACTTGCGATGCTTCCTGCAACCAGGAGCATTTGATGTGCTCTATTATGGACGTGGTGCACATGACAATGGAACGTGGCGGATTGCATTCGGGAAAACTGTAGGCTGACTGAAAGCCAATCGCCTGATCCAGATAATCATTAATGGGAATGACATTGTCCATGGGCCAGGTAAACACATGATATGTCTCCAGCAGGCTGAGCAAGGCATTCTGCCAGCTCTGCGGCTCATCGTGTGTCAGGCCAGTGACCAGACGATGCACCTGAGCGGCATGGGAGCGACGTGCAGCGACGACCGGCCAAGGCTTTGATGCCCAAATGCAGGGACGGGTCACATTAATCGGCTGCAAATGGCCATCCAGACAGAGGTAGCTGTATTTCGATGGATCATCCTGAGCTGCCAGACCCGCCAACTGTTGAAACAATAATAATTATAATAATCAATTATCAATAATTGTACACAACTCACACCAAAGTGACTCTTCACATCGTCTAGACGCGCCCATGAGACGCTGCCGCCTCCGCTGGTCAGGCAATAGAGTGTGCCACGTCTGCCCCAGTGCTTGTCCGTATCGTCGCAGCGATAGGGATCATAGCACATCTGACACAGGGACGGATAACGATCCTTTAGAATGCGATCCTGCTTGGCATCTGGCACCCAGGGACCCGCCTTGCAGCTCGGACCGAAAAACTTGGCAGAGGCTGCGATGCGATCTTCAGTCAGAGTGAGATCTGGATTGCAAGCTTTTGACACCAACGTTGACTCGAAATACTGATTAAATTGATATCAATATAAGCTATTGAAATTGTATAAAAGCTTGGCAACTTACATTGGCCAACACTTCGGTCCAATGGTGTTCCAAGCCATAGCCAGGATGACATAACTTGGCGCCATGCAGATCGTGCACTGTGTGGATGCCAGCATTGTTATCCACAACGGCCACAATGTCATACTCAAAATGCGACTCATGGGAACGCAGTTCGCTGGCAACCAAAATTTCCACACTCGCCCAGCGAGCCGCAATTAAATCCTCGGATGTCAGCACACCAAAATGGGCAGTTCCCTTGTGGATGCGCCGAACGCAGTCCAATCGATCCAGACCAATGACACATTCAATGTTACTGGTCGCCTCCAGCAATGGACAAAACTTGGGCGCCTTACGATAAGTGCCCCGCGATTCTACGACACAAACACGCACTGAAATCGAGTTGGAAAATGTTGAAATTAATATAAGACTAAAGAGTATACAGCAAATAATTTTTTTGTATTTCTTTTTATTTAAAAAGTGTAATCGTTACGGTACCGGTTTTAAAAAAAAAAGTGTAAAGCGCGCCTGATTTTCTATGATTTCTGTGAATTATTCGTTTATTGCGTGCAGTTTTCAGAAGTAGAAACAGAAGCAAAACTTTTGATTTAATATTCCCCCCACTGATATTTGAGCATGCGCAACCGGTTTGACGCAGCAGGGAATCTCAGATATCTCAATATCATAACGATTACGCAGAATTCACAACTGACCGACAATTAATAGTGGACAAACACGGTGTCAGTAGGGGAAATCCCAGGCACTGATTTTGGCCACTGGCCCAGACAGTCAAGGTCAAGTCGTTCATCAATTTAATTACAAGTCTCCGACTGGTTTTTTCGGCTATCTGCGGAAGAGGCAGCAAACTCTCAGCTGACGGGCTGTAAACTTTTGTATGTGAGTGTAAATCAATTTATACTCAATATCATTGCGTAGAGTATAAAATGTTCAATATCACAAAGTTTATCAAACTTAAATTAAATGTCTGAATACTTTAGTAATTCCTATAAGAAAAAGATGTTCTATGAATTCAAAAATGCTGCTATTATTTATTTTTGCCATTAACACCTCAGCTGATCTCATCAATTTATAAACACTTTTTTTTTGCGCAATTTTATTTAAGATTTTTTAAAATTTTGTTAGTGTATATAAACTTCGGTTTGCTTTAATAGTCTTGTTTTTCTTGTTTTCGCGCTCTCTCTCTCTCTCTCTCTCTCTCGCTCTTTCTCTCTCTGAAGGTCAGCTGGTTTTGATAGCGGCTTTTGGTAAATCAATAACTAAGTCATTGTTTCGTTTTATGCATTTGCATTTTTTTTAAATTAAAAATAAAATAATAAAATAAAAATAAATTTTCTTATATCATTTTGTAGGAAGCCGTTGGTAGTGAATTTTGAATTACAGTCGAGCTTCCCTAACATGAAACAGCGTTATCCAAAAAAAACTTTGAATTATGGAGACTTTGACTTGTGGAACTATTTTTTTTTTTTTTTTTGTTATGTTTCTTAAGTTTACAACTTCTCAATTTAGTTCGAGTTAGAAAAATTCGAGTTATATAAGCTCGTGTTATGAAAGTTGGACTGTTTTTAGATTTACCTTGGTTTTTAACATTTTTTAAGTGTATCTTTGATTGATTGAGTTTTAAATATATTTTTTTTAAATATCTATCTAAAATTTTAAAACAATTTGATAAGTAATTTATAATTTATGAGATTGTCATTTGTTTTAGCTATAGAATATATAATTTTTTATGAGCATAGGATATCTGTTAATCCAACTTCTAAAACCATTTTCACATATTGTATTTATTAAAAAATGTTCAGAATTCGTATTCCATTTGTTTAGTCAACTTTGAACTTACATTTCCCATCGTCGGGCGGCTCGACGGCGACACAAATTGTGATTGATAAGACGAGCAGGGCAAATGACCAGATAAAGATTAATTGAAGCGACTGCATTATATTGTGTAATTACTTCAATTATTTCAATGTAATTAAATATGTATTTTTTTTTTGATTTTGAAGTCTTCAATTCAGTTCTTAATTTGTTGTGATTAATTAAACGCGCTATCAACAATTACGCCTACCAATATGTCACTATATATATGTTTATATACTTATATATATATATATATATATATAAATTATATTCCGAGAATGCGCTTAATCGACCAGACGCGACGGACGAACAGCGGCGACTGCTCAAAAGCCTCCGATGCGGCTTACGTCGTCGCCTCTATATGTTTTAGTATATTACGTAGTCGTAGTCGTAGTCGCAGTCGCAGTCGCAGTCGGAGTCGCAGTCGGAGTCGCAGTCGTAGTCACTGTTCAAAACCCGTTTCCGTAAGGCCCTCCACGCACAGCTGATGGATGAGTCAAGTGGGACTTTGGAAATTTCAGGTTTTGATTGATTGTCCGAGTCAGCGAAAGGTGCGGGGGGAATTACCCATAGTATAAATTAAATGTGCAGTGTGATTTCATGTCATTTGAGCTTGGCTTTTAACCATAGATCTTTAAATGTTGCTAAGGTTTCTCAGTTAACGATGTTGCGATGCCGTTTATACTCATTTATCTCGGAGCTTACAATAAAAATTAATCGCTTTTCCCGCAAAATTTTGTGATTTTTTTAAATTGAGCAGCCTTTTAATTTAAGAAAAAATTAATCACTTCATTAATTTATTTATAAACTTTTTATTTTTAATATTAAGTCAATATGATGCCAATTTTATGGTACTACCACTACTTAAACTATATTGAAGAAAAAAAATCAAAAAAAAGAAAACTTTATCTTAAAAAAAGAATTTAACAATAAATTTAAAAAAAAATAACTAAGAATAATTGTATTTTTAAATTTAATACTGAAACAAAATTAAGATCTTTTCATTGACATCAATATATAAATTAAATTAGGGCAGAAGTAAACATTAAATTTAATTTTAAAAAATAACGAACTTACCTTTAAATTTTCTTTTATTTTTTATATGTTTATTATGAAATCTATCCTTAACAATCAAATTCTGGCAACAGATATAGATATAACTCACATATATCTTCTCAGATTGTATGTATGTATCTTTTTTATTGAGATCAATATATGATTTAAATTAGGAGAGAAGTAAAAATTAAATTTAGTTTTAAAAAACGACGAATTTAAATTCAAATTTTCTTTAATTTTTATCCATATCTTTTATAGTTTACTTTTTATTTTATACATTTTTGAATTAAATCTATCCTTAACAATCAAATTCTGGCAACAGATATAGATATAACTCACATATATCTTCTCAGATTGTATATATATATCTCCCTGCCATCGATTGTATTCAACTAATCTCGAAATTGACGAATACTCTGACTATTATTGGCGTTCTTCTTATCACTCGTCGAACGCTTATCAGTCGAGTCCACTGTAGACAGTTGTATATATAGATTGTACAACTGTAGACTGTAGACTGTAGAACTCGGTTGTGGTTGACCCGATTTCAGTCACGGCCCTCAGTTGGCGGCATCGAAACGCCCTCAACTTGATCTCCAGTCTCAACGGAACTCGCGTGATCATTTCCCGTGCGATTCTCCATCGAATCTCAATTTAATTATATATTATAGTCAAGTCGAGCTGAAAGTGTGCCATTGTATTCAAATGTCTAGTATAACAAATTGGAAGCTTCTACTACACTGCTCAAAACGATATTGCTCGGGACTTGTTACTTAATTTAATTTGAAAAAAAAAGCATTGATTGTCAGCTTAAATTTGTTTGTTTTTCTGCCTTGCTCTTATTTCAAAAAATTTATTTAGGACTATATTTTGTATTTTGGAAATTGATTTTTTTTTTATCAGTGTACAAGTTATTCAGACATTTTACGGCTTCCCTGTTGATAATATTGACTCAACTAGTTTGCGTTTATCACTTTTTTTTGTGTGTATTCCAAAAGTAATTCCCCATTTTTTTTTTTTTTTGTAATTTGGGGATTGGCTGTTTGTGTTTTGATTAATGAATGATTTTTAAGTTTATGTTTACAAATTGACAGGGTTATTTTTTTTATTAAAAATAGCTGTAGGATATCTTGTAGTTAATTGCTTTATTTTTAGCTTAGACTCTTTTTTTTTTTTTTTTAATTCAATTTTGGCTAATTCAAGTTTTTAATTAATCTGTGTCAAGTTGACAAACACATCTTTAAATTATTTCTGTATAATGTAAATATTGAAACCGGTTTCGTTGTTTAATATAAATAAATTAACTGTACTTGTATTTATATTAATTTTACACCACATGCGCTTAGCTTTGATCTTGTTTTGTGTGTGAATCAATCAGGTTCAAAAAAAATTCGCGCAACGCATAAATAAGAATACAGTGAATGCTGCCTAAGGTGGCTACTTAAGTGTCAACATTTTATCTTTGTTTTTTTTTTACTTTATATTTTTTATATGTAAAACTTTTTTTCCTGACTGACTCACTGTCTGAATGAGTATCGATGAGTAGGCCAAACGGTTAAAGTTAGAAAGCTAAAATTTTAACACAACATAGCTGAGATAATTTTATAATATAATAAAAATAAAAATTTGTATACGATTTAATTTGAATGAAATCTGTCAAAATATACAGTCTGGTTGGATTATCTATATTTAATTGACTCGCCAACTCAATTGTAAATTTACGCTTGAGAACTTTTTTTTATGAAAGTATTCTATTATTCGACAAGTGATTGTCTGAAAATGTTAATTCAATTATTCCTAATTGTTCCTATTTGAAGATTATTTTCATTTGTTTATATTTTGTTAGAATTCTTTCTTGATGAATGACACTATCAAAGTTGAATTGAAAGTACTATTCCATCAGATAATTGTCATTAATTATCAAAAATGTAGATAAGATTTGCACGTCCTTATAATGAGATTATGATAATAACTTCTTTTATTACAGACTTGTAGATATGTTTGTGTACATTTCGTATTATCGCGTTTATTACAGTCAAAACTCTCTTAATGATCCGATAAGATAACACTCTTGACAACGCATATTTTACATATGTTTCTCAATTTTTTCTTTGTTTTGCCTTTACAGATCACAGACAAATTAGCTGAACGTTAGAACCACTACAATATGTTCTTCTTATCAGTCAAGGGAAATCGAAATGCCATAAAGATTACACCGCCAGTGCACGGAGTCATTAAACTGTGATATACTCGAACTATTGTTGAAACACTTCCATATTGTGGGGAGTGTTTCATATTGCTACCTATCTAAGTGCATAATATCTATATAAAACACATATCGGAGACAATGGCGCGACTTAACAAACGCCTGCTTCCAATCAAAGCGCATTTCTTCTTCTTCATGGCGGGTAAGTCTGGAAATATTTGGAATTATACTTTGACTTATACTCATAACTTTGGAATCAAACTTTGAATTCTACTCATTTTTTGGAATCATATTTTCACTTATACTCATTTTTTGGTATTATACTTTGATTTATACTCATAAGTTTGGAATCAAACTTTGACTTATACTCATTTTTTGAAATCATATTTTCACTTATACTCATTTTTTGGTATTATACTTTGATTTATACTCATAAGTTTGGAATCAAACTTTGAATTCTACTCATTTTTTGGAATCATATTTTCACTTATACTCATTTTTTGGAATCATTCTTTGACTTATACTCGTAACTTTGGAATCATATTTTGACTTATACTCATAAGTTTGGACTTATACTCATTTTTTGAAATCATTCTTTGACTTATGCTCATAACTTTGTCACATCTTTATATTAAATGGCATTATATTTTGACCATGTTTTTAATCTCTAATTTAATTTCATATTTCAATTTTTTTGACATTTTTTTCCTTAATTTTGTATTGACACAATTATTATATTTGTTATAAGTATATAAATTTGTAAACAGATTAGTGATCTGCATTTTTTTGACATTTTTCCTTTTTTGTATTGACACAATTATTATATTTGTTATAAGTATATAAATTTGTAAACAGATTAGTGATCTGCATTGTGCTCTGAAAGCTTCGAAAAACAACTCGATTGTTATTTGCAAACAATAACAATTTATTTATTTAGTAAACATTCAATTAATTCACAACATTTGTTTTGTGTCTGTCTGTTCTGAGCGACCATAATAAAAATGTTTACATATCATTATAATTTCAAACTCTCACTAGTTTTTCAAAAATGATTAGATTTCCATAAATTTGTATTTGTTCATTGTTTGGTCTCTAAATTCAATCTGTATTTACATTTTTCTTAATTTTGAGAATTTTTCAATATTCAAAAATTCTCAGATTTTCCATACAAATTTTTCAAAACTTTGAAGTCTTACAGCTTTGTCAAATCTCAACATTTTTCGGTAAACAATGTCATTTTGGACATGGTTTGGTTTTTTAATTCATTCTGCATTTCAAGTTTTCTCACTTTTTAGGTTTTTAAAATTTTCAAAAATTCTCCGATTTTCCATACTAACCCCTTTACAAAATTTTCGAAACTTTGATGACTCGTATCTTTGTCAAATCTCAACATATTTCGATAAACAATGTCATTTTGGACATGGTTTGGTTTCTAAATTCATTCTGCATTTCAAGTTTTCTCACTTTTTAGGTTTTTAAAATTTTTCAAAAATTCTCCGATTTTCCATACTAACCCCTTTACAAAATTTTCGAAACTTTGATGACTCGTATCTTTGTCAAATCTCAACATATTTCGATAAACAATGTCATTTTGGACATGGTTTGGTCTCTAAATTCATTCTGCATTTCAAGTTTTCTCACTTTTTAGGTTTTTAAAATTTTCAAAAATTCTCAGATTTTCCATACTTACCCCTTTACAAAATTTTCGAAACTTTGATGACTCGTATCTTTGTCAAATCTCAACATATTTCGATAAACAATGTCATTTTGGACATGGTTTGGTTTCTAAATTCATTCTGCATTTCAAGTTTTCTCACTTTTTAGGTTTTTAAAATTTTCAAAAATTCTCCGATTTTCCATACTTACCCCTTTACAAAATTTTCGAAACTTTGATGACTCGTATCTTTGTCAAATCTCAACATATTTCGATAAACAATGTCATTTTGGACATGGTTTGGTTTCTAAATTCATTCTGCATTGAAAGTTTTCTCATTTTTTATGTTTTAAAATTTTTCAAAAATTCTCCGATTTTCCATACTAACCCCTTTACAAAAATTTCGAAACTTTGATGACTCGTATCTTTGTCAAATCTCAACATATTTCGATAAACAATGTCATTTTGGACATGGTTTGGTTTCTAAATTCATTCTGCATTTCAAGTTTTCTCACTTTTTAGGTTTTTAAAATTTTCAAAAATTCTCCGATTTTCCATACTAACCCCTTTACAAAATTTTCGAAACTTTGATGACTCGTATCTTTGTCAAATCTCAACATATTTCGATAAACAATGTCATTTTGGACATGGTTTGGTTTCTAAATTCATTCTGCATTTCAAGTTTTCTCACTTTTTAGGTTTTTAAAATTTTCAAAAATTCTCCGATTTTCCATACTAACCCCTTTACAAAATTTTCGAAACTTTGATGACTCGTATCTTTGTCAAATCTCAACATATTTCGTTGTGTATTGTCTTTTTGTTCATAGTTTGGTCTCTAAATTCATTTTGCATTTTAAAATTTTCCAAAAATTTGATTATTTTTTAATGTGCATAACTTTGAAGTGTCATAACTTTGTGAAAACTTAAGCAATGTTTATGAAAAATGTCTTAAATGAACTCTCAACTGAACCGACAGCAATGGGACCCATCTTACCGCAATTATCTGTAATAGGAAAACAGATTGGCATTCCTCCAGATATAATGGGCTATATAACCGCCGTTTTGCCCATACTCTATGTGCTGGCCAAGCCACTTGTTGGCTTTCTGGCTGACTACTTTGTGGTGAGTTCCATAACTTTCAAAAGATTGAAATCTTTTCAAAATTCCGAATCCTCGTAGAACCTGCGCAAGTTCATCTTTATGACATTGATAGTGATCATGACCTTGGCCTATGGCGGCTTCTATTTCCTGCCCAGTTCGACGCATGCCATTGAGCTGGAGGAGAGCAGCTCCTGGTGGCCGGTGACGTTGACAGTGGAGCCACTGCACTGTCCGGATGAGTTGTATGCCGCCCAAGATTTTTGCCAGACGACGCATCAAGCGGAATGCAGTCAACAGAATTTTACGTTCGAAACGTTGCTGACGATGGGATTAAATCGAAGCTCAAATCTGCAGCATGGCAACGGGAGCTACTTCATCTGCCTGACCCAACTGAATGGATCCATCTCGTGGAGCAACAGTTCCGCCAGTTGCCAAGTGCGGCACATCGATAGCTGTGTCTACGGCACTGGCAAATTTTGGCTTTTCGTTTTGCTGCTGTTTGTGGGCACGATTGGTTTCAATGTCACCAATTCCATCTCGGATGCCTGCTGCTTTGATCTGCTCGGCACGGAGCAGGAGTCCAAGTATGGAGCTCAACGGGTGTGGGGCACCATTGGGTTTGGCAGCACTGCCCTCCTGGCTGGAATTCTGGTCAATCTCTGGACAACGGATGCCATCAAAAGTTTGACGCCCGCTTTGATCATCATGTGTGTTTTCAGTCTGCTCGATTTGTTTAGCGTGTCCAGGCTGAAGATGCCCCCGTTAAGTGGCTCCTCATCCATTTGGACGGATGTTTGGCAATTGGTGCGACAGCCTCCGATTGTTGCCTTCCTCGTGTTTGCCACCATTGCGGGCATTCTGGATTCGTTTATTATCTACTTTATGTTCTGGCATGTGGAGGATGTGGCTGCCGAGACGGGTTACATGGTGGATATCAAGCTCATTGAGGGATTCGTCGTGGCCGCCGAGTGTCTGGCCGGGGAAGTCCCCTTCTTCTTCTACAGCGGCAAGATCATTAAGAAACTCGGCTATGTTCACTGCATGTCCATGTGCTTCTTCTTCTACGCTGTGCGTCTGTCGCTCATCTCGTGGATACCCAATCCTTGGTATCTCGTGGTAGTCGAGCTCTTCTTCCAGGGCATTACCTACGCCTTGTGTTATACCTGCATTGTGGCCTACGCCTCGGCTGTCGCTCCGCCGGGCACCTCGGCCACCGTTCAGGGCCTCATGGCCGGCATGGACGATGGCCTGGGCTTCTCCATTGGCTCCTTTGTGGGTGGCATTCTGTTCCAGCGTCTGGGCGGTCGGCAGAGCTTCAAATACTTTGCCATTGCCGCCCTCTGCACCTGTGTGGCGCACATTGTCCTGCGTCCCTTGTCCAGGAAGCGTCAGTATTTGCCCAAAGGTGGCTATCGATTGCCCACGGATCAGTCGCCGGATGGGCTCGACTCCTTGCCGGCAGCGCAGTCGGCGCAGCTGCCCAAAGTTTGCTAGCTGTATTTTAATCAACCTTTTTTGTATTCTCTTTTTTTATAAAACAAATACTGTACAATAAGCTACAATTAAATGAAAACTTCTGGCCAAGTTGAATGACATTTTGGGATTGTTTTATTTCGACAAGTGTTCTCTACATTTAGTGGTTTCAATCATTTTGAAACGTGCTCCGATTCTCTGAGGCGGCTTTTGAAAGTGAAACCGATGTGATGTGATGATGTGTGTGATCATCATCGTTTCAGATTGTGGCTTAAATGTCGAGCATTTCCCACTCCACAAATCTTTTGGAATTAACAAAAAACACTGATGATCATAGTTTTTTTCTTTTTTTCATTAATTTTGTGTACCTAAACCTTTTTTATTCTTTTACTTCTCAATTAAAATTTGCATTTTATAATTACAATAATTTTAAATTATTTAATTTAAATCTTAAATCATTTTTATTCCGCGACTTTTTTTTATGAATTTACACAAATTATTTTTTTTTTTTATTAATTTATGTTACAGCATTTGTTAAGAATTACGTCTATGTATCTATACTATTTTTATTCACATACTTTTACTTTTAATTTTATAATTATACTAAATTTAAATTATCTAATTTAATTTTAAATAATTTTTATTTATTTTTTTGATGAATTTACACAAATTATTTTTTTTTTTATTAATTTATGTTATATCTATATTTCTATACTTTTTTATGCCTTTACTTTTAATTTACAATTTTAATTTTATAATTATAATTATTTTAAATTTTATAATTGAATTTTAAATGTTTTTTTTTATGTGTTTACACAAACTATTATTATTTTTTAAAACTGAATATCTGTGTTTATGTTGAGCAGTGTACTTAATTTTAAATTATACAATTTAAATTTTAAATAATTTTTATTTTCACGATTTTTATTTTTTTTTTGATGAATTTACACAAATCTTTTTCTTTTTTTTTTTGTTGAAACTGATTTGCTGTAATTTTGTTGAGCAGTGTACTTAATTTATGCCCAAGTGTTGGAGCCACTTTAAAGTTGTTCAAGAACAAATTTCGACTGTGGCAGCTATTTGTTTATTCAGAATGGACTGGCCAAATGGAGGCTATATAAGTGTGTGGTCCAACACTTTGAACAGTTCACATTTGAAGAAGATGCCCAAAGCGTTGCGGATTTGTCTGGTGCTGCCCTTGCTGATCATATTAAATGTGAGGACGATTAGCAGCCGCCAGGTGGGCAGATGTCAACTGGCCCGTCGTCTTTATCGATATGGTGTGCCCTACAACGAACTCTCGGATTGGCTGTGCCTCGTCGAGGGCGAGAGTTCGTTCAACACGATGGCGATAAATCCCTCGAATGTGGATGGTTCCGTCGACTGGGGATTATTCCAAATCAATGATCGTTACTGGTGCAAACCAGCGGATGGACGACCCTCCACGGATTTGTGTCGTCTGCCCTGTCGACTGTTGCTCAGCGATGATATAAGATATTCGATTGCCTGTGCCAAGTATATCAGACAACAGCAAGGATTCAGCGCCTGGGTGGCATGGAATAATCGCTGTCAAGGCGTCAAGCCAAATGTCAATCATTGTTTCAGGCGCAGGCACAGTTACACTTTTGGCTAACACTCAAAGTCATTTAAAATGAACAATTTCAAACCTGTCTTCAATTTATATTTAACTGAGAAAATATAACGCATTCAAATTCAAAATGTGTAACGTCTATAATTCAAACTCATTTAAATAACTAGTGTTGACAAACGTCGCTCGCTACATCTGGCAACGCCGCATTGCATATATATGAAAGCTGTCTGCTATACAACTGCGCTGCTATTCATTCACCTTGGGCGCTTGCTTTGTTTACGCTGAAAATAGTGAAAATTGCAAAATATTAATAAGAAGAATAAAAATCCTAATAAAATGGCATCCGCATCGAGTTCCAGTGCCCGTCATCTGTTTGATGATTCCAAAAAACGTCTGTGCGCTCGCGTTGGTGTCAATGTGAACAATTTGGGCTCTGTGGCCAGGCAAGTGGTGCGAGGCTCCAAAACAAATGAGGTACAGTGACTGTCAGCGAATGTGACCCACTTACTTGAATATACAAATATCAAACTAATTTGATATACATTTGCTCAGGTTATGCATCAAACTCTCAAGAACTTTACACAAGTCGATGTTGTGTCCGACTATAGCAACCAGAATCTGCAGAAAATGAGTCTGATACTACAGCATGTGGGTTATCAGTACGATGTGATGCAAGACAGCGTTAATCATTTGGATTACCTCAAGGAACAGGTGATGGCCATGGAAAGATGATTGGAAGAGCAAAAGCCGAGACATTAGATATGCCAACAGCTTCCCACTATGATTTCGACACAACACTCACACTTGCTCGCTCTCATATATAATCATAAAAGTAGTCATAGCCTCGCTGGAGGTTAATCCCGGCCAACTGAGGGTCACCCGGCGGCGACGGCCCTTGACTGTGGGCTGGCAAACAAAAGACAAGATAAGCCCAAAGATATGCGCAGCTGGGTGGCTATAAAAGTTGCTTTATCCGTAAATCAGCAACCATATCAAATCATGCTGTTCACGTATCTTCAACTATTGCTAGTCGCTTTTCTGGCCATTGCCGTCGGGCAGGAGGAGATTCAGCCGGGTCCACAGGACGGTCGCATTGTCGGCGGCTGGGCGACAAACATCACGCACTTTCCGCACCAGGTCTCCTTGCAGCTGGGCACTCGTCATGTCTGCGGCGGCACCATAATTGCACCCAATCTTGTTCTCACTGCCGCTCATTGTGTGGTCAAGGTCAACGAGCCCCAGAGCTATGCCATCCGAGCCGGCTCCAGCTTGTGGTCAAGTGGTGGCAGCTTTATACGTGCTCGTCGCATCATGCCACATGGACAGTTTAACGTGCCCACGCACATGAACAATGACATTGCCGTGGTCTTGCTGCAAAAGTCACTTGTCTATAGTTCATCCATACAGCCGATCGGTTTGGTGTTGCCCACGGATGTTGTGCCCGTCCAGGCGCAGCTGTTTGTCAGCGGCTGGGGATCCACATCGGTGGACCAGATGGCCACGTCGCCACGTCTACACTACACCGCAGTTGTCCAAATGGATCGTCAGCGTTGTACACAAAACTATTTTGGCGCTGGCACCGTTACCGGCACAATGTTCTGTGCCGGCAGTAAATCTGGACTCGGTGATCGTGACAGTTGCATGGGCGATTCGGGTGGTCCGCTGATCACCAAGGTTGCGGGACGCTTTAAGCTGCTCGGCATTGTCTCCTGGGGACTGGGCTGTGCCAGTGCTCGGTATCCAGGCGTCTACACCTATGTCACAGCCCATGGCGCCTGGCTAACACAGACTTTGAGCACATTAGCCTAGCTTTAGATTTATGTTAATTAAGATATGGCTGCACTTTGTAAATTTAAGTCTAAATTTGTTTAACAAGCAAATTGCTGTTCATTGCTTATGTAAAATAAAACTATGTAGTTCCTATGTTAAAGTTTAAAATGTCTACGATTTTTAAAACTTCAATTACATTTCTAGAAAACTTAAAAATACCAATATGCTAAATGTTAAAAAGAATAAATTTGAATAACTATGCGTATTCAAAAAGTTTACAAGTTGTAAAAGGTTAAGAATCTGGTTCAACTATTTTCTAATTTTACTGTAAGTTCTAATTAATTTATGGATTGATTACAGTTGAAATGAGTTCATGAAATCCAATTAACAACCAAGTAAAAAATAAATACATTATATTGTTAATTTTAATTAATTATTTATTAAAAGAACAACTTGTAAATATATACATATCTCTGCTATTCCGGAAATCTCAAATGAAAATATATAAATACATATGTATAGCAAAACCGATCTACAAATGATTCATAATTTTTTTAAGAACAAATTTAGAAGGTACTAAAAGACCAAATTCACGAAAGTTCACCAGAGTTTGACCGTTTCCAGATTGTGTTTAAGCGTTTCGAGTGTGATTCGCACAAAATCAAAGTATAAATTATTGCAAAAAAACAAAATTAATGCGATTTGAATGATAAAACGCCTCGAAATCGAAGGGAAACAAAAGTGAAATAAAAACAAGTTTTGGTTTCAACTTAAAAGCTTCGCCTTGACGGTGTGTGCAATCATATATAAAACGCGAATCTGAAAATGCTAAAGCTCGCTGCCAAGACCAGTTTTCAGTTGTTTTCAACTATTGCGACTGAGAAATATTGGCCACAGGTTTTTTCTTTGGCTTCAGTTACTTATTACAGTTCAACACAACATGAAACAGTTCATCATCTTGGCGGTAAGCGTCGGAGTTATAATTATTTCTAAATAAAAGCTGAATTTCCGACTTGATGTTGCAAGGTCGTTTGTGCATTGGGCGTCAGTCGGGCGGACGTGTCGCATCTGCATTTGAGCAGCACTCCAGAGCCACATGCAGCCGCCAGTCCGTACGTGTTCAGCTACCAGGCGGGACGTGCTCCTGGTCATGTCGATCGCCAGCACACCGAAGTCTCCGACGGCTCGGGCGTCATTCGCGGTGCCTTCTCCTATGTGGATCCGAAGAACCAAGTGCGCACCGTTCAATATGTTGCCGATGAGAACGGCTTCCATCCGCAGCTGAGTCATCAGCTGGAGGACAGCGCAGCCGTCAAGGCAGCCAAGCGTAGACATTTCGCTGCCTACAATCGCATTGCGCAAGAGCACGCCAACCACACACCGGGCCAAGCAGTAAGTACAGCTCAGAGATGGACGTGTGCGAATTGGGAATGTAAGAAGCCCCATCAATGCATCGGATGAATCACTTGAACACTTGGCATCGAATGCTGCCGAAGCATCTGATCCGAACGGATGTAACTGATGTACATTTAAAGCAACACAGCTCCATCTCCATTAATTGCACAATTGGCAACTTCTGATTCGCATTTGATTGTTCCCTGCAGGCCCTTTCAGCCGCTCCCCATGGCAGCGCCGCCGTAATTCATGCCACCCAAAAGCACTTGAACGCCTTTGACCGCATTGCAGCTGAGCATGCGGCCATTGGGGCACAGCAGGAGGCACAACGTTTGGCTCTGGCGGCTCAGTCGGAGCACAGTGACATTGACAATGGACAATATCATCCATAAGCTGCCAAAACGAACAATAAACGTTTAATTTGAATGCAAACTTGTTGCTTTTCTTTTCTTCAATGATTATGACGTCGCTCGTTGACAACGTAACGGCATAATAATTGCAGGGTTGCAGCACTGTTCTTTGATAAATGAGTTGGCAGCTCCGATAATTAATCGATTAATACAGCCCTAAAATCGCATGGCGCGATAGTTAACGTATTCAAATCTTAAACAAAGCAAACGAATTTTTGTTTGTTTAAATTTTGTAGTTGTCAATTCTCCTTGGATTTCTTCTTCTTATTTCCAATGAAATAAAATGCAATGCATGGTTTTCTGAATTGATAATTTAAGTAACGATTTCAATTTAAGCCTAGGAATATTACTTAAGAAACTTGGTTTGCCTTTTGTGGTGGTTGGTTGGCCCTTCTTAATATTCGTCAGAGGGCTCAGTGCCAAAGTAGCGATCGCCAAAGTTACCAATGCCGGGTATAACATAAAACTTGCTATTAATCTCCGGATCCAGAGCGGAAGTAACAATTTTAACCTGTCAACAAGATGAACATGAGATTAAAGTGAGTTGTTGCTATTCTGGTTTTAAAAGCTTACCTTGGGAAAGGCATAGGCAATCGAATGGACACCAATTTCGGCCATCAGCAGCGAGGCAAGAATGATATTCTGTTCGGGCACATCGTGATCGAGCAGGACACGTATGGCCATCATGGCAGCGGCACCAGTGGCCACAGTGGCATCCATCAGTATCACTTTATAGTCTTTTATGTCTTTGGGCAGCCTCAAATAGTAGAGCTCCGGCTCGCCAGTCTTCAGATTTGTCTGTATCAGAATCTTGCCAATGCGTATGTCCTTGCATACATCGCAAACAGCCTGCTCCATGGTCTCCCCGGCCCGCAATATGGACACACCGCATATCTTGCGTGACTCCATGCGCTTGCCCTCATACAAAACCCCTTGGGGCGTCTCCACGCACGTCGCCTTAAAGGGGAACAGACTCAGCGCATACTCAATGACCAGTCGAATGAGTCGCTTCGAATAGAAGATGAATTCGTCACGCGACGTATTCTTGCAGCGTATGAACGTGTGCAGTCCTTTGATCTGCGGTGTCGGATGCAATGAATGCAGCGAATCTGGCATTGGCTGATCCTTATACGAGTTGGCCAAGGTTTCACGTAGCTTAAAGCCGCGCTGCAATTAACAATTTATAGATTAGTAATGAATCTTACTTAACTTAACTTAAAGTTAAAACCCGCTTACCAATTGCAATTGTGTGTGCACATGCTGCACTATTAGAGCTATGGCCACCTTATTCTCCCCGCCTCGTGGCACTATAATATCGGCGTGTGCCATTGTGGGTGCTATATAGTTAGCATAAGAAGGTTTCACCATGTTTAGATATTGTTTGAGCACGCCCCTTAAGTCGCGTCCGCGTTGTGAGATATCACTGCACATAAAAGTCAACAGATTAATAGTTATTAGAATTATTATAGTAACACTAATCTGATTACCGTTTGAGCCTTCTGGCCAGACGTATGTCCGGATCTGTGTCTACAAATATTTTCATGTCCAGCAGTTTCAGCACCTCGGGACTGTGAAAAGTTAGTATGCCTTCGAAAATGATGACATTGGCGCCGTACATAGTTTTCTAAGAGAAACAAATGATATTGTATAGTCAATTGGTATACATTTGATCTTGGCATTAATCTGCCTACCGTCTGGCTTTCGCGTCCGTGCGTCACAAAATTGTAAACGGGAACCTCCACCTTACGTCCCTCCTTCAGCTTGGTCAGCACATCGACCAGCAAGTCAATGTCAAATGCATCCGGATGATCAAAGTTGTATTCATTGATGATTGCCTGTTCATGTTGCTTTTCATTAAGAATCTGTAAAGGAATTTTAAAGCATTATTTGTAGTTCAACAAAAAAAAAGTAGTAATTAGCATTACTTTTTTCAATGCAAATAAAATGCCATTTCATTAGCATTACTCTTTTCAATGCAATTAAAATGTCATTTCATTAGCATTACTTTTTCCAATTAAAATGTAATTTTATTAACATTACATTTTTCAATGCAAGTAAAATGTCATTAGCATTAAGCAAGTAAAATGTCATTTCATTAGCATTACTTTTTTCAATGCAAATAAAATGCCATTTCATTAGCATTACTTTTTTCAATGCAAGAAAATGTCATTAGCATTAAGCAAGTAAAATGTCATTTCATTAGCATTACTCTTTTCAATGCAATTAAAGTGTCATTAGCATTAAGCAAGTAAAATGTCATTTCATTAGCATTACTTTTTTCAATGCAAGTAAAATGTCATTTCATTAGCATTACTTTTTTCAATGCAAATAAAATGTCATTTCATTAGCATTACTCTTTTCAATGCAATTAAAGTGTCATTTTATTAGCACTACTTTTTTTAATGCAAGTGAAATGTCATTTCATTAGCATTACTTTTTCCAATGCAATTAAAATGCCATTTCATTAGAATTACTTTTTTCAATGCAATTAAAGTGTCATTAGCATTAAGCAAGTAATATGTCATTTCATTAGCATTACTTTTTTCAATGCAAGTAAAATGTCATTTCATTAGCATTACTTTTTTCAATGCAAATAAAATGTCATTTCATTAGCATTACTCTTTTCAATGCAATTAAAGTGTCATTTTATTAGCATTACTTTTTTTAATGCAAGTGAAATGTCATTTCATTAGCATTACTTTTTTCAATGACAAATGTTGATTACTACGCACCTTGTAGAAACAATCCATGGACAGTAGCGTTACCCAAGGCACGTCTAGACTCTCTATTATCTTCTCCGCTACGGTCGTCTTTCCGGACGCGCTGCCACCGCAAATGCCTGCACGGAAAACTCTCAATAAGCATAACCTCAACAACATGGAGTACACAACGCACCTATGACAAAGGGTTCCACCTGCTGTCCGGCACAGTTATACCAGGGTGGTCGTCCGGCCGTATAAATAGTGCGATTATTAGACCGTATTATGCATTCGGACGGATTGGCAGTGGTCGTTTGGTTGCCAATTGATGTGGTACGTTGTCGTCGTCCCGATTTACGCATCGGCGACTCCACTGACGACTTCGCTGGCACCGTTGTGGGCGACGCCGGGCAACAGTTCAACTCGCTGCCGGCAGCGCCGCTGCTCTGATCCCCCCCAAAGGGATCAATGTGGAGCGGTTCCGTCACATCGGAGCGATCATCGCTGGAAAGTTGACAGAATCGAAAAAGGAAATCAGTTAGCGAATTAAAAACAACAACAACAACAAAAACAATACAAGTACTGATACACATGGCGAAATGTCCATTTAATATAATTATAGCAGGTAATAAAAATAATACGGTGTTCCCCCCACGCAAAAAGCGAGATAAGATTTGTTGGCACGCGACTTAAGCGACTTGCGTTATATATAATAAGTATATAAATGCATAGAAATATACACATATTTATATGTTCAGAAAATTATCAAACGAATGCCGGCTAAGGATGACTGTACAAAGAAATGGGAGAGAGTGAGAGACAGAGACAGATAGAGCATGAGTGATGCATTTCTGAATTTCCCACTACCTCTGCCTGAGTGAGTTCACATGCATATTTGAAATATTTCTAGCATTTAAGTAGTATTTATTTTATTTATCTCACTATTATCTCACAATAGTAACACTCGAGAATTTGCGTAGATCAAACACTTTTGATCCGAGATTTATTTATTCACTTTGCGCACGGAATCAATTTTAAAAAAAAATCATTGTTTGCTTATTTTATTTTAAAGAAATTTAAATAAACCCAATTAGATTCATGCCTTCCTCCCTTCCTATTCAATTCTTTTGGCAGACATTCGATTCCATGAATTGTGCTGTTATTGTAGCATCTAAAATCAAAAGCCAGAGAGCCTCAGATCTTTTAAACAGTTTTATGATGCGATATTTATTATTATTTATTTATTTATTTTCTATTAAAACGAGGCTAGACCGAATACATTGACATACGAACATTTGTTTGGACTTACATATACACAATTTACATATATAGATGTGTGAAATATATTGATTTAATGCACACATTGCAAATATGCCCCAAAGTTAATAACAACGTATAATTCCCAGAATAAATTTAGCGCATTCGCTTAAATAAATGGACGCATGTACATGTTTGAATGACTTCCAAGACTTTTTAATTGCAAATAAAAATATATTTTAAATACAGTCGTAACAAATATTTCTTCTGAGTCGACAGCATTAACAGCGTATCTGCCTACACACATATACAGTTCGTAAAGTAATTTTATTGTCAATAACAAAAAAAGGCACCTAACTAATTTTAATTTCCAAAATTGTTTTTTTTGTTATATCTTACAAGTCCAAAAACATTAATAGAACTAAAAATGCATATAATTTGTAGTTTGTCCACACAATTACTTGACTAACTGTATGCGAACATGTGTTTGTGTACTCTTCAGTTAGACAATTTGACGCTAGATGCTGGGCCAATTGCAAGCCAACATATGTACACGCATACATACATATGAACATATGTATGTGCAAATTTCCAGTAGCATACACTGTTCATTGCACTCTTGCTCCATATGTACATACATATGTATGTAAGCATAAGTATTTTATATGGATATTCGCATTTATTTGTCTGCCTTATGGCGCTTCTACTGCGGCCAATTCTTCAGTTATTTATAGTTTAACTACAGACATACAATATATACATAAATATTCAGAGCATTTGCCTTTGAACATCATGTAAGTATGTATGTATGTATGCATAGATTTATCTACATATATGTTTATGTAAAAAATGTGTAGAATGGAGAGTAGGGAATGTTGTGGTGTTGCCACGTGTTACGACGACCAACAGGTTGATATTTTCGCAGGACAAATAGCGCATGTGAGTGAGAGTGAATAAGGGAGAATAAATTGTCTGTGCGAAAACTGTGTGTGTAAGAAGGGAGAAGTTGGTAAGGGAACAGACGTGGCTTGATCGCAGCCATATTGAAATTGAAACAGAAACAGAAAACAACATCAGCAGCGGCAGCTAAAGCAGCAGCAGCATTTGATGACGCTGTCGCTGAATTCATTTGCGATGCCAACCCGACAGCGACTGATAGTCGTCGCAGCGACACGATAAACGATATTAAAAAAAAGAACGTTAATTAAACACAGAAAAAAAAATACCGAAAGTAACAACAACAAAACAATTAGTGCTTGTATATGCACACCAATACATACACACACTGAATATCACAGACAAACATGTGTATGTATGCGAGTGTTTGTCAGACTTGCGAAATAAAAAAAGCAAAAACAACAAAAACAAATGAATACAACAAAACAAACACAAGAGTTAAATTCACACAAATATGTATGTATGTATGTACATATGTGTATTTTAAATAAAATGTGAATAAAAATGCAATGATTTACATGTGACTGTGACCGTTCGTTTTTGCCGCAACGTTAAGCTTCTTCAATTTGTTGTGCAGTAGCTCTAGCTGTGATTGTGGTGGTGTTGCTTGCAGTTGTTGTTGTTGCTGAAGCGTTGCTGTTGTTGTTGTTAGTAATGCGGCTGTTGGATATACTGAAGCAACTGTCGCTGCCTTTCCTTTTGCCGGCACATCTTTGCTGTTATTGTTGTTGTTGCTCGCTTTGCTGCATAAAAACGTGATGCTGCTCATTTTAGCCAATGAGCAATGCCAAAAAAAAAAAAGTCCAATGTCTTTGTATGCGTTGAGAATTTAACAGCGAAATGGGTCAATCACTCGCACACACACACACACCCACACACGCACAGTCGGACAGAAACACAAAGCACACTCACACACACAAATTTATGCACAATGTGGCCGACGAACCAAAACGCTTTCCCGCATGTGATGCGATTTACTGTGTAGCGTGTTTACGAATTTAATTGTTATTATTGCGTTGTTAAATCTTTGTTCAATATCTATGTATGTTTGTGTATACCGGTAAAATACTGTTTAAGCAACGTGCTGCAGCCGCGTTGGAGAATGACTAAAAATGTGTGAAGAAATCGCAATCGCCTGCCGTCTATTTCAGTGTCTTTTCGATTGGCAGAGCTAAGGTTAAAAGCAGCTGACGACGACGACGACGCGACGTCGACGCCGAAGGCGAAGGTACAGCCGAAAGGTAGAGCAGCAGTGTTGCCAGTTTAGCTTATTTAATGCTAGATTTTTAAATGTGTATTAATTTACATTTATAAAAAAGCAAACATTCCATTTTTTAAGCACATTGTTTTTTATATAATTCTACTGTTTTGCTTTTTTTTTTATTTATTTAAATCAAGCTTGATTTAAATGTCCAAATTCTGGCAGCACTGTTTGTTATTGTTGTTGTATCTACTGCTTCGTTGAGTTATAACTGTTTTGTGTGTACAAAATAAACGCTTTTTGTTATCATTCTGCTGCAGCGCTGCGACGTTGACATTGAATTTCAATAGCGCAAAAAAATTTAATTTATCATGTGTATATCTCAGAATATGTACAGTACATGAACAAATTCATAAATATATTAGATATATCCAACAGAAGCACGCTATATCACACGCCTAATTATGTATGTCTGTATATATTTATGTAAACATGCATGTGTGTATCTGCAATGGGCTTTTGTGATTATATATGTATGTATGTATATTTTTATTGCGTGCTCAACTTTTTAGGCTCCCGAGTGATGTATGAGTTTTAGGTGGATTTTCACGCTCTTCACTATTATCACAATTTTTTTTGATATTTATGTTACCTGTCGGAACTTGCGGAACTCGCTGGATTATAAAACTTGATTTGTTTTGTCTGGGTCACAGACATATTTGCCCAGTTTAATGTGCGGTTGCAACTGCTGCAATGTGCTAAAATGAACCAACCACGCGGTGATTATTCTGACGTGCCCTCTCTCTTCGCTAATGACTAAAATATATACATAGTATATAATGTACATATGTGTGAAGGCAGCGTCTTAGAACGTGCGCGTCAGCGATATTTTTTATACTAATGCTATGGTGAATTAAACATCGCCACAACAAGTAGCTAATTCATGTAAATTAGCTAAATACATATACATCTTAAATGAGGCAAAAGCATTTTTATTGGCTTTGCAGTTTTGTAGCTAATGCGAAATCTCCAGTATCTGTAGCAACATATCAGCTGTTTAGAAGAGCTGTCTTGTTTCGAGCACATGCGACCTTTTTTCAACAGTAAAAATACCGAAAAACAAGGTGGCAGCCCTGGCAACGGTTGCCAAATAAAATAAACAAGGTGGCAGCCCTGCAAAAAAAAACACTAATTCACTACTTTCAGAAAAGTAGTGAAGTGGTATTTTTTTTCAATTTGAAAGCTAGAATTTTTTAAATTTTACCTTAATTTTTGTTAAATTTTTCTCGATTTTTTTAAAATTTTGTTAAATTTTTGTTTACAATTTTTTACCCAACTTTGTCACGCGAAGGGTGAGGTGCACCAAATGAATTTTAAAATAAACTTTAGAATTTTAGAATATTTGGATTTTATTGGTTTAGTGATTTGTTCAATATTTAATTAATTATTTAAATAAAAAAAAAATTAAATAAAATTTTATCGTGTGCACGGTGTGGCAACCTTGACCACGCAAAAGGAACGATTAGTCATGAACTACGAGCCAATGTACAAAATGACTCATTAAGTTCACGAGTGAACAATATGAGATAAGTTAGTAGTTGCCAGCCCTGGTCTGAACAAAAACTCTTTTTTATTTTAATCAATTGTTTATGTTGTGTTCAAATTAAAAATGGATTAGATGCGTGCTTAGTTGGTGCTTTTTATAATTAGTATGGCCTATATAAACATAGCAGAATGGACGCCCGATCAAGTGACAGACTGGATAAGAGGTAATCAAAATTCTAGTGCTCTTAACAGGTCAAGGAAAAGTGCAGCAGCCAACCAACAACAACAACAACAACAACAACATTCCTGTCACAAACAACTTTCAAGTGAAATAATGATTTGTGGTTTTTTGAATATTGCTCAGGTCTCGACGAGTCCATGAAAGGATATTTTTCAAAACATGAAATCGGCGGACGTGCGCTGCTCAATATACGGCCATATGAGTTGGAAAATCTGGGCATGCAGGCGATTGGCCACCAGGAAATCGTCCTGGAGGCCGTGGAGAATCTGAGGAACTTTGTGAGTATTCAATTGTATTATAAACTAATAATTATTTATTTCGAATTTTAATTAATTAAATATATATATACATTGAATTTCAATTGTTTTTGTACCACTGTGCTGAGTAATTTAGCTTATTTTCTGATATTTCAGCACTATCACCTGAAGAATGACAATCTGCAGTTTATGGCGCTGCACGTGGGCACTGCGGCCCGGAATCTGCACCGTGAGCTGGCCAAGAATCATGCGGACAGCACCAAGATTGACACGAGAACGTTGCACGACATAACCAGGACGATAGCGACATTGAAACCGCTGATTGGGAATCTGGAACGTTCGCCGTTTCGCAATCAGGACATGTACCGCGAGTATTGTGGCAATGTGCTGAGATGTGGCTTGGAACTGGCCACGATTGCGCACCGGGATCGCTTTGCGGAGCGTCCGGTGGCCCAGATCAAGGCGACGGCGGAACGTTTGGAGCGTCTGGCGAATTTCATCATACAGGATATCTCGGATCCCATGGTGCTGCAGCCGGCGTCGCTGAATCTGGTGACGCTAAAGAAACGCGAATCGGATTTGGGTTTCAATATCGAGTCCAGCTATAATGGCATCCATCGGGTGACGGATATCAAATACAATTCGCCGGCTCACAACTCTGGCAAGATTGAGGATGGCGATGAGATTGTCCAGATCAATTACCAGACTGTCGTGGGCTGGCAACACATGACGGTGCTGCATCATCTGCGCGAGGCGCTGCCGGATGTCGTGCTGACCGTGAAGAAGCGTCCGAAGCACACCAAGATGTATGGACAGATCTATATGCAGCCGTATCGATTGCCCAGCAAGAAGCGCAACATGAGCAATCGCTGGGCCGACAATCTGCCCAGTCCAAGTCCACGGGCCGCCTTCCTAACGCTGGAGACGGCGACGACCCGGACGCAGACGGGCGAGGAGAACAAAGAGGAGCAACAGCGGGAGCAGAAACAGGAGCTGGGCAGCGAGCCAGCGGCAACGGTGCAAGTGGAGGCCCAGGCAGCCACTGATTCCGATTCCGATTCAGATTCGACGCCCACAGATGCGAAATCCGTGAGTCGGGAGATGCGTTTGTATTACCCCAAGCCACGTGCGCTGCTCCAGCGACGCAACACAATCTGTGGCGATGAGTTTCTCAGCCTGAAGCATCCGCATTTGGTGATACCCTCCTGGCATGAGCGTAAACCGGGCGCAGGAGGCGTCGGCGGAGTTGGAGGCGTCACCGGCTGTGAGCCCGGTTCGCCCAGCATACGTGACAAGTCCATATCCTTTGGCTACGGCCTGGAGATAGCGCCCCGACCGACGACCTGCATCGGTTTGGCGGCCAGCGAGAGTGCAGATGCCGCCAAGCGACTGCTGAACGAGGCGCGCAAGCTGAAGCAGCTGACCGAGGCGGGATTGGAGTCGCAGCAGCAGCTGCAGCTGCTGGAACGCTATAAGCCGGGTGTCAGCAAAGTGGTGCGCTTCGATGCCCACATGAAGGTGGAGGATTATGTGGTCAAGAACGAGAAGTTCACGTGCAATGTGGAGAACACAATACTGGAGACCTTCGAGCCGATTCCCTTTGCCGACGAGGGCGATGATGATGCGCTGGAAACGCTGCGCAGCTGCGCCAGCGCCGAGCTGCTCCAGGCCATTGAGCTGGCGACGCGTGAGACGCCGCCGCTGGCGGAGGCCATCAATGCGTCGCTCATCCAACAGCAGAATCGTCGCGGACGTCTCGACAAGAGTCACAGCACGCCGGCCTATGACAATTCGGGCGAGGAGGAATCCGATACGCCGCCACCGGCGGTTGAGCCGCGCAAGGAGTTTCTCATTGTGACGCCGCCGGCGCCGCCGCCGCGTCCGCGCAAGCAGCGCGAGCTGACGCCGCCAGTGGTGCCGCCGCCGCCACCCAAGCCGGCGAGCATGCAGCCAGCTCATGTGGCCAATGTGGAGGAGCAGCATCAGGAGATTAGTGAGTTGCTCACGCCCAGCAAGACGCGAACCTTGACGCTGAAGAAGAAGCACAGCCTGATGGCCAAGCGGAGGAATACGAATCTCAAGCTACTGGGCACCGGCGACATCCAGGGACATCTGTACAGGCGCACCAAGAATCTGCGCGGAGTGACCTACTGGGCACGCATTTATTTTGTCATGCTGGACACGATACTCTACGGGTTTCGTAGCAAGCAGAGCAGCAGCGCCAGTTTGGTCATCTTCCTGCCGGGCTTCACCGTCTCGCTGGCCAAGGAGGTGCACTCGAAGCCGCATGCCTTCAAGGTCTATCATACGGCCAAGAGTTTCTACTTTGCCGCCGAGTCGCAGGATGCGCTCAATCAATGGGTGGAGTTCCTGAGAATTGCCTCGCTCAAGTTGCCGGCGGTGAGTGGAGGTGCCAGCAAGGATCTGTATTCGGAGAACGAGAGTTCGGGCGAGGAGGAGAATGATGCACTGATCAATACAAATCTCTGTACGCCATCGCCACAAGCCTCGAAGGATGTGATTGCCACGCTGTCGTCGACGCCCACCAGCAGCGTGAGTCATCAGAGTGGTAACAGCAACAGCAACAACACACAACAGCAACAGCAACAGCAACAACATGAAACAGGATCGTGGCTATTTCGATTCATTGCGCAAGTTCACCATGGGCACTTTCAAGAGCAATGCAGCCAAATCGAATTCCAGCGATATTCCCGTGCCAACGGCGAATTTTCAAACATTTCGCAAGGTGCCGGGCGGCAGTTGTGGCATACAGATTGGTGCCAATACGCCGGGATATCATGATCCCGCACAGCCGCCGACGCCGACGGTGAAACTGGGAGCCGCTGGAGGAGGAGGCGGGGCAGGTGTAGCAGGATTAACTGGAGTAGCTGCTCTACCAGAGCAAACCCGCAAATTGTCACGCAGCTCCAGTCGCAGTTCGGTGGTCAGCAGCGCCTCCTTCAGTCTGGGACCACCGAATTCGCCAGCGCCCACGCTCAGCTCCATGCAGCAACCGAGCTTCGAGGAGAGCAACAGTCCAAGTCCAAGTCCCAGCCAGAGTCAAAGTCCCAGCCAGAGTCAGAGTCCCAGCAGTAAATCGAGCTTGAAGAAGGTGCCGTATCATTATTTACACGCCTCCAATCCGAATCTGGAGGTCTTTGAGTATCATCACTCGACGCACACAAAGTCATCGTTTATGACCAAGAAAGCTGGCGGAGATGGCTGCACCTTGGATGCCCACCATCAGCCCAATAATATACAGGGCTATATGACGCTGAAGGATCTGATGCTGCGCAAGCAGCTGGAGGAGTCCCAGGAGATGTACAACAATCGTGTCCATCTGGGCATCGAGAAGCACAATCGACAACACATGCGAACCGACTCGAATGCCAGTCAACAGGCCCAGGGTAACTACTAATCCTCGAGGCTGTACGACTTGATAATTAACTTATTCAGTGTTTATTCCAGGTCATCAAACGGTAGCAACGGCTGTCAAGTCGGCGGGAAATGGCAGCGGAAATGGCAGCGGAAATGGCAATGGAACTGGCGAAGCGCCGGCCAAGATTCAGGGTCGCAGTTTGCCCAAGACGCCGGACTATGAGTACAGTTTCAAGCCGGACGATGAGAGCATCAAGCGCACACGCACCATGGAGGGTCAAAAGCTGCGCGACTTTGGCTACGAGCTGATCTTTGGCGATGAGCCAGCAACGAGCAGCAACAACAGCAACAGCAACAGCAACAGCAACAACAACCATGGCAGTCGCAGCAATGTCAGCGTCTCCAGGCAATCCAGCTGCAATGAGTATGAGCAAAAGCTGCAAATGCAGCAGCAGCAACAGCAGCAACAGCAGCAACAACTCCATCATCAACAGCAGCAGCAATCAGCACCACAACAACAACAACAACAACAGCAAAGCACACGCTCGAATTTCTTTCGCGCCTCACAGCATTTCTCCAGTTTTCTGCACAAGAGCAGCAAGAAACAGCGCGCCGATGATGCCGCCGAATCCAACAGCATCACGAGCAGCAGCAGCAGCAGCAACAACAAGAAAAGCAAATCGAAATCCTCGAGCAGCAGCAGCGGCGGCAACAGCGATCGCAGATTTCCATTTACGCCCATGACAATGACGCTGCCATTGAATAAGAAATCGAAATCGAATCATGCGCTCGATGGCAGCAACATTGTTGCCGCCAGCAACATCAGCAACAGCAGCAACAGCAGCAACAACAGCGGCAGCTGCAGCAGCAGCAACATTAAGAAAAGCCAAACGTACAATCAGGATTTGCGTGATCGAGTGGTGGGCACTAAATATGATGCACCGCGCAAGAATTCAGCGCCCATCAATAGCTCGGCCAAGTTGTCCATATCAGCGATTGCTGGCGGTGCAAGTGCAACACCAACGCGTCCCTCCAAGGAGAATCGCTTTCTGGGCTCGCCGTTGTTTCATCGCACGCTCTTCACGCATCACCATCAACAACAACAACAGCAGCAGCAGCATCAACAGTTGCAGCAACAGCAACAACAGCAACAGTTGCTACAGCAGCTGCCCATCAGCGCCGATTTGGAGGCCGATTGTGATCAGGAAATCTTTTCGCAGGTTATTTTCCCCACACAGCGCAGTTATCGCTCCAACACAAATCTGTGTGCATCGGAAGCGTTGCAGCCGCCATTGCCACCAGCACCGCCGCCGCCAACAACAGCAGCAGCAGCAACGACAGCAGCAGCAACAACTGCAACAGCAACAACTGCATCAGCAACAGTTGCTGCTGTCCAAGAGGTGGCAACACATGAAGCAACAGCAGCGGCAACAACACCAAAAGTATCCAACACCAATTCGCTGGACTCAAAAGCCGCCACACCGGATTATCCAAATATGGAATGTCCGCCGGTTTTTGAGCCCGAAATTTATTCGCTCAGCGAGCCAAATACGAGTCTATCCCGGCTCATGTTGCGCAACAACAGCAGCAACAGTAACAGCAACAGCAACAACAACAACAACAATACCAATAACACCAACAATACCAATAACACCAACAACACCAACAACATCAGCAGTCCCAGTGGCGGCGAACATCAAACTTAGGTATGATGTAAACGATTGTGAATGCTCTTTATAATATACATATATATATATATATATATATATACACATATATATAGTATATATAGTTATATACTCGATATAGTTATATGAAAATGTTTATTTTTTTTTGTTCCATTTTCTTTCCAATTTGTCTTCGTCTTCCCTAAAGAAAAAGATCCTTTTATACTCACCAGCTCCTTATCCATATCCTTAACTTGTCTTTGGTCTTATATACATACACTTATATACATATAACATATACATATACATATATATATTTAGATTTATGCATATGCGCCTTAATTTGCATTACCATCTGTTTTGGTTCTAGGTAAATTTTTATATATATTCTTATTACACGCATTTTGAAAAGGATTAAGATAAATGGAAATCAAGTCTGTGCATCGATGAATAGAATTGTAGTGAAAATTCGTTATGATTTGCCTTTGTAAAGTAGATTAACCAAGTTAATCGCAGCTGCTTGATTTGCTCAACAGTTCATGTAATAAGTATACACACACCTACACACACAGGGGCAACTCGAAGAAATGTTTTTAGTGAGTATGCACAAAAAAAAAAGAAGAAAAACAGAAGAAAATCAATGAAATCAGTATAAATAAAGTCAACTGTACATAAATAAAAACAATGCTTAGTTTTGGCCAAGTTATGAGCAAGTTGAAAGTGGCTCAGACTTAATGATTATGAACAATATTAGAGAACATTCAGTTTGTTTATAATTTCTAAAGTAGATCGATTTAGAATCCCTTTATTCACATAGATAGACAAATGTATTTTGAATGAATGAATGCCAGTTTATATTAGGATACAATTTACGCCAGATCCTCGATCAGTTTCTTCACCTCCTCCTCGCTGAGCATGGTGAACTCCTTCTTGTCCATGGTCATGGTCATCAGCTCGACATTGGTCTCATTCAGCTTCTCCTCCATGACCTGTTTGAGCGTGTTCAAGCACAAATCGATGGCATCCTTCACCTTCATTTCGGGCGTGTATTTGTCCTGCAAGTTCTGTTGGGCGCCCTCGCTGCCCGATCCGATTGCCTTGGCGCTGTAGCGTATATAGGTGCCGGAGGGATCCATGTGCCAGAGCTGCGGCTTGCCAGACTCGAAGCCGGCAAAGAGTATGGCCACACCAAAGGGTCGACTCATGGCCGAGGCGCCATCACTGTCGCCGCTATCGCCAAACTGTATGGCCAATGTGGACACGGCCTGGGCACAAGACTCGACGGTCATTGTCTCATTGTAGACGAACCAATGATTCTGGCACTCGACCCGAGCACGCTCGATCAAGGTGCGTGCATCGGCCATCAGGCCCGAGGTGGCACAGCCAATATGCTCATCCACTTTGACGATCTTCTCCACCGTCTTGGGCACCATCATCGGTGAAGTGATGCGCTTCTCCACAGCCAAAACAACGCCTAGATCAAATATTCAATTAAACACATTTAGTGATATATTATCAACCATTAACACTCACTGTCGTTTGTGCAAATGCCAATGGCAGTGGAGCCCAGTTTGATGGCCTCAATCGCGTATTCCACCTGGAAGAGGCGACCCTCCGGTGAGAAGGTGTTCACACCTCGATCGTATTCGGAGCGTGTCATAAACATAACTGTTCTTTTTTTTTGTTGCCTGCAATAACAAAAGTCTCAACTTTTACTTTGTTAATTTATTATCAAGTTTCTTACTTTGCTTCGTCTCTGTAATGAACAACAAACAAATTTCCAAATGCCGCAATGACTTTGATGCCAAAATGACTTGCGTATAAAACTGACAGCTGCAGAGAAGGCAGCGCTTAGAGTTGCAGTGTTGTAAAATGACAGCATAACAGGGTTGCACGCAGGGCTGGTTACACTTTGCAGGGCTGTCTAACGACTGTTGGGCGCGTAAATGAAATTTGAAATGCAATTGAATTGAAATTAACTCTTTATTCAATTATATAATTATATTGAATATAATATATTCTATTACAATTTATTATTTCGATTTTTTAAAATTATAAACTGAAAAGGTAGTGAAATGTTATGTCGATAGTGAAATGGACATAAAAGAAAATTGCACTGAACTAATTGCAATAAAGTTGTCAATTTAATTGCAGACTATAATCAAAGCTCGATCGTAAATTAAAGATATATGAATGCAAACTAGTTTAATGCACTTAAGACAATTTCAAGGACTGGTGATAAAGATGTTAAACAATCTCTTTTCTTTGCCTATGTTTGGCCCTTAAATTTACTTACGGCTTTACTGATACTAATAAAGAAAACGCTCGAATCAATCACTCTAAAGGGTTAGACAATCTCTTTGAAATAACAGCAATTAATGGCTTACAGCTACAAAATAAGAAAACTAATTACTGGGTCAGGGTTAATGCATTACACATCACACTTCCCTAACCATAAATATTACGATGACTTTTCCAAAGAGATCGTAGGTTCAAATTTTTACCTTTACGAAGGTCATTGACCAGAATATTTCTTTTGAATTTGTCAAAGCATTTATTTGACATACTGTATGAACTAACTTATTAGCTTTTGATAATTTTGTTGTGGCACCAAGAATTGTAATATCGAATTTAGTGGCTCTAATTGTAATTGTAAGCGCAATAATGGGCAATTAGTGCGCGAAATTCAGCGCATGTCTTGTCTTGTCTTGATTATGAAATAGAATAGGCATGTAAATGCTTTGTCTGTGTGTGTGAGTGTACGTTTGTAGCTACTGTTGTTTCACACACTTCCCGCCGTTCGTCTCTCTCCCAGACGGTCTTCCGCGTCTGTGGCGGGTTTTCAAAACTTTGTACGAAGCGGTACGAGAAATGTATTTTTTTTTTGTATATTTTTTTATTGTTGTTTAATGCATTGCTAATGGCACATGCCTGCTAAAGAGAGTGTGCGCATACATACAGTTGTAAGTGTGTGTGTGTGTGTATTCGCATGTGAATGTGCAGATTTATGTTTAATTTGGGTTTTGTCTTAGTTTAAAACGCACACTAAGTAGCAATAGTTACTGCACGTTGTGTTTTAAATAGCCGACTGTTTGCTACGTATTCAATTTTAATGACTACGATTGCACAAAGCATACATACAGTTAGTCAAGTAATTTTTGTAACAAAGTAAATAGTAAAGTAATAGTTTATAGATTAAACAAATTTGATTAATTTAAATAAAAAGCTATGATTTTCTTATCCAACGTAAAAATATAAAATTTATTTTCAGTGTGTAAAGTGTTTCTTGACATACTGTGCTTAAAAAAAAATTCTCTGCGTATTTTTATTTTTTTAATTTATTTTTTTTTAATTAGTTGAACTCACTAAATCTCTCTATTTATTTTCACATGTGTCGATTTTGTAATTTGTCAAAATAGTTATTTGACCAACTGTATGTGTGTATGTACATGCATGCAGTCACGCTCATAGCTCCTACAGGCTGTAATCATGATCATGCCAGTCGAAATTTTTGGCCAATTTGAGTGAAATGTGGCAGCAAAATTGTTGCTTTAGGGGGATGTACCAAAAAAAAAGCACACACACACACACACACACACACTCATGTATGTATGTATATTGTGTTTTTCTTTTCTTTGTGGTGCGATTTGTAGTGCCCTAACCTTTGGCTTTCTTATTCAGCAACAGAACAACAACAGCTCACAGATCTAAAGCTCAATGCTATGTTACACAAAAGCAAAACGTCTTAAGCTGCGTTGCATTGTTATCGATAACAAAGCCTTGGAGACTATCAAATGGGATAGTGCACAAATATGATACTCTGCAACTTGAAACTGCCATTTCCACACATGTAAATATACATACACACATACATACATACATACATACATATGAATGTAAAAGACAACGCACTGATTGTGTTTAACCTTCTTATTGTTTTTGCCATTTACCACACAGAGTAACTTTGTTTACAACTTGGCCGCAGAGTCAATATCACAAATGCAATCACCTTTTAATTTACATAATCTGTCATATATCAAATCGCATTTCGATATGATTTACAGGTAGGAGGATGTCAATGTCTGGCTTAAAACATATTATGTAAAGCCAATAACAATTGTATTTATATACATATGTATGCACTGTGTGAGTTTATCAGCAGCAAAATCAAAGCATGCACTGCATATGGAAATACACACACACATATGTATGTACATACATGTGTGAGCTGTTTTTATTTGGGTCTCTGTAACAATTTCCTAGCTATTGTTTTGTAGGATAACGACCCGATTACCTTGTTGTAATCGTAATCGCACTCCTGCAGCTTGCCATTCCCCCATACCATCCACATTTAGATCCCGTTGCGACGTCGCTGTCGTCGAAATGAGAAACGAGTTGCTCATATAACTGTGTTCCTCAACATCCACAACAACAGCAACAACAAGTTGCGAATGTGCCAGCTGCGCAGTCGCCATTCGATTGTTTTTCGTGTAAAAGAGTGAGAGAGCAACAGTTAAAAGAGTGGAAATGCCGTGTGTGGTGTGTGTGTGTGTGGGGGGGGGGGGGGGGGGAATTAGTGAATTGCGCGTTGCGATAGACCAATTTTTTGGTGTATAAAAGCCGAATGCAGCGAGTGAACGAATCAGTACCAGCTTGGATCTCGTTATTGGTATAACACAGTTTATTGTGGAGTAATTGTTTTCCTCGTGAGACGTCAAAGCAACAGCTCAACAATGCGAATGGTAAACGAACGATTTCAAAATAATAATATGTGATGTGTGATTTTTAAGAGTGTTGTGCATTTATTTTGTGTTTGTGAAAATGAAAGTGTAGTATATATAGGAAAATCATAATATATCCTTTTTGCAGTTCGTTATTCCTTGTCTCGCCGTGTGCTTGGCAATGGCCCAATGTGCAGCAATCGATAAGAAGGTGGAGGCGAAGGCGGAGGCAGCCGAGGAGGAGGGAAAGAATGTGGAGAAGCGTGGATTGCATCTGGGTGATTATCATGGCCATCATCATCATCATCATGAGCACATCAAGACAGTGACCATTGAGAAGAAGGTGCCAGTTCCCTATACGGTGACTAAGCATGTTCCCTACACGGTTGAGAAGAAGGTGAGTTCCTTTTATGTTTGCTCCTTTTTAAAATTAGATAAATACAAAATTTAACAAAAATTTAATTATCTCAAAAATATTGAATTTAAAATTTAAAAATATATATTTTATGTTTGCTCCTTTGCCTAATTCAAAAATAAATAAATAAAAAATTTCAGAACAAAATTCAATTACCCAAAAATATTGAATTTAAAATAAATAAATAAATCAAAAATTAAAAAATGTTGAATTTAAAATTTAAAAATATATATTTAATGTTTGCTCCTTTGCCTAATTCAAAAATAAATAAAGAGTCAAAAATTAAAAATAAATAACTAAAATTTCAAAAAATTAATGTAATTACCAAAAAAAATATTGAATTTAAAATATATAATATATATTTAATTTAATAACTAAAAATTTAAAAACAAAAAACATTTAATTATCTAAAAAATACTAGATTTAAAATTAAAAAATATATATTTAATTGTTTTCCCAACTCTTTTAAAATTTTCCCACACAGATCCCCTATGAGGTGAAAGTGGAAGTACCACAGCCATACATTGTAGAGAAGAAATATCCGGTGCATGTTAAGGAATACGTCAAGGTAGCCGTTCATGTGCCCAAGCCCTACATTGTGGAGAAGAAAGTACCGTATGAGGTGAAAGTGCCCGTTGATAAGCCATATGAGGTGAAAGTGCATGTGCCAGAACCGTATGAGGTCATCAAGAAAATCCCATATGAGGTGAAGGTGCCAGTGCCACAGCCCTATGAAGTGATCAAGAAGGTGCCACATGAGGTGAAAGTTGAAGTGCCAGTGCCCAAACCCTATGAGGTCATCAAGAAGGTGCCCTATGAGGTCAAAGTAGAGGTCGAGAAACCGTATAACGTTGAGGTCGAGAAACCCTATGATGTTGAGGTTGAAAAACCCTATACGGTCTATGTGGAGAAGAAGGTGCCCTATGAGGTCAAAGTGCCCGTTGATAAGCCCTACAAGGTTGAAGTTGAGAAACCATATCCCGTGCATGTCAAGATCCCAGTACCACAGCCCTACACGGTTGAAAAGAAGGTGCCCTACACCGTTGAGAAGCCCGTGCCCTATGAGGTCAAGGTGCCCATCGAGAAGCCAATTCCCGTCTACACCGAGGTGAAGGTGCCCATTCACAGGGAAATTCCCGTGTCACAGAAATATCATGTGGAGGTGCCGATCTTTAAGCATCACGAACATCATCATGACGATCATCACGATTACCATCAGAGCCACCATCAACATCATTATTAAGCATTATGGGGGCGTTAGCACAGAACGCGAGCACAAGAAGAAAACGAACATGAACAAGTACGAGAAGAAGAAGAAGAAAATGGAGATGAAGAAGAAGAACAAGGAGAATGGAGAGCACAAAGACACTAACAGAGAATCTTTGTTGCATCCACGCAGCAACGTTGAGCTGGACGTTGAACGGGTGATAAACACAAGGAGGAGCGGACTGAGAGCAGAAGGAGGAGGAGAAGAAGATAAACAAGTAGCTAGAGAGAGGACAAAACTAACTAGCTACTTGACAACAACAACAACAACAACAACAACAACAACAACAACAAGATCTTGCCACCAAAATTCGTTGAAAAATTGAAACATCTTGCGAATTTTGTACGGCAACCAATTTTCAAGCCAAATGTGTTATACTTTTATTGTACGAGTATCATTGTTATAGCTGTACGAATATCTGTTTTTATATTTAAATTATAAGCTAAAGAAACACTGAAAAAAAACAATTATAATTGCTTTTTATTGTGGAAAGGGGTGGAAAATTGGAAAATTGGAGTGAAAGTGAAAAGTAATTGACTCGTAGCGATCCAAAGAGCAGAAAATAACGTAACACTTTCATGCTAACCAATTTAAAATGAAAAGGAAAATGAAAACCAGTTAACAAGTTGTTTTTGGTATTAGTGTGTCTGTGTATTCTTGGCCAGTTCGTTATGCAAGTGATTTGCGATTGCATCACAGTAATTACAGGAAATGGCCAAATTCACACACACACACACACACATTTGTTAAGTGTTTAAATTTACAAAAAAAAAAAAAAAAAAAAAAAATAACTGACCAAACGAGCCAAACAATCACTTGCCAATTGTTAATTTTCGCAATATTTCCCTGTCATAAAGCGTTTTGAAAAATTTGAGTGTTTTTTTTGTGCATTTGTTGCCAAATTTAAGTGGGAAGACGCTGAATAAACTATAGTTAACAACAAAAAGAAATCTGAAAAATAAGTCAACATTTAAAATTCAAGATTCAAATATATTAATTATATTTATGAATTTTTAACAATAATAATTTAGTTCAATAATTCATTTAATTATATTATTATATTATTTTATAAAATTCAATTCCAGATTTGACGGGAAAAAAGCTATATTGGCAGCACTGTTGCAAGTGTTGGCAACAGCAGCAACAGCAGCAACAGTTGCTGCTTCATTTTTATTGGCTTCAGCGTGCAATCGAAGCGTAACGAAGCTGCAAAAGAAGCAGCCAAAAAACCAAACCAGAGTTTGATAACTCGAGTTTCAGAATGACCTCAATTTGGCAGCATGTGTAAGTGTAACTTCAAAACTGTAAATAATATACATAAATTGTGGTTGCTGTATTTCGAAATGTTTACAATGCGGTTGAAATCAATCAAAATACAATTGAAGTGTCTTGTCTCAAGTCTCCAAACACTTCTGCATGCAAGCTAGCAATTTGAATTGCGCGCGTCAAGTTTACACAGGGTGCAAATAACAGAATTGAATCCGCAACAGCACAGGGTGCACGCGCTGTGGATTGTGTGGAGGCTGTCGACTTGGCGGTTGGCCAGTCATCGAACAGCTGTTTGCGTGAAACGAAGAAGAAGAAGAAGCAGCGCAGAGTGGCATTCGCATAGCGTAAACAAACAAAAACAGAAGCGAAAAACAAATAATTTAATTTAAAAAAAAGTGCATATTGCTAAACAGCCATGGCCGATGATGGAGACAACTCAGTGGACAACCGGCCGACGGAGGATAACAAGCCGGAGAAAATGTTTACGCTGAAGAAATGGAATGCGGTGGCAATGTGGAGTTGGGACGTCGAGTGCGACATTTGCGCCATTTGCCGCGTTCAAGTCATGGGTAAGTTGTGCCGCTTCTGGCCAAGTTTATACCATAAATGATGTCACAACTGCAACTATGAGTTCTATGCAGTTTGTTCAAAAAGGCAGCATTGCCTTTGCCTTTAAAGAAAATGGCCATGCGCCCATTTGCATGTCACGGCGCACAGTGGCTACCAGCTGTGTTCAACCAGCGCCTACAAACATTTACAATTATTTGAGCTATTATTTTGTCTATGAGAATTTCTTCTAGAAATTGCATAGCCGACAGTTTACTCTACATTTGCATTATGTTAACAATTCTGTTAATAAGAGTCTGTTAATAACATTTAACACTTTATGTAGTGCATTGCATTAAAAGATTTATTGCTTTTCTTTCATGTTGTAGATTCTAGAAGACCTGCCTGTGGTGTTCCAGAATTCGCAAGTTATCAGACATTTTTATAAAAATTGCATAGCCGACAGTTTACTCTACATTTGCATTATGTTAACAATTCTGTTAATAAGAGTCTGTTAATAACATTTAACACTTTATGTAGTGCATTGCATTAAAAGATTTATTGCTTTTCTTTCATGTTGTAGATTCTAGAAGACCTGCCTGTGGTGTTCCAGAATTCGCAAGTTATCAGACATTTTTATAAAAATTGCATAGCCGACAGTTTACTCTACATTTGCATTATGTTAACAATTCTGTTAATAAGAGTCTGTTAATAACATTTAACACTTTATGTAGTGCATTGCATTAAAATGTTAATTGCTTTTCTTTCATGTTGTAGATTCTAGAAGACCTGCCTGTGGTGTTCCAGAATTCGCAAGTTATCAGACAGGTTTAAGAGGGATTTAAGAATTCTTCTGATACATTTTATTGATTTGCTTCCTCATCTTATCCGATTTTCTATTCACAGTAGTTTTCATGAAAACCAATTGGGTAATCTAGTAAGGCTAAACTATTTAAGTAGGTTTTATCTAGTTACATTTCTTCAAGAATTCTGTTAATTCAGTAATCTCAAGCTTTAACATTAAGTGAACTTTTGTCATAACTAACTGAATTAAATTCTGCAAATGATCTATTATAAAGAAACTTCAGTGGGCTGTCGATTTTTCATGAAAATCGATTTTTTTTTAACTTGATAGATTATTAAGAAAAATGATCGAGTTAATGTACTTGTCGATTTCTCGATGTATTTTTACATCACTCCATGACTTTATAAGTGAATAATGCAATTTAGTCTAAAGAGATCTATAACTATTCGAATATCTGTAATATTTATTAGTTTTTTAGTGAAAATTAAACTTTGCTTCTACTCCTAGAGCATGAAAGTTAATCTTAAAGTGTTATAGTTAAAATGTTTGTAATACTCTAATGTCTTTAAATGATTCAAGTTCAAGTTATTAACTTTAAATACAGAATTGTCTTAATCGAACTTAAAATACTTGCTGTCATCTATCAAGATTGAATCTCTAACCATTTTTATTGAGTTTATTTGGAGTATACTAGACAACCTGATGCATCTGATCCCATTATGTGATGTTACAATCTAAAAATAATTTAACTATATAGAATATCTATATATATATATATATATTTGAATGATTACATGTAAGATGAGTGCATAATAACTGCGTCTTCGATTTGCTTTTATTGGCGCGAGGCGATAAGATTCCGATTAAAACCAAATACTATGTATATTATCTGCTGTCTTTGTTCAAATACAAATATATATAGAATCTTTTGCTGTAAATATGTAAACATAACATAGTAACAGTTAACTGATTACGTAGTTATTTTCATATGCAAATCGTGTACGAATCTCATGAATGTCTCTCAGTCTTTATACTTGAATTTCAATATAATGTTCACGTATTTGCACTCACTGTAAATTGCATTTTGGAAGGTCGCATGCAAATTTTGTGTGCTTCGATTTAGAAACAGAGGCGCAGCTGAAAAGGGGGGTGCAAAATATTCATAAAAATAATTAGAAAGTATTTATATTTGATTTGTTTTTTTTTTTGATTTTTCTTTGCTTATATATTCATTAAATATAATTTACAATATTCATTTACAATTATATATGCAGCTGCTGCGAGTGATATATTCTGAATAGATTCATATATTCATATTTGTTTCTTTTTTTTAGTTTACATGCTGATTATTCGAATAGCCAGTTGAATAGCTCTCATTTAGTTTGATACAAGTTGGACTTATTAACTAGTTAGTTAGTACATGCATATGTCATTTGTCTACAGTGATAAATTCAAGAATTAGTGCTAAAACTCATAATTTACAATCAAACATAAAACTACGCGACTTAATGTTTAAAATAATCATACTAATAATTCTAGTAATTCTAATAATTCTAATAATAATAATAATAACAATAAACATAAAGGAAATTCTTTTGCTCAGCTACGTTTGTAGGCACATTTTGGCCATAATATATATGTATATATATATATAGTATGTATATCTTGTGTAGTTTACATTGAATAGCTCTAACTAACGATAACATTAGCGAAAGTTATCGTTATCGTCATCGTTATCGCTGGAGTTGTACAACTTAAGCACTAGGGCAATTAGACTAATATTTGGTTTGATCCTTCGATTTTCCCTCTGTTTAAAATGTTGAAAATGTCCAGTAACATTTACATGTTAAAGGCCAAGGGTTTAATATTGGCCACCGAGGACATGCGTCGCACTCGTCCCATCATCTTCCGCTCAATGTCCTCCAGCGTCTTGCCCTGCGTTTCCGGCACATAGAATATCACAAAGAACAGGCCAATAAAACAAATGGCGCCAAACATCCAGAAAGCGCCGTGAGCCCCCATGAAATCTAATGCAAATGGAATTTTTCATTATTAAATTAAAGTTAAAGTCTTGTTAATTTGGTTGACTTACCAATCATGTCCCGAAACGATTTGGTCACCACAAACGTGCAGGTCCAATTGAAAGCGGTGGCCACCGACGCCGCCGAGCCGCGTATCTTGGAGGGCAGAATCTCGCCCATCATCAGCCAGGGAATCGGACCGAAGCCCAGCGAGAAGCCCAAAATGTAGACCACAAAGCAGCTCAATGGCAACCAGCCCACGTTGGACAGGTCCATGCCAATCGATTTGCAGTAGAAGAAGCCGCCAAGGACAAAAAGTGTCACCACCATCGCCACATCGGACACATAAAGCAAAATCTGAAAAAGAGATCAATTAATTAATAACTATGGAATTTAGTTAAGTAATTTAATTAGCGTATAAAACCTATGGGAATATCGATTTCTGCTTAAATTCGCATTTAGGTTTTTATCGGTTATCGCCAAATTTCCATAAATCGGTTCTTAACGGTTATTTCGGTTTGAATAGTTTCGGTTTTTTGGGTTTCGATAAAATGCAAAAATTTTGTTACGGTTACGATTTCCAGTTACAGTTGCCAATTTCAATCGGTTAATACCGTTTAACGGTTACGGTTATGGTGACGGTTTGAATAACTGCTCTGGACTTAAAGTTTTATGTACAAAAAATATATACAATTTTTTTTTGTTCAAAAAAACTTGGAATATTCTTGCTGAACTGAATGATATAGGATTCGAATATGAACAATTGAAATGAATAACTTGACATAGAAATTGCTTTAATTCTCCTAATAATTTTAATTTATAAATTTAGTAATTTCGAACTTCAACTTCTTTAATTTGCATTTTAATTTTACTAATTTTCTTATATTTTGGCTGAGCTGAATAATAATGGATTCGAATTTGGAGAATTAAAATGAATTAGTTAATTTAGCTTTGCTGGAAAAGTGGAAATTCTGCTTTAAATTTTTCAATTTAGTAATTTAAAACTTTCGAGGCTCAACTTCATAAATTTGCATTTTGATTTTACTTATGAATGAAATCAAGTTATATGAAATTGAACAAACCAAAAAAGGATTGGAGTAATATAGATTATAGTACTTGATTATTAGATATCTAAACTAGCTTGATGATAAATAAATATAAACAAAATGAATTGCAATCAACTGGATGATGAACTCACCTTGCGTCCAGCGCGATCGATGAGCAGCGTGGC
This sequence comes from Drosophila rellima, assembly GCA_035043635.1. Lineage (NCBI taxonomy): Eukaryota > Metazoa > Arthropoda > Insecta > Diptera > Drosophilidae > Drosophila > Drosophila rellima. The sequence goes on along the minus strand of JAWNMV010000143.1, from coordinate 3,997,685 downwards.
AATAAACGTGGCCATAAAGTTGACAATGCCCACGATGATGGTGCACAGATTGCCATCGATGGTGGAGCCGGCGTCCTTGAAGATCTGGACCGTGTAGAAAATGACGGCATTGATGCCACTGAGTTGCTGGAAGAACATCAGACCCAAGGATATCGATAATGGCTTCAGATTGCTGCGCTTGAGCAGCTCGAGCATTTTGTTCTGTGTCGCCTGCCGATCGGAATCGGCCTGGGAGCGCATTAAACCTTTGAGTTCCGGCTCAACGTCCGCCTCCTTGCCACGCAGCCAGGTGAGAGCCTTGCGCGCCTGCTCCTCCCGACCGCGACTCACGTACCAGCGCGGCGTCTCCGGGATGAGGAACATGAGCACCAGAAACGGCACTGGCAATGCCGCGCCCAGGAAGGCCAACATCGACCAGTCCATGTAGGTGCCGGCCACAAAGCCAATGAGTATGCCAATGTTACCAAATGCCGTCGGCAGTAAACCCAATGTGCCGCGCACTTCCGGCTGCACCGTTTCGCCCAGATAAACGGGCAGCGACAGCGAAGCGATGCCCACACAGAATCCGGCTAAGAAGCGACCACACAGCACCATGGCCACGTTGACGGCACAGGCGATCAGCAGCCAGGAGATGATGAAGGGCACGGCCGTGGCCAGAATCGTATTCCGCCTGCCCAGATACTCGATGAACGGTCCGCCCGCAATGCCGCCGGCCAAACCCGCCAGGGGCATAATGCCACCCACCCACGAGGCCTAAAGAAAGATACAAACAAAAAAATATGATTAAAATTGAGAAAGATCCAAGAAGAAGAAGAAGACAGACAGAATACAGATAGATACAGAAGAAGATTGCAAAATTTAGCTAAGGAACTGAGTTTCTTTTTTCTCTTTTTTTTTTTATGACAAATTCTGATTCAATCGGATTTTTTAAAGAAATTATTACCATTCCATAATTAAAGTTACAATCTTGAGTTTTGACACTCTTCATATTAGGCATATTTCGAATCTGCACTGAAAATTTCATTACGATTGCATTATCACTTCATTTTCAATTTTGGAAAAAAACATATTTTTTTTATAGAAAATTTAAATATACAGTCTTAAGTCTTGGCAAAATTTAAAACCTCAAAAGTTATGCAAGAAACCAAAGTAAAAATCGGATGCATTGCTCAGAGATTTAGAAGAATCGTGAACAATTTAAGAATATTTTTCCTTTATTTCAGAAAATTTTGTTTCTACTCGTATAAATGTAGAAAACGAGCGAATTTTGCTATGAAATTTTGCTTAAGTCAAGAAAAGTTTTTTCTAAATTTTTAGAAACGAGTTTTAAAAGTTTTTCAAAATTTTTGGGTGAACATTTTGAAAATTTTATAAATTTCTGGTTGAAAATTGACTTGTATATAGTATGAGATATTTTCGGAAATTATTTTAACCATAAGCCAAGCTGACGACACGAATCATAGAAAATGCTTGAAATTTGTTTCTAATTTTTCTCAAGTGATTTTCAACTTACCGCTTGGTCGGTGACTTCAAAGGACGTTACATTCCTGTTGGTCATGGAGACGAGGGCGGGGGAAGTGTAGGCGCTGGCAAAACCCACAACAAGGGAGCCCAAAGAGACACTGAGTGCGGCGAGCACCTGTAAATAGAATAGGGAAAGAGTTAAAGATTAGCATAAAAATTAAAAAAAAAAAAAAAAGATATCAACTCGAACATTTCAAACACAAAACACCAGTTTACAAAGAAAACGTTTGAATTATGAAAACTTTGACTAATGAAATTGCTGGTTTTTTAAGTAAAGTTTTAGGGAAGTTCTACTGTATTTTAGGTTGAATTAAATTTAAAGCAAAAAAAAAGGTATAAACTTTTCAAAGAAAAAGTTTAAACTATGCAGACTTTGAACTTATGGAATTGTTTGTTTTTTTAAGTAAAGTTTTAGACGTTCGTGTTAAGGAAGTTCTACTGTATTTTAGGTTGAATTAAAGTCTTTTTCACACTACTCTACCTGAGAGTAGGTGCACTTGGCTTTTGGCTCCTCGATGGGCACCGAGAAGGACACATGAGTGTCCGCTCGCATCAGGATCTTCATGATGATCAGGTTATAAATTAATTTAACAATTCGAATTGCTTGTTAAATTGTTGTTGTTGTTGTTGTTGTTGCAGTTAGCAACCTTCTAGTTGCCAACTTGTTTCTGGCCGCCTTTCACTTTGAAAATCGCGACTTGAAATACAAATTCGGAACTTGGGTTTTTAGCGCTTGAACGTTCGAAACTAAACTGAAACTGCAACGATTGGCAAAGCAACTGCAATTGTCATTTCATTTCATTTCATTTCACTCTCTCAGCTCAGATGCTCAGTTTAGATTTGGATTATTGATTTAAGCGGTCACGTACCGATTGCAATGGATTTTACGCATATATATATATATATATATATATATTTAAAATTTGTTTATATATAAATTGATTAAATGTCTTAGTTTAAAGAGTGAGAGACGGAGAGATGAACGGTTGACATTCGCTTATCACGCTGTTTACGTGTGTTTCTTTCGCCCGGATTCAAGATTAAACGCCAGTTTACGGCGGTTTATTGAAGCGTCACGACTCAAATGCCAAGTGCAACTAAGCCGGGACTTTATTCTTGGCTACTCCGACAGAGAAAGACAGAGAGAGAGAGCAGACAGAGAGAGAGATGAGTTGCAGTTCAATACATCACTTTTGATAAAAGCCTCAATCCATCAGTTATTGAAAGCGTGTATTTTTTTTTTTTTTTTTTTTTTTTTAGTCTCGGCATAAACTAACTAACTGCGTTATTTCTGTTTCAATTTCAATTTCAATTAACTAAAGGCGGCTTTTAATCTGGGCGTGCGAAAATAGCACGACACGCGCTTTCCAATACCTCGGAGAAGGGGAAAAGTCGGGTAAGGGTAAGGGAAAGGGAAGGAAAAACGACCCACAAACAACGCTCTAAATTGCTGGCAAAGTATGAATGCAAGCTTACAAAAAACAACAACAACAACAACTGCCTGCTTTATGGCAATCTTAATGCCATTCATAAGGCCAGTGACACCCCTCGACCCCCCTCGTTGCCCCTTGACCCCTCTGGATTTACACTCGCCACTGACTACGCAATGTGCTCAATATAGGCGCCAGTTTAGCAGTCAACTCAGTCGAGTTAACGAGCCAACAATAGAGCGGCTAAAAAAAACATCAGCTGCTTACGTTTATGCCATGCAAATTGCGAACAGCTCATTTGTTCGTTATATATATTTATATTTACAAAATAGCGGCAAAAATTAAGAGATACAAATCTCTATAGACAAATTGAATATGAAGCAATTGTTAAAAAAAAAAGAGGAAAATTGTTGATTTATAGTTCATAAACAGTTGACAATGCATCATCATTTGTAGTTTATATATATATTGATATTTAAAATTAATTAATTGTGTAATTATAACTGATCGCTATTTAAAAAGTATCATTTAATGATTTTGAATAACTAACTAAAGTCTTTTCATTAAAACTTGCACATCTATAGACAGAAACTCAACTTCCCTTAAAATCCATTAACTCTTAAAATAATTGAAGATTATATTAAAATCAAATTAAAAAAAAAAAATATTTTTAATTGAAAACATATAAAAAAAAACATCTACCTTATCAATACAATATGATAAAAACTTTGTATGTTGTTCTGCCTATACTAAAATCGCTTTGAAGTTGTTCATGAAACTGTCCGCCGTATCAACGTAATAATAACGTAAAATCTCGATCAACATAAATTTCACAGAATTGTATTCTTTTTTTAGACAAAGTCTGATTACGCTCAAGCGCACTTATCATGATGTATGTATGTAGTATGTTTATGAAAGTTCATTAGCAGCAATGTTTATGCCATGTAAATGATGAACAAGCATTAAACTTTCTACGATATTCTGTCGAAGCTTAAACCAACTTTTCCCAAACTAGTTGAAAGTATTCATAAAACTTTAGTCGCATAAACATTGGGAAATCGTAATGATAATGATCATGCTGTCGACCCACCTGTGTCCAGATATAGATGGGATTCGTTGTGGGCCTATAGACCTCCAGCTTGGGCTTGCCATCCTCTGTGATCTGGCGGACAAAAGGCACCGCGTGGCGGATGTTGTCGCCCCGCTTGTTCCCCATCTCGTCCATTTCGTAGAGTCGACGACTGCAAATTAATACAAAGACATCAAATATAATTGAATGTACAAAAATACAAATTGCGTCGCAGAGTTGAGCTGTGAATTGGTGAATTTGGCAATGGGGGAATTCAAAATCCAGGCGAATTGTAAATCAGAAAAAGTGGAAAGAGGTATGGAAAACGGAAGAAATTGGAAGTCTGAGAAATATGGAATATGACAAAATTAGAAGTCGAGGGAATTGTAAATGGAAGGAACAAAATGTTTAAGGAATTCGGAATCGGTGGAATTTTTAATCAGAAAAATTGAAAAAACAAGGAAAAAGATCAATTGGAAATTAGCGATTTAAAGAATATGAGAGATTAGGAATTGAAGAAATTAGAAGAATTTGGAACCGGGGAAATTTTGAATCGAAGGAATTAGGAAAAAGGGTATTTGAGAAGCAGGGAAATTGAGAATAAGAGAAATTGAAACTTAAGGAATTTAAAAATGTGAAAAAATGTGAATCTAAGGAATTTGCATTTGGGAGAACTAGATATCGGAAGAAATCTAAATCGGGAAAATTTCAAATCGGAGGAATTCGAAAAAAAGGGTATTTAAAAATTAAAGAAATTGGAAATTTCGCAAAATGTAAAATCGAAAGAATTGTGTAACTGAGAAATTCGAATTCGAATTCGAGAGAATTGTAAATCTTCCTGATTCCTAACATTGGAATAGGGGAAACTGAATCGGGAAAATGTTGAATCAAGGCAATTGGGAATATGAATAGTTTTGGAATCGAAAATATATATGTATAGTCAATAGACATTAGGTTACCTTTTGCGTGAATCTGTGCTGATGGAGCGCTGTTGCTGGAAGCTCTGCCGCGATGTGAGAAAGTCCTCGTCGCTCTCGCTCTCCAGATCCTTGAGGTCGATAATGACTGGCTTGGTAATGTCCTTGGGCCGATGTATGAGCCGCTTGTGCTCGGCGTCGTCGCCCTCCTCGTCGCTGTCGGTGCTGGAGCCCTGCAGGACTTTGTCGAGCTTAAAAGTGACACGCGGATCGAGACTCTGATGTTTGCGGCCCTGGAACTCGCGCCGCGTCTTGTGAAACTCCTCCTCCGAGGAGGACTCCTTTAGCAGATCCTCGAGAAACCGTGTGCCCTTGATGTCGAGCGAGACATGCTTCTTGGCCTGAAACTGCCGGCGATTGTCGCTGGCCAGGATGTGGCGCAGATCCTTCAAGATGCCCTTGTGATCGACACTGGTGGCCTTCTGCTGCTGGAAACCAATGCGTTTATCCTCGAAGCTGTCCTCGTCGCTGCTCTCGGCGGCCTTGTTGATTTGCTTTTGTTGTTGCTGCTGTTGTTGCTGCTGTTGCTGCTGTTCGTTGCGTGTCTTTTCAAAGGACACACGTGATCCTTTTAAAGATTGCTTGCTGCGCTGCAGTTCGTCACCCAAACCGCTCACAATGCTGCGCTGCTGTCGATCGCGATGTTCACGTGGCTCCAACGATGTTGGCGGTGGCGGCAACGGTGTCAACTCCAAGCTGCCGCTGGCCCGCAATGTTGTTGTTGCTGTTGCTGTTGTGGCACGTGGCGGTTGCAGCTGTGGCGGCTCGCGAATGTCCTCGTCCTCCAGCAAAGGACGAAACGAGAGCGGCGGCTCGTCGTCCACGTCATGCAGCAAACGCAGCTGTTGTTGTTGTTGTTGCTGTTGTTGTCTCTGTTGTTGCTGTTGTTGCTGTGGTCGACGCTGCGGCGCCTCCTGTGGAAACGGAAACGGATCCTCTGGCAATATTGTGTCCAAACTTGTGCCCGTATTCGATGCCGACAAATTGCTCTCCACTCGTTGATAGCCCAGATCCTCCTAACAATTTTATATAGTATATTAATTTATATATTGAATTTATAATTATTATTTTAAATTATTTATATAATGAATTTATAATTATCTTTTTTTTTTTAATAATTTTTACATTGAATTTATAAGTTTTTCTTGAATTAATTTATTTATTAAATTTATAATGATTTCTTGAAATAATTTTTATATTGCATTTATAATTATTTCTTGAAATAATTTATATATTGCATTTATAATGATTTCTTTAAATAATTTATATACATTGAATTTATAATTAATTCTTTAAGTAATTTTTCTATTGAACTTATAATTATTTCTTGAAATAATTTATATTTTAAATTTATAATGATTTCTTTAAATTATAAAGCAACTCAATTCTGTTTACCACACACGCGCGAATCAATTATAATAATTTTGCCAGCTCCACGACAACAGATTTTATATAGCAATAGCTCGTCTCGATCCCATAGCTGAGACATTGGCTGGAGATTAACTCAGCTCAGCTGTTCTTGAAATCAAAGCCAAATTTTAACCCCCGATAGATCAAGAATCCAGCACCTCGTTATCTCCTGTCTTGTTTTCGCTTACATTTCAATAGCTTCTTCAGTCTACACTAATTGTGTTGGGTATAACAAATATTGCTTGATTTAGTTGCACTTTCTAGATCCACTTAAATAAAATTTCTAGTAATTTATTATCTATAATTGTTGTCTTCAAAAAATTTTAAATTTCCTGTAGAAAATTTTTATTTTATTATATAGTCAATTATTTATAATTCTTAAAAAAAAATATTTTAAAAAGTTATCAAATAATTTTTATTTCAAAAATATTTAAGTATTTTTATTTCGCATTTAAATGTCCTTCTTGTTTTTAATTTTTATACAATTAAATTAAATTTCCTATAAAAAATTTATATTGTATTAAATATTCAATTATTCATAATTCTTAAAAAAAAATATTTTAAAAAGTTATCAAATAATTTTTATTTCAAAAATATTTAAGTATTTTTATTTCTCATTAAAAATTCTTTTTTTTTTAATTTTTATAAATTTTATACAATTTTATAAATTTTATTCATTGAATCTATGTATATTAAATATTCAATTAACTGTCATACTACTTTTTTTTTAATTTAAATTTATTGAATTTCTTGAGTCTTTAAATAAATCAGTTTATTAACATTTTAACTTGCAGTCTTGGGAAGTGTATAAAAAATTCCCAGCTTTAAATGCGACTTTAATTTGCCTATAGTATTTTTTAAAATAATTACGCTATCAAATTGAATCAAATGTGTCTGCAGGTCATTCACTGACTGCCTTATCACAGACTTAAAACAGCTAGAAATTGTTCAACAAAAAAGCAAATCAGACTACGGATGTAGTTAAATAAAAAGGATAATTTTAATTGCTAAAAAATGATTTAACAGGTGTGACAACAGAAATTGATAGCTCTGAATTTGTATTTAATTTATAAATATTTAAAATTGATAACTCTGATATTGTGTTTAATTTATAAATATTTAATATTTAAAATTGATAACTCTGATATTGAATTTTATTTATAAATATTTAATATTTAAAATTGACAACTCTGATAATGTGTTTTAATTTGTAAATATTTAAAATTGATGACTCTGATATTGAATTTTATTTATAAATATTTAATATTTAAAATTGACAACTCTGATAATGTGTTTTAATTTGTAAATATTTAATATTTAAAATTGATAACTCTGATATTGAATTTTATTTATAAATATTTATTATTTAAAATTGATAACTCTGATATTGTGTTTTAATTTATAACTATTTAATATTTAAAATTGATAACTCGGATATTGTGTTTAATTTATAAATATTTAATATTTAAAATTGATAACTCTGATATTGAATTTTATTTATAAATATTTATTATTTAAAATTGATAACTCTGATATTGTTTTTTAATTTATAAATATTTAAAATGGATAACTCTTACATTGTATAAAATTTTTAAATATTTAATATTTAAAATTGATAACTCTGAGTTTGTATTTAAATTTATAAAAATTATATATTTAATACTTACACCAGCTCGCGTTAGTTTTTCCTTGAGTTTTCCCATGGCGCTGCTTAGAGGTTGATGGTGTCCCCCACCTCCTCCCCCTCCTCCTCCTCCTCCTCCTCCGCCGCCGCTGCCGCCGCCGCTGCCGGCGCCTCGATTGTCACGTCCACTCATCTTATCAATAGCAAATTATGCTGAACTTGAACTATTTGACTTTTTACCTTGGGGCCAAAGTGTTTCTTGCGTCTTCTTTTAATTTAGTTAATTTTGTTGTGTAAATTGTAAACAAGGTTTTTTTATTTTGTTGTATTTGGTCTTTGCTGCAATAAGAGAAATTCATTAAGAGTTTAATAATAGTTAGTTAAATTTGGACATTTACTGAAAGGTTTGAACCACTTAATCTAATGTCTAACTGTAATTGCCATTTGTCTGCCTCTTATCGAGTTTTGTTTTGTGTTTGTTCTTTGATAGTGCGAGCCCCCATTTAACTATAATAATTCATTCTATACACACCCACCTTTTATAATATATACAAATTTATATTATTCATTTTCTATTTATTAAAAATATTTTCTCAAAATTCTGTGTCCTTGATCACACGCGCGCGCACTGTGCACAGTCATACAAAAAAGTTAACGCGCATATATACAATTTTTTTCATTTACTATTTATTTCTTCCTTCATCTGCAGCATTACTGCTGCACCTAACTGTACACAACAAATTTGTTTCTAACATTTTTATGTTTATTTTTATTTTGACATGTGGCAGCTGTCAAATTGTTTTCAAAAATACATATTTTTTAATATTTTGCTGCTCTGTAATAGTTTTGACACATTTTCAGTGTTATTATTATTAATAAGCACTTGTGTCAACATTTTTGCCGCTCACTGTTGGCGCCGATTTTTCTCTTTGGCTGCTAAACTGTTGTTTACGTGTGTGTTTTGTTTTCCAAATTTTCCACATTCGGTTTTTTTTTTTTGCCCCGTTTCACCCATATAAATATTTTGCTGTCTCATTAATTAGCCGAAAAGAATTAATGATTTAAAAAATTCAAAAAGTAACAAGAACAAAATGAGTTTGATTGCTTTGCTTTGTGCTCTCTCATTCCTTTGACTTTTCTTATTCTCCTTCGTCATGTGATGATTGCTGTGATGCTAACGAACGGGACGCGTGTGGGCGCCATGACGTCGACAGCGCTGCCCTCGCAGCCGGCAAGCGTCGCCATAACGCTGACGCCTCTGTGGCTGCCTTTTTATTCTTATTTGGTGCTCTTTTCTATTGGTCTAGTCAGCCATGACATAACAGTGTGGTGTAGGTAAAGTAGCTTTTCTCTGTCTTACACGTGTGTGTGTGTGTGACAGTGCATTTTGTAAATACGCCGAAAATTGTGCAATTGACCTTGAATGGAACTAATGTGAACTGATGATTCATAATAGATAAATACATTAGAATAGATACGGGGCTGCCTATCGCTAATGATCAACCAACGACAATTAGCAAAACAACTAAAACTTTTTACCACACACACATTTGAAGCAGCGCGTTGAGCTTAACTCTCTTGCTCTCGCTCAAGCTTTCTCTTAAGCACAGCTCACAATTCATGCTCTTTGGCAGTTCAACTCTCTTACAATGCGCTCACGTGCTGTGAACGCCACACGCTCTCTCGCTCGCACGCAGACACTCAGGTGCAAATTGTTGCTGTGACGTCTCATTTGTCAACAGTGCAACGTTGCGAATTTTTGAAGTGCGTTTTTTAGGCATTTATTTATAAAACAAGTTGTGTTTTTTGTTAATTAACAAACAGCGGCATCTCATATATAAGACAATTGAATCTTTGTTACGTATCCGTATTTAAAATACATATTTTACTTAGGCATGCACATATTTTAATTCGTTTCAATTAAAGCCGCCCACGTTAGTCTGGTCAATACTCAGACGTTTTTATTTTTGCATGCTTAAGAACTCAGATGTACTCGTATTTGAAATTCGCAATTAATGTTTGCTCGACTTTACTTGAGGCTCACAGATACATCTACAGTTTGTCAAGTAACTATTGTGACAGCTTTAATTAAAATGACATATTTTATTATTATGATTATTTATCTTTGTCTAAACACTTACTTGACGTACTGTATCTAAACTATCTCTATCTCTATATTGATGTATGTGTGTTGCGATAAAAACAAATTCTAAATTTAACAATTTTTCACGGTCGCGCGTTCTCAAAAATTCGTTCGTTAGTTTGCGAATTCTCTCAATTTTTCTTGTGGTCTTGTTTTGCTTATTGTTTCTTTTAGCCTTGATTTGTATTTGTATCTTTTTGTTTTTTTTTACAACACTTTTGCCAAAACACACAGAAATTACGTAAAACTATTGCATTAAATAACTTTCGACTAGCATCCAGACAAGTCTGCTGTTCATTTAAGTTTTAAAATTATCGAATTGACGTAGGGAAAATACAAAAATTCGCATAAATTTACATGACAAATTGGCGCATATATTTCTTCCACTAGACAAAGCAGAGACTTGTTTTATTTTCAAATGTAGTTTTTTAACTTTTTTGTTTGCATAAATTTTGAAAAAAACCACGCGAACCACAAAACTTGATAAGACTCCGACCGGAACTTGTAGCGCGAAGAAAACTACTAAAAATAACTAAACATTAATCACAGTGATGATGTTTTCAAATTTTTATATTTTTATATTTTTTGTAAAAATTATTAATTTTTTTATTTGTATTTGAAATGAACGTGTAGCTTTTGCATAGTTTTCGCTATTATTTTTTGTTTGCGCTTATCGCTTATGATTTTTACCTTTTAACAAACTACTAAATGTGATATCCACTATTGTGGCACTGAAGCACGAGATTCGAATGCGCAACGTTTATATAGCGCACACCAATTCACAGAAACTCGTTCGAGCTTTTTCACACACTGTACGCCAACTGAACGGTAAAACAGGCGAGAGAGTGAGAGCGTTATGTGCTCTCCCACTGTGCGCCCTCGTCTCTGTGTGCATTCAATGTATATCGGTGTGAACGTCTGCGCGGATGTGTGTGTGCATGTGGGCTTGGGAGCAAGGAAACGTTGACAAATTTTTTTTTGGAGAGCATAACGTGCGAAGGTTGCAAAGAAGGCATGAATGAAACGAGGCGCCAATACACTTGTGTCTGTGTAAATTTATCTCTGGTATATGCATGTATTTGTGATGACGACGACAAAGTTAGATGAAAAGTGGAGAGAGCAAAGTCAAAGGTGTAAGATTTGTTGTTGCTTTGAGTGCTTTGAGCGCCGGCGCAGCTGAAGCGTCGCGTCGCTGTCGCTGCCGCCTCGATGTTTAGATGCTGCGCTGCTTTATGACGCATTTTGGGCATTTCTTGGAGGACGTGACGCGACACAGTGGCACCAGCAGCAGCAGCGGAGGCGGCAGCGTCAGTAGCTGATTTGTTGTTGTTGTTTTTGTATTTCTTTTTTATTGATTTGTTTGGCTCTGCTTTTGTATTTGGAAGTCGCTTTAATAGCCAATTGCTTGACCAGTATGCGTTTTTTTCTTTGCGCCAATTGATTTTTATTTACACATATTTTCAATTGAATATTATTAAATTGACTTTGAGGGCGCGTGCGAAATTTTGCAGCCTTGGAGCAAATTTTGCTGCTGCTTTTTTCGGCGCCTGACGCAGCGCCCCCAAAAACCCTCAGCCAATCAAACTCATCGTGTGTGTTTATCAAAAGACAAATAATTATTATGGCTCCATTCGGCTATTAGATTGTTTTTATTGTTTTTATACACAAATCGTGCCCACAATTGTCGAGGGGCTCGTCTTTCTATTTCATAACTTGGCATAAACATTGCCGCTCAATGAATTCGCACAAATTCCCAACTGCTGTTTCTGTCGAAACGGGTTGTCTGACTACTTACTCTACTCATACAAGTGTGTAACACATGTACACACACACACATACACACACACATATATACAGATGTGTGTATGTACGTAGAAAGATTAACGGAAAGTTTTTAATCATTATATCTAAAGTACTCAACATAGCATATACCCTGTAACTTGAACAGTTTCAAAGGGTATATTAGTTTTTGGAAGAATGAGAAATATAAAAATTGGCAAGACAATCATTTTATTATTATATATGAAGAACTCAAGATATCACATACCTCGACCATTTTCAAATAATCCCTTCAAATTTTGTTAGGCAAAAGTTCGAAAAATTCAAAATTTAGTCTCAGAACTAAGAAATTTTGGTAAATATTTTTATTTTTAATCAGTGTTCTGTAATTATTAATTTTTATTAATAATTATCCATATATTTCTGACCCTTATTTACCAATATGCCATTAAAAAGTATCTTCTTTATAATGCAACTTCTTCATGTTAGATGTAAGATAGGGTTTTAAGCAGTCCAGAATTCTTCTTTCCTTCATTTTGCATCTCAGACGACGATGCCCGTCATTTGCCCTCGACTTTGGCTCGAACTACAATCAATCCAAATAATAATTGGCGTTTTTCAAGGTCTCGCTGTAGAGCCAAGAATTGTTAAAACAAAAATAGTAATGAAAGAAAAAGACGATAAAGTTTTTGGACACTAGGGGAGGTCAAACACGAGTCTCAACCACGAGTCTTTTTCAAAGCGCAAAACTCGTTTAACCGAAAAACCAACCCAAAAAAAAGCTGCTCAGGGAATTTGAAGAGAGAGCTCTACAAAAGCATGTGCTCGATAAATAGGGGACTAAAATGTATACCACTTATTTGTAAGGAATTGAAAAAACAAAAAAAGTTATGAAAGTGCAATGAACTCGAATATAGAGTGAATTTATTTTAAAATATGAAGATGGAGTATTAAAAGGTCGAATGGGAACTTTATAAATGCTCAAAATTTGATATTCTCCATTATATCGATAGAAAAAAGCCAAAAACTATCGTCATGTATAAATATGTTGTTCAATTTAAACATTTTTTTTTTTTCAAAAAATTTAAGTTTGTTTTATAAATTGTAGAAGAGTAAAAGTAAGTTTCGTATCTCAAAGTTGCGTGAGGAAAATGAATCAGAATTTTGTATAATCTTATCATAAAATCGGACTATTCTGTTGACATTAACGAAAGTCACCTGTGTCATTCTTCTGGGTATTGACTTGAAATCGCAACAAGCGGTATATCGTAATCGGCACTCACTTCCACTCCACCTATTTTTAGAGCGAATTAAGCAGAAACGAGCGAAATCGCACAGAAGCAGCAGCAACAAAAACAAAAGCTCAGACGAGCCCCCAAGACTTGATTTTCGCTTCACGTACATAACGTGCTCGCAACTAATCAGCAGCGGCAGCAGCAGCAGCTGCTCTAGCGACAGAAGCAAAAACAACAACAACATGCAGGCAAATGAGAGAGTAAGAATATCGAAGCAGAGCACTTGGTAACAGTAAGATGTAAAGAGTGAGACAGACAGACAGACAGATGAAGACGATTGGCTCTCGCTTAACTTAGTAGAAGAGAAAACGTTGCAGTCGGCGCAGCGTCGCCAGCTTCGACGCATGCGCAGTGGCGCACGTATTGCCTAAAATGCTGATGCAATTGGAGTTAATTGCGTCAGCAAATTTGCTTGCTGAATTGATTTACCAATTTTTTATGAAGAGACATACTTAATATACACATACAATAAGTAAACGAGCGACAGATGCAGCACACGCGCTAATTAAAGCTTATAGTCGATGCCTTTGGTTTTGACATTTCCGGACAATGGCCACAAAAGAGCACGCGCTAATTTAAATAAATTACAAGAAATCATTAAGAGCTTAAGTTTTATCTAATTGATGTTGGGAGTCGCACAATCACAACAACAATCATTTCAATTTGCAAAAACGATAAAAGCTCTACGCCCACAATGACACGTATGTGCATAGGCCAGAGAGCGGGGAGAGAGAGAGAGAGTAATAGGCGTACTGCGCTCACCCACACAAACACATGAGCGTGCAATGAGCTCTTGCGATCTGTCATACTCACTCTTGTTCTCTCCCTCTGCTTAGCGTTTTGGTAATTAAGCCAAAAATGCTAAATATAGCGCTCGCATATTCAGAATTCTACAAATAAAAAAAAGAACTACACTGTATTTTAGCATGTGATGCCGGACATTGCGCCGTTTACCCGCTCACGCGCCAAGAAGCATGTTTTTGTTTTTGTTTTTATTTTCAACGTGGGCACAATTTGGCACACAACCTGCAAAAAGACACACATACATATGTTTATACATATGAGTGTATGTATAGTTTTCTTGTACGTACATACATATGTAATGATGGCGGTTCGTATGACGTGCGAGCTTTGCGACGAGCCTCCTACTAATACAGAGCAACGGCTAGCTACCACACAGACATGTATGTATGTATGTATGTATGCAAACTCTCTTATATTTGGTCGCTCTTTAATTGTGAAAAGCCAGCATGACTTGCTCCTCTCTCTTTAGAACTGTGCAGAAATTTTGCGGCTTATCTTAAATTTCGATAAGCAGGTGTAATTAAAATCAGACATATTTCAGACATTACGTTTGCGAATCAAATATTTTGCCAATGTACTTTAAACTTTGACAGTCACAAATACTTGATGGGTCTGTCTGCCCCGCAAAAAAAAGAAAAAGCTCGATCTTATCGTTGTGTGTGTGACGCAAGCTCAAATGGGCAAAGTTTCTATTTTTAAGTAAACATCTGTGTGTGTTTTTGTTTTTGTTTTTGTAATTTTTTGTTTTGTTTTGTTTTGTTTGATTGTTTATACACGCACACATACTTTGTATTTAGTAGATACGTTTGCATGCACTGCAAGTATTTGTTCTTAGTGCACAGTTAATTATGGCTAAATGGCAACACCAGCGCCCTTCAGACAAGGTCAAAGTCTCACTTCGACTGACCAGTTCAAAGTTGTTGGCGCTAATAAAAAAAAAAAGCTTTGTTAATTAGCCACATACATTTGTAGTTAATCACATTCGAATATCTGTGCATATATTAATGCTATTGAAAATGGTAATTGTCTAACTGGTTATACTCTGTGTCTATGAAATTGGGTATACTTAAAGTTGGCTAATCCTGATTTATGAAATACACACAAAAGCAAAGGCTTTTTTTATTTTTTAAATAAAAATTAATCTCAATACAAATATTGTGCATCTATTTTTTGAATAAACAACATTTGTAGATTTTTAAATTGTCAAAACATTTACTTGACCAGCTGCTGTATCTTGTATCTCATAGATAGTATCTTATCTTGTACCTTGTAGATAGTATCTTGTCTTGCATCTTAAAGTAGGTATCTTCTAGTCAGGCATGCCTCGACTCACGTATTTTACTTGCTTGGTATTTGGGGGTTGTATTTTAAAGCGTTCCAACGTCTGCTGAGATTTGTTTTAGAATTTCGTCAGATATTTGCAAAACCAGTTGGATGGGATCACTATATAAAATTCAACTCCAGAAAAGATAGCAAAATTCCAAAACTCGATACAACTAAAAGTTTAGAGATATGTACATACATATTTCTATGATAAATTGTATGATAGATATTTTATAAAATCTAGTACTTTTCCTATACGCAACAAATTGATTGAATACTAACAGCAATTAATACAATGTGTCGCCTGATTGATGTGCGAATATCACAAATGGAATCGCACTCAACTCATATTCTAATTGATTTTGTTTTCTTTACTGTTTCGCAACATTTTGCTGTGCGACTACAGCAAATTGGCATTAATAAATGTTTTTTTATAAAATATTTACAACGCGCTTTAGTTATTTTCCAGTACTTTTAAAATACTACGTGCAAAAATGTTTCATGTCCTGTTCGAAAAAAAAAAACTAGTTCGAAAAGAAAAACAAGTTCGAAAAAAAAAAAACAAGAATAAAGTAAGAGCAATAACAATGACAGCAAATGAATAGAAAATGCGAAAGAGAGAGAAACAAAACCGCCACGTGGCAACAGATTCAAGTGAGCAAACGGCTGTCGCTTAGAACAAGGCCTCGGTGGCGCAGTTGGCAGCGCGTAAGTCTCATAATCTTAAGGTCGTGAGTTCGAGCCTCACCCGGGGCATGTACATTTTTTGCACTTGTTCACTTTTTTTTTTTTATTTATAGACTTTTTTAAATTTATTTCAGTATTAATACACAAAAAAAAAAAACGAATCGAAACGAAACGAGATCACACGGCAGGCAAATGAGCAGCCAGCCAATAATAAAATGTCAAATTAAATAACAATTGCGTGCGCCAAACAACAACTATTAGATTACGCTGTGACGTTTTTTATGACCGACAATCTGTCAGTCGACAGACGTCAGTCGTCTGTAATTTAGTAATAGTTACAGTTATATCGCTATAGATTAACTTAAAGTAATTTATTCATACATAGTAACAGCTATAGTTATAGTTACAGTTTAACTTTAACTTGGTGACAATTACAATTTACAATTGCACGTCATTATAAATGACATTCACAACAAAAAGTCTTGGAACATTGCAAGTATTTTTCGATATTTAGCGCGTATTGGAATTTCATATGTCAATCGAGTCACAAACGTTCAGTTCGAATTGTATACCTCGTAATTTTTGATTAAGCAACGGGCTATGCTTATTCCTGTTATGTTTTGTCTATATTTCAATGAATCTCTTGCTATCTACCATTAATAGAAACTCAGTGTATTGAATAGATTAGAGACAGCATTTAATAGTCCTACTTATCAATAATGCTTATAGATAAAAGCTACAATTACAATGAAAACCTTTTAATATAACGAAACGCATTTTCGAGTTATATGCAGGTTTTCTGAAAAAAGATTCCTAAAATATAGTAATTTCAATTTTCTGATTCCTTTTTATGTGACTAAATATAATAATTTGCTAGGCATAGGTATAATTTGGTACATTTTGGTATAATATTTAAGTATTTTCGTAGAGTTACAATTTACTAAAGATCTGGCGATCTTAAAACTTTTCAATTCTCACAAGTTTCCAAGTCCTTTTTTGGTCTAATTCCAAATATTTCCTAGATTATTTCTTTTTTATTTTAATTTTCTTTCACTTCGGTCTTTCGTCGATCAGCTAATGGGCTGAATTCGCGTGCTCGCACTCTTTTATGGTATTTATTCAGATGGGGCAACAGCTTTAGAGCAGTTCAGTTATCAGATAAGCACTCGTATTACCCGGTAACACATATCCAGATGCTCAGCTTACAACTGTTGTTTTTCTTTCTTTCTTTTTTTCTGAGCTTATCGCTAGTTTGGGACACAGATTGCTTGACTTGGCATTTCTACGGACACCTTTTTCGTTGGGAAGATACTTTTGTTATATATGTACAGGCATAGGTGCATTTACATACAGTTACGATTTACACGTTCTCGAGCGCAATTCTTATGTAAAGCGTGCCAAAAGTGGCAGATACTCAAGTCCCCAGACACAACTAAGTAAAAACAACCAGATCTAAAGTCTTCCAATTCCAGGCATTTGTAAGTTAAAACCACAAGGTCAGCGGGATTTGATATTATGTTATTGTTGTACATCTGATAAGACAGGAATTATCGTGGGTAATGAAATTGCAGTACTAAAGTATCATTAATGATATTCAGTCAATAAAGATGAGCATAATTTAAGATATAGATAGATAGATAGATAGATAGATAGATAGAAAGATAGATAGATAGAAAGATAGATAGATAGATAAATAAATATACAGAAAGATAGATAGATAGATAGATAGATAGATAGATAGATAGATAGATAGATAGATAGATAGATAGATAGATAGATAGATAGATAGATAGATAGATAGATAGATAGATAGATAGATAAATAGATAAATAAATATACAGAAAGATAGATAGATAGATAGATAGAAAGATAGATAGATAGATAAATAAATATACAGAAGAGATAGATAGATAGATAGATAGATAGATAGATAGATAGATAGATAGATAGATAGATAGATAGATAGATAGATAGATAGATAGATAGATAGATAGATAGATAAATAGATAAATAAATATATAGAAATATAGATAGATAGATAGATAGATAGATAGATTGATAGAAAGATAGATAAATAGATAGATAGATAGATAGATAGATAGATAGATAGATAGATAGATAGATAGATACATACATACATACATACATACATACATACATACATACATACATACATAGATAGATACATAGATAGACACATACATACATAGATAGATAAATAGATACTTCGAGTTTGCGCATATTCTTTAATATTTTCCGATTTTATTTAAATTTTTAATACTTTATTGAAAATTTTTAATGACTCTGTCATTAAATGCATTCCTCAAGCTCTTTTAATTAAGGGTATTTTATAGTCAATCAGACTTTCTCTCTTTTGTTTGCTCTTCATCCAAGTAAAGTTCCTCTCTTTTTTAAACGAAGCTGCAACGGCAAAAACTACACATATTCACACACACACACACACACACATGGACATTTACTTTTAGAGTTGAGTGCGTCGCGTGCATTTAAGGTCGCGTGAAGTCCTATATTTAAACGCAGTGGAAACTTTTATGGAAATTTACCAGCTAAGATACACACACAACACATGCCACACTCAGTGTGTGTGCGCATGTAAAAGAAGTGCTAGCATTTAGAAATACAAATGTAAAAGGCAAAAGTGAAACGATAAATCGAAATTTTCCATTCATTTGTCGAACGCGTCAGATGCGATGGGCTGCAATGAAGAATCATCTGCTCTGCTCTGCTCTGCTCTGCTCTGCTCTGCTCTTCCATCTCCTTTGCATTCGCCTTGTGGTTTGGCTCTCTTGCTCTCTCCCGACTCACACGCACACAAACATGTAAACACTAATTAGTTGATGATCAAAAAGACATTTCAAGTTGTGCAATGTTTTATTAGTGTTGTTGTTGCCTCCTCGCTCATTTGTCTTCAGTGCCTTTGGCCGCAGCTCTCTGCAAGCGAGTGCGATCATTCACCGTTCGTTTTGTTGGACTTTGTGCATTTCGACCTACAAGTGGAATATGCCAGAATTGCCTGGTTCCGTCTCCGTCTCCCTTTTAGTCTTTATGGACACGTAGCGAGAGCGAGAGGCACATTGCCAAAAAATGTCATCTCTTTAATTATGTTATAATTTCTAGTTTCTTAAGAGAAACCAACTGCATTCCAAATCATTTTCAAGAGATACCTTTTAATACATATGTATATGTACCTTAATTGTATGCACCCAACACCTTCCTGTCTTTTCTCTTATTCAAAAGTTAATTTGACTTTTTAACAACTTAAACCTTTGACGACAATTGAATATCAAACAAATGTTTTGCAATCTTTAAGTGAGATCTTTAGAAGTGCTGCCTGAAATTGTTTATAATAGGCTAGTTAATTAAGTTTAAGCTTCCGACTTGTTATTGCGTTGTTGCAGCCCTACACAGTTAGCAGTTAGTTAATAAGATTCACACCTGTGAATCGGTCACATGTGTAACTTTCCACAACAAAACGTGAATTATTCCAATGCGAAAATCATCTTGGCATCGTTAACTGTGTAGATTTCCATTGCTTATGTCGGTTCAATCAAACATTTCTCTTTGGATGATGCACTCAAGAGCATGGTGGAGAGCGGCGAGGTAGAGAAAAGAGAAGCTGATTTAAGAGCAATAGTGAGCTGGTTTTGGGGGCACGTTTCGTTGCTGCTGCTGCTGCTGCGCATAAGACAGGCCCCCGTGCATGACGTCACGTAAACGAAACCGTTACAGCAAAACGAAGATAAAGAGCAACAGCGACTCGAAAACAAGTTGTATATTAGCGAAATATGGTGTAGTGTGAGAGAGGGTGGGGGTGATAGGCCTTATGGCGAATCGTGCAACGTGATATGTGAAATAAACAAAAGAAGCGTCAAGCAACTGCAACTCAAGCGAAAGACAGAGACAGAGAGAGGAGAGCGCATGTATGTGACCGATTTTTGCATTGCGTCTTTAAGCCGCAGATATCGAAAACGATAAAAAGTGACGCGACTGAGAGCAGCGCTGCACTTCTGTCCTCCTCGTATGTCACAAGTGTGAAAATTGTCAAACCGCAAATAGCGCTAATTTTAGACAGTCATACAACTGTCATAGCACCTTCCCCCCTCGCCTAACCAAACCCCCAACCCGTCTACCCGTTAACCTTGAACTTAAAGCTTGAAGCAAGTGACAGTTACATAAGCCGCCGACTGAGAGGGAACAAGAGCGAGGAAGACAGAGAGACGGAGACAGAGAGAGAGAAGGTAGATTTTGCATATTTTGTCTGGTCGTTAGGTCTGAATGCATTAGGCCCAGTTCATTGGCGTTTAGTCAGGTGTTTAAAACCGGAATTTCAATTGTGGACATGTGTATATATCGTATCTATTTATATCTGTCTGGTCGTATCAGCCGACTTGTCTAATAAAAATATTTCTCTCATGCCATTTGAACAGGTATTTATGTATGTATGTATGTATGTATGTATTTATTTCCATATCTGCCCTTCAATGGCGTTTCAATTTAAATACACCGTAAAACTGTCTGAAAATAGTTCAAGATTTATATTTGCTTATAGCTAAATGCATGCTAAATGAGTTACTAACTTCTAATTAGTGCAATGCAGTTAAAGTAAATATATTTATTTAGACAAATTATTTTAGTTTTAAGTACTTTAATTAGCAGAAATATTGCATAGCAAACAGCTGCTGTTTGTGTTGCGTGTGGCTAAAGCCTGTGAGTGCCATAGCAAGCAGCAGCTGAGACAGCTGCAGTTTGGTTGATCTTATCGTTGTGAGTGTCATAGCAACCAGCTGCTACAACTGCAGCACAGTAGGCCGCAAAATCATAAGCAACAGCTTGTGAGTGTCATAGCAAGCAGCTAGTGCAGGCAACTGCTGCAGAATATATACGACAATCTTGAAAGTTAATAGTTCACTTAACATTTCCCATTGTGCAATGCGCTCGCCAAGTCACCTGAGTTTCTGAGTCTGCCGCGTCATTTGTCACGTTTCATTTCAGTTTCATTTGGTTTTTTAATGGCCTGACAATGCAAGTTTTTTTTTGTTTTTTTTTTTTTAATTAACCCGCTTTTAATCGTCTGCTGCGTTTGCTGTCGTTTTGCATAAGGCAAAAGATGCTAAACGGCGACACACCCTTCATTTTTGATCGGGCCCCAACTGAACCAATCTGATTGCTAGTAATATTGTAATTTAACTATTTTTTACCCCCCTCGATTTTATTAAATGACGCATTAAAAATGTGTGCACAGTGGGGCAAAGTATAGTTATGAGTCGAACAAAAATTCAGGGACATTGAGAAAACTTCCCTAACTTTTTTTTTGGTAAGGAACAGCATATATTTATATTTTATTAATTTTTATGTTTTAAATTATTTTGAAATTATTATTTTCAAACTTATGTTTTAATTTGTATTTAAAAGTTACTCCATACTCTTGTTTTATACTTTAAAGTATAAATTAAAAATGAAACACATTTAAATTTTTATTATAAATAACTCATATTTCCAAATTTGTATCATAAAACTTATAATCGTTACGATCCCTGATGAACTCTGCGGTTATTAATAAACTTTAAGCAACAAAATATAAAATTAATTAACTTTTACTTAAAATTTCAATAAAATATCAACGAAATCGTTACTTTAAACGAAATTGTTACTTTATATATATTATTATGTATTTTTAAATTAGTTTTTTTTATTATTTATTTAAATGTCAACTTATTCTCAATTGTTTTATTTTTATTTTATTTGAATCTATTATTTTATTGTATAATATATAATATTTGTATTTGTATTTTCTATAGTATTAAGTATTATTATTAATTATTATTATGCCAACTTATTCTTAATTGTTTTATTTTTATATTATTTTCTATCTACCTATTTTCTAATGTCTCAAATTTTCTCTTGAGTTTATGGCGTTTTTGAACCACTGTGACTCCGGCCCCCTTATTCAACATTAGATCGTCAGATCGTTAGATCAGTTCACATGTGAGCAGTAATTGTTTATTGACTTGATTGGCTTTAACTTGCCCAGACAATTATTATAGAAAGAAAAACAGATGAACGATTCGAAGCGAATGATGAAATATACTTTTATAAATTGACATAACCATATATACATACATATAATAGAAACTATTGTTCTGTCTGATCTGCCCAGTTGAAAGAAAAAACAAAACTAGTTTGTGTGTTTTGGAACATTATTCTATTTTCTCAAAGTAAACTTGCGTCAATGTCAAAGGTTTGCCAAAGGAATAAAAGGTAAAATCTAGACGATAGACACCCGATGGTACTGGCATATTTAACTTGGTAAAATCCAGAGCAAACTTCTCCACAGTCATGTGATTCTGTAAGAGTTATTGAATTGTTTTCTAAATTTTTTTTTTTCTTCTCAAAATTTTCAAAAACGCACCTCCTTCCAGGGACACGAATGATTAAAGTTGCTGTGTTTTCGTATCGCATTGAAGACGAATCTCTCAATGGAGAATTCGTATTTGCGAGTAGCCATCAATTTACAGAAATCAAAGTAGACATTATACATGAATGGACGATAACCGTCAGTGCGTTGAAAGCACTGCAATCGAGTGGTCAGATTCGTGATGGGCAATTGCAACAAGCTGACCTTCAGCGATAACTCCACATAGTTCCGTTTGACGACCTTCAAACGGCAATACTCGTATTTGGTGATTCCCCCATTTGTGGGCAGATCCATGCACTTGACATTCGTAAACTTGAGCAGACGTCCATCCTTAAAAGATTTTGAAAAATCATTAATACAATTTTCAATACGCAATTCTACACTGAAAACAAAAATATGGTTTTCGTATTGTTATTAGTCGAAAACTCTTAAATTTGTTAAATTGATTGCTTAATTGATTTTTTTATTTATTTTTTTTTTTTAATATTTAATCCTGACACATTGTTAAACTGATTGTTAAATTAATTTTTTTTTTTTTTTTTTTTAATATTTAATCTTGACACTGAGACAAAAAATATGTTTTTTTGTATTGTTTTTAGGCGAAAATTCTTAGCATTGTTAGAAAAATATGTATTTTAAGGTTTTTCTTAAAATATATTAATAGTTAAATTGATTTCTTTTTTGTTTACTTTTTTAATACCTAATCCTGACACTGAAATCAAAAATATTTGTTTTCGTATTGTTTTTAGTCCAAAATTCTTAGCTTTGCTAGAAAAATATGCATTTTGAGATTATTCCTTAATAAATTGATTTTTTTTTGTATACTTTTCGCAACAAAAAAAATTATGAAGAACCAAATTTTTTTTGTATATAAATAACCAGTCTTTTTTTGAGTGTACGTTTTTAGAATAATTTTTTAAACAAGATTAAAGCGCATAAATTGTGAATATAAAATCCCAATTTGAAATTGATTTTGATCCTGAATATCAATATTTTTTCTCAGTGTATTTACTTACCGTCAAGCTATTAACCAACAAGAGAAATCCTAGTAAGACTTGTATTGAACTCAGCCACATTTTGGGAACTAACAAAATTGAACATGAACAATAAATTTTCGATCGAGGCAAATGATGTTTTAATCGATACACAGTAATGATAATAATAATTAAAATCTAACTAGTTGGGGTCATTACCATATTTATAGGGTCGAGAAGCGAGATAAACAAACGAAATTAACAAAATATTCGTCATAATATTTAGCAAGCAAATATAATTTATGCTTGATTAATTATTTTAAAAAAAATACTGATGAACTATCGGGTTACCCCTTTTGATATTGATACTAATTTTTTAAATAAATAATTATTTTATAAAAAATACAAATTATTTTAAAAACATTCTAAGCATAAAAAATTATAAATCAATTTCTATTTTACTGCAGATTACACAGAAAAATTTAAATTAACATATAAAAAATTTAAATTTTAACTAAGCAAACAATTTTTTAAATACGAAAACTACAGTAAATTGCGATTTAACGATTCATCGTATTTTCTTGACTACAATTTTGAAAAGAATCTTATATATGTAGATGTGTTTTAAACCATGAGAACTGAATGCGTCATAAAAAACAGTTACTTTTTATTGCACAATTCATGATAACTTTTTTTTTTTTTTGTAATATGATTCGTGGCCTAGTTCAAAGACCAATAACCGAATCGAATCGAATCGAACGCCCACTTAAGCAGATTTAGATTAAGAACATATGTAGATATGTATTTAAAACACACTTACATATGTATGTTTAATCGGCTATTGACTTTAATGCGCTGCATACGAAATTTCTTGGAAATTCATATTTAAAAAAAAATGTTAACAATTTCCTGTTTTTGGGTTTTCAATTACAAATCCAAGCAAATTTTCTTGCACTTCGCTTTTTCACACCAAAAACGTAAGTACAACATGCATAAAAAAAAAAAACGCTTTGACTCATTCAAAGCAAAGCTCCAGTTTTTTTTTTTTTTTTTTTTTTTACCTTATTTTGACCAAGTCAGCACTGAGTTTGGCCCAGCCACTGTGGCGTATACGTGTTGTGCCCAACATACAACATGTTAAATGACAATGCTTTTACGCAGTCGATTGTACTCTTGATACCCTGTAAAAATGACAAGCGGATATCTTGAGTGTATACTTTTTGTTGAGCAAAGTAAAATTGTAACAAATACAATTTTGATTTAATATTTTTAAGTAGTTTACAAGCTACAATTAAAGAATTATATATTTAATCTATATTCTATTTAACATTAATTAAAAATAATAAAACATTAATATTTTTGGTCTCTATACATATTATTTATTAAAATAGTTTATTAGTTTTATTTAAATAATTGATTTTCGGTCTTTAGTTTATCAATAATATTTTAAAACCGTTTTCTTGTTTCAACAAACGTTTCGTTGGTGCTCATTTTTTTATATTTTTTTTTTAAATAATTTATTAAGCGTTGAATCCTTACAATGCAAAACATACTTTAAACTAAATATAGTTTTTAAGTTGCACCTGAAAGTATGCAATATTAATTTTTTCTGAACTCAAATCTTGCTAGAACTTACTTAAAAAAAAAAAAAGTTATTCTAAAAATTTGTTTTAAATATATTTTGTTTTAATATTGTATTTTGATTGGCCCAGGGTATCTGCTAGTCGAACACAAGTGTTTAGTTTAGTTTGAATGTAGGCAGAGCTCATGCGATATTAATATAATAAATTTTTGCAAACGCGTTCGTATTTCGAAATGTCAACACTAACAACACCTGCACTTACCAAAAGTGGCTCAGGTGATGACTACACACACACACACACACACACACACACACACACACACACACATACACATATATTGAACGATTGTTGTTTTCTGCATTGTCTTGTAAAATTTAATGTAATTCTGGGAAAAGTTATTGAGTGAAAACCGATGAGTTGCCCCCAAAAAAGTCAGTGACCTCTCCCACGAAAAGGCTTCATATTTTGGCTTAAATACAAATATAAAATTATACAAATATAACTGCTTGTTGAATGAAAATTAAATATTTTTGAATGAAAATTATTTGGCTTATCAGTGAATTCCATAAAATGGTCACATCCAATTGCATTACACTAAATCCGAGTAAATTTGAAATCAGAGCAAGTTGATTTCTTTTCTTATAGCCAGAATTCAATTGCATTTTTTGCATAATCTTCAACACTCTAATTGTGTTTACTTTACCGTTTGTTGGCTGTGTCCGGTTACGTCAAGCGGCTGCCTCTAATTGTCGCCCAATGTCATTGGTGTCGCATTTGACATATTGCTGACATTTTGTATCTCAATCGTTTTGTATCTGTATCTGTATTTGTATCTATTTCTCTCATTGCAGATTCTTGTTTGCGTTGCCAGGCGGAGAACAAACGCGATGTTTTGGGTCGTCAGGATTGTGTTGTCGTTTGGGGCGAGTGCAATCATTCGTTCCATCATTGCTGCATGTCCTTGTGGGTCAAGCAGAACAATCGTTGTCCTTTGTGCCAACAGGAATGGTCCATTCAGCGCATGGGCAAATAGCCAGGTCGGCCATATATGAATTTCCATTTATGATATTTTAATAGCTTATAAGCAACATGTCTCAAAAACAAAGTGTCCAGCTTAAGAAAGATGAACTTATAAAAAAAAAAAAGAATTTTAAATTTGAAAAGTGCAAAAAAGTCTACATGCCCCGGGTGAGGCTCGAACTCACGACCTTAAGATTATGAGACTTACGCGCTGCCAACTGCGCCACCGAGGCCTTGTGAATGAGTCTGCCTATCGACTTACTTGTTTCTAGAATCATTCTTAAAGCACTCAAGTTGTTTGTACAGCTTTTGCTTATGCTTAGAATTGTTCTTGAATTTTATTGTGTAGGCCACCTGCAGGCGCGCATTGAGCTTTTGCTTGGAAAACGGTCTAAAAAACTCCACTTGGCTTGTATAAGTTATTGGCAAAGCGTCCACCACCTGTCCCTTTGGCGCAGAGGATAGCGCGTTGGACTTCTAATCCAAAGGTCGCGGGTTCGATCCCCGCAAGGGATGTAATAATGAACTCTGGTAAAACGGAAGTTCGGTAAATTTTTTTTATTTTTTTTTATTTAATTTTAATTAACATTCACGATAACTTAGGTAACAACATGCTTGCAGCTGATGATCACGCTTTTGGCTGCAAAGACGGCGACAAATTTCGTTCTAGCACCGGACTTCTCAACTGCAATTTCTCCACATTGGCGGCAGTTTCTATTATGGTATCGTCAGTAAGGCGATTAGCACGCGTTTCTTGTATGGAGGCTGCCAAAATAAATGATCATATTAAATTATCAGCTGTAATATAAAACTATTATAAACTTACGGCTATACGGTGTATGTTTATCTGATAAAATACTCTCCAGGTTGTAGCCAACGAATCCCACAACTACCGCAACTGGCAAAGTGAAGTAAACAGCATTGCGCCGCAAAAGTGCCATTATTACCGGCCACATTTTGTATTTTAGTTAATTTATTTACTAACAAGTTTGTATTAAATTGTTTAGAATAAGAGTTACTATCGTCTTATTTCTGTGGTTACAAGGTTGCCACGTATCAAAGCTATCGGTGACTCTTTTTCTGCGAACCAAGGCTGCCACACGATTTAAGCTTCAGTGACTCTTTTAATGGGAACCAAGGCTGCCACACTGTTTGGTTTCTATTGCACAAGAAAAATAAACATAAACAGAAAATTAAGTTAGAGCGAGACGTGCAGACGTGCGAAGAGTGTCGAAACGTATTATTGTTGCAACAAATTATCGTTGGTTTGCTAAAATAGCAAGGTAAAAACACAGCCAAAAAAGTGCTAGAAAACTAAATTGAACCGTTTTGTATGTTTGTGGGCGTTTAGAATTTTATTGAGCGAGTGTAATGTGCATAAAAATACCTAGAAATAATAATCGAAACAAAGAGAAGGAAAGCAACTGCAAAGAACAACTAATTTACGCATTAAGAAGTAATCGGCTCAATCGCAATTGCAGTTTGCTATAATGTATAATTTTAACGACGCAACAGCGGCAGCAACAACAACGCAAAAGAACAAAGAACTTCAGTGCATCAACTACCAATTGGTACACCAACAAAAACAACAACGACAACAGTGAGCGCAAGAACAACAACGGCATCAGCCGCAGTGCGACGCATAATTTCCTGATTACCCACACATACACACAGACGAACACAAACACTAAAGAGCGTTTGCTGTTGCGCGCGTGGGAAGGGGACGCCGTAACGGCTGACCAACAAAGAAAAATATCTTCGCAAAGAGAGTGAGAAACAAAAAGAGAGCAAAAGAGAGGGCAACGACAGCAATTCGCGACGCATAAAATGACCAATTCGAATTATCGTCATCATCGTATCGATGTAAGTCGTACAACTATCTTTCTCTTATGTATAAACTATATTTTTTATATTATGCATGCATTTTTCACTAAAAGACGAAAGTAGAAACATGTGTTAGTTGTTTGTTTGCACACAAAACTTGTCAAATTCCCAAACAACAACAGAACTTTGTTTGAGTGAGTGGGAAGGGAAAATGTGGTTGTGGTGTTTCCTTTACTTTGTCTCGACTTGCTGGCTGGCTGGGAATGCAATTGAAGCGCAGTGTCGTCGCAAACAGACAATCAAAGCAATAAAAGCCAATATCCAACAACAAGCAGCTTCCTAGCCTCTCATTGGCTGTGTGTACATTACATATGCATTTACAAATCTATGTATGTATGTATGTATATAGTTGTTGCTCTTTTGTTTGCGCGCATCAGCCAAAACACTTACTCACCCACACACACAAACATACATGCACGCACGAACGCACACAAATACATGCAGAGCTAACTTCAGACAGAAAGAGAGACTGTAAGTCAAACAAGATTGGCGCCCTCTGCTTGGACCCCGTTACACTGCAATTGACTGTGCACACACAAGCACATTTCCTTTTCTGATTTCTTTATAAGCATTTTTATGGCAAAGTTGGTTCTTTGTCGCCTTTGTTGGCGCTGCGAGCTGTTGCTGTTGCTGTTGCCGTCGCTGTTACACCCAAAAACTCGCCCCTCAAAAAGTGTAAGTGTCCCAACCCCGAACTTATGTGTCTCTGTGTTTGTCTTTTTACACAAGTTAACAACGACTTTATGGCTTTAGCAAAAGTGCAATAAACTCGTTGACTCCGCTTGTCCACCCAACCCAACCCAAGGCAAGGTCTGCCCTCTCAGTTAATGACCAGTGTCGGCGGCAACTTCTTACTCTTTTGAAGTCTTCAATGTAAATAAGTAAACATGAAAGAGTGAGAGCAAAGCATTGAGTCTTCAAAATGAAACCCACTCTCTTTCAGTTGTCAAACTAATGCTAATTCCTAATGTGTCGTGAGGGGGGAGTGGGCAGGGTCAGAGTAGGTGAGCACAACTGGCAGCGCTAGATTTCGATTTGTTTGTTCATTTGATTCAAATAGATAAACGAATACATTTGTTAATTAGCAGTTGTTAGTAATATTATCTGTCTGGTGTTGAAAACATGTTAAAGAGCATTTACATTAATTGCAAAAAATTATCTACAACTTTTGTTCATTGCAAAAACAGCTGACATGAAAGTGCTACTGTCTGGCATCACTGCAACTAAAAAGTGAATGCAGATTTACAAATACATTGACCGATTGACGGA
This sequence comes from Drosophila rellima, assembly GCA_035043635.1. Taxonomy (NCBI): domain Eukaryota; kingdom Metazoa; phylum Arthropoda; class Insecta; order Diptera; family Drosophilidae; genus Drosophila; species Drosophila rellima. The sequence continues at coordinate 3,968,454 of JAWNMV010000143.1, read as the reverse complement.
TGGGTGACGACAGCGGCGGGTTGTAACGCAGCAGTGGAATTTTCAGTTGATTCCATTCCGACATTTGTTTTTGTTTGTCCAAGTCTTACGCTCTCTGGCGCTCTTTCACACTCAGTCACATACAAGCACACACATACACAGACTCGCCTATACGCTCTCATTGAGACTTTTGTGTTGATTTTTAGATGTTGTTTATTTTTGTGGGTGCATTGCACCGCCCCCGCGCACGCAACTGGCGTTAGTCTATGTGTGCGTATATACTTATGTATATGCATGGATGTGTGTGTGTGTGTGTGTGACCCCACATGCATTTCTGACGCTCGCGAGCGCAGCACAGTCGAGTTTCAGCTGTTCGCTCGCTCAGTTTTCATTCTGCGCTCTGTTATCCATGTCGACTTTGCCGTCGTCGCTGTCATTGTCTCGCGTGTCTGCATTTATTCTGGTTGTGTGATTTGGTTTTTCCAGTGCAGCAACATATAAAAAAAAAACAAATCAAAAAATATAGTATAGATATATAAAAGTATATAATTAAAAAGTGCGCGTGGGCGCACTATGTAAAATTCTGAAAATAAAACTTAACCAAACGTCAGCAGCCTTTAAACATAAACAAATGGTATGCTCAGCTTTTGTTTATTAATTTATAATTGTTTTTCTTTTTATTGTCAAAAAGGCAATAGGAAAATAAATTTACTCTCCCAGCGAATGTGTGTGTGTGTTTGTGTTGGTGTTATTTGCACATTTCGTTTTATTGCAGTGCCTCTGTGTTTCATTTTGCTTGTGCAAGTGTTGTTGTTGTTGTTTTTGTTTTATTGCGCCCGTCAGCTGTTCTATTCTCTTTATCGCTGTCTGTTTTGTGCTCAAGTTGTTATACCGTAGACTTTTGCAATTTGGCCATTGTTGTGATTTTGTGCCTGTTTTTGATAAGGCTTTTATTTCGTTGTGTTTTTATTGCGTCTCGCTTTTGATTATTTTTTTGCGTTCTCGCATAATTTCTATTAGTGTGCGTGTGTATACATTTACATATACATACATACATATGTACATGCATGCAAAAATATGTAGCACAGATATTGCACACAGCTGACCCAGTTTATGTTGACCTTGTGGCCTTCGAGGGGCCATGTACTGTCTGTATATAAACTGTCCATATACAATACATACATAAAAGTCTGCCTATCAGTGAAATGATACCAACAACAACAACAACAAGATGACTTGATTGTTGGCTCTGTCCGATTTGGCCATGGCTTATATACATAAATGCAGCACAGTTGTCATGTACTGCGCTGCTTTTGCCTTATATAGTTCTGTGCATTTGTTTATTCTTTTGGCCATAACATTTGTCGAGGCCATGTTATTAGCATTACACTTTTTTTTTTGTATCAATAATTTATGTACATAGATATTTCTCTTTTCTCACAATGTAAATTTTTATTTTTTGTTTACTTTTTAAGACGATCCATAATATGCACACAGACGTACACACACACTCGCAAACAAAAATTGGCGCTCTTTTCGCTCTCTTGCTTGTGCTCTTTGCATTTGCTTTTGCTTTTTTGCACTCACTCTTTTGCTGCCTGCTCTTTCGCACCTTCTATTGCGTTTACTACGCCTCTCAGCTGTTTGCATGGTCTAGCGGTACTTTGCCTTAGGCATTTTACGTGCTCAGCTAATCGGTGGGCATTGGACAAGGGGACAGCGGACGGACGGAGGTTAATGTGAACAGAATCACGTATTACGTGTGCGGAACGGACGCCATAAGTTGCACGACTCGAATGCAAATGCAATATTAGCGAGGGCAGTTTCAATAGTTGTGAATATGTTTATAATAAGCAAATGTTTGCATATTCTGTACTCTTTGAACCAGTCTCGCAAATTGTGTGTGACCATCGCGTATTTTATTGTGTCAAGTAAACAGTGTGCACCTAATAAAGCGAAATGAATTGAAGCTATTTAGTTTAGTTTCGTTTACGACGAATGCGAATTATGAATAGAAATTTGAATATGAATTGAAATGAATCTACTCAAGCACTTTTCGACTAGTTGACAACGTGTGAGATACATTTACATTCATACATATAGTTGTTTGTATATTTGTGGGCCATAAGTTCATTCTTCCTTTGTGCAGTTTTTGTTTATATATTTTGTATTCATAACTTGAGTGTGAATGAGATAGAATACATACATTTTCTTACAATATGTAGATAAATTTAGCATGTTGCACTATTATTATAAAGATACAGAAAAAAAAAAAAAATAATATTTATTAAAGATGTTTATTTATATCTCTTTAACTACAGTTTTAAACTAGGCCTCATTTCTTAATTCTCGTATTGAAATTATAGTTTTTCTGGAATGCTCAGAGTTTACTCTCACTGGTTATTTCCCGTCTTCCAGTCTTCCAGTTATGGAGCCGATCAACAAGTTCCATTCCAGCAGCTGTTGTTCTGATGTTTTTTTCCTTTATTGTTGTGTTTGGTCGCTTTACTCAAATTCGCAACACGTTCGATTGCCTTTTTTAAATTGGCTTTGATGGTTTTTCATTTAAGCTGAATGTATGGAATTCATTTAAAATATATATGTATGTATGTATGTCTGTGAGGGGGACGGGTAGGGGGAGGGGTAAAGCCTGGCACATGGTCATTGACTGTCCGTCAGTTGTTCGATCTTCGTCGTCGTCGTCGTTGTCGTCAGTCTCAAGCATAACACAAAGCGAACGAGTTGGTCTCCACTTATTTATTTGAAATCGAATTCGATATTTCGTATGTGTACATAGTAAACAAAAAAAAAATCAATTTTGAATTGTCAATTTGTCAACCTTGGGCAACAATTTTAATCTGATTTAATATGTATTTATTTCTGTTGTTCTTTTTCTCCACGTGCGCTAGCAAATAAAAAGCTAAAACGACAAAAAGAAAATGCAATTGAACTGTCAAGTTACATAAAATATCAAAAACTGCAGTTCACAGCTAAAGTAAAGAAATAAAAGGGACAGCTCCAAATTTGAATACGTGACTTTGAGAGAGAGAGAGAGAGTGCAAAAGAACACGCGAAGAACGCGAAGCCGCGCCGTCTCTTTTTGCCATAAATTTATGGTTTGTTTGTATTATTACTGTAAGCAGCAGCAACAAGACAGAAGAGAGAGAAGTGCGAGAGAGAGAAGGGAAGCGTCGTGACGGCAGCGTATCATCAAAAGACGCAATTTGTGAATAATTTAATCGTGCATTCACACGAAGACAGCGCACAAACGGACTGCAAAGAGCGAGAAGAGAGTGACTGAAGCTACACTCCAAGAGAGCGCGAGTGAGAGCGGGAGCTTGTTAAAGAGTTAAAGCTTTCGGCTAGCACGCGAAAGAAAGAAGAGCTTACGCACGACGCGTCGCTTGATGTTTGCGCGCAGTGGAATTAGCGCTTCCCCCAATGGGGGTGGTGGTGGTGGTGGTGGCGGGAGAGGAAGCAGCGACGGTGGCGGCAGCAACGGCGTCGCTGCTGCTGGCAGCATTGAACTGTTATGTCCACCCAGCGGCAGCAGCAGCATTAGTGGCAGCGGCAGCTTTAGTAGCAGCGGCGCAAGCACAACGGCAACTAACAGCACCAGTGTCAGTGCGTCGACGCCAGCATCGGCATCGGCATCGCAGGCGGTGGAGAGCAGCGAGAGTAATAACAATGCGAATGCCAATCGTAATTTGAGCTTACAACTGAGTAATAATCATAACAACAACAACAACCATAACTACAACAACAACAACATCAACAATAATCATCACAGCGGCAGTACAAATCTAATAAGCGGCATCTGCAGCAGCATTTGGCGTACCGCAACCTTTGGCAGCGCTGCTCCCATTGCAAGCATAATGGCAGCCAACAGCGGCAGCAGCAGCAGCAGCAGCGCTGGCAGCAGTGTCAGTTATTCGTCCAACGGTTCCTCAGTGTCGCCAACAGGTGGCGAAGTGTGCATTGTTGAGCAGCAGCAGAGCAAGCGTACGGTCGCCACCAATACCAACATCAATTTGCAAATGCAGCTGGGTGGGGATCAGGACGAGTCCGTAAGAACACACAAAAGAATATACAAAAAAAAAAACATCTTGCTTTGATTTTGGTTTCCACTCTACTCCACCCACTCGATTTGGCATTTCTCGCTTTGATTTTACTCGATATGGCATCTCTCAACGGTCATTCATTACGGTCAGCCATTTTGTCACTCCTCTCCTTGCCATGCCTTGCCTTGCCCTTGTATAGTCCACTCTCTTCCTCTCGCTATCTCTCTCTCCCTCGCTGAGCATTGTTCATCAATTAATTTCAGTTCAGTTCTTTGTTCTTTTTTTTTGCTTTTAAGAAATTTGGGACAGTCTCAATTAAGATTGAAGTTAATTGTTTTGTTTTGTTTGGTACAGCAATTTCATCAAATTTCTATTAAAATTATTTGAGATATTTATTATTATGCCGCACGCATTTAAAAAAAAGTTTTACAACTCAAAATTGAGTTTACATGTTTCATGGTTTATCACATGGTGCATTTACTACAAGGTGAGCTGTTCCTCACAGCTGCTCTCTTTTTGAGTACTTTATTTTGACAGCAAGAAATCTAAGAATTTCTACTCACACCTTGTAGTAATTCCACCATGGCTCGTCATACACATGCTTAAGTCACTATATTTACCGACTGGAATATAACAGTTATTCCTCTCTTCATTATTTGTATGCAGCAGAGACTAATTGCAAGGAGCTTTTCTTTTTGCAGCAAACATTCCTAGGCGCCACCGAACTGGACGATGAGCTAATCAAACAACTGCCAAAGGAGGTATTGCTGCGTGTTTTCTCCTACCTGGATGTCGTCTCGCTATGCCGCTGTGCTCAGGTGGGTGTGACCGACTACCCAAATACCCGATCTAACTAAATGAAATGAAAAAATGAATCATTTGCCATTTGCAGGTGTGCAAATATTGGAACGTACTCGCTTTAGACGGTTCCAGCTGGCAAAAAATCAATTTATTCGATTTTCAACGTGATATTGAGGTGCGTCCTCCCTTCCCAAAATAAAAGACATTTTCTCTCTTTAACACTGTCTCTAAAATACACTGTCCCACAGGGTCCAGTGATTGAGAATATATCGCAACGATGCGGCGGTTTTCTCAAATCACTATCGTTACGTGGTTGTCAATCGGTGGGAGATCAGTCCATCAAGTAAATAATATAATCAATATACTCCAATGCTGCCAGACAGATTAAAAAAAGCTAGATCTAGCATTAAAAAAGCTAAGCTGGCAGCACTGATAAACATATACTCATTGAAATTAACCCTTTACTGTACTATGTGCTCAAAACAGAACTCTAGCAAATCACTGCCACAACATCGAACACTTGGATCTGTCGGAGTGCAAGAAGATCACAGATATATCCGTTAAAGATATAAGCCGATATTGCAGCAAATTGACAGCCATTAACTTGGACTCCTGCTCCAACATAACAGACAATAGCCTGAAATATATATCAGATGGCTGTCCGGTAAAATTAATAGAATTCCTCTTTATTTTCTATTATTAATTTAATTTTGATTTTTAGAACCTGCTCGAGATCAACGTGTCCTGGTGCCATTTGGTCTCGGAAAACGGTGTTGAGGCGCTGGCTCGCGGCTGTGTCCGGCTGCGAAAGTTCTGCAGTAAAGGTTGTAAACAGATTAACGACAATGCCATCACGTGCCTGGCTAAATACTGTCCCGATCTAATGGTGCTAAATCTACACAGTTGCGAGGTAACTAATTAAGTAATTTACTTCGCTTTGAACTCTTTGACAAAATTATACCAAGTTTTCTAGGGTTAAAACAGTAGTAGAAATTAGAAAGATCGCATTCCACTAAAAAACATTTATCAAAAAAAGTAATAGAACTGATTTAGACTCTTATATATATAAAATAAATATATTAAAAATAATAGTTTAACGTATACAGAGTATATCAATGTCGAGCACACTCAACTGTCTCATTTAGACGATCAGCTTTTCGTCTAGACTCTTATATTTTTTAAATGAATATTAAAAATAATAGTTATTTAGTTTAAATATTAACGTATACAGAGTATATTAATGTCGAGCATACTCAACTGTAGTATGCCTTATTTATTTGTTGTCTCGTTAAGACGTTCAGCGATTCGTCTAGACTCTTATATTTATAAAATAAATATATTTAAAATAATAGTTTAAATATTAACATATACAGAGTATATAAATGTCGAGTACACTCAACTGTAGTATGCCTTATTTATTTGTTATATTCCATTTTTTCAGACCATCGGCGATTCATCGATTCGCCAGTTGGCGGCCAACTGCCACAAGTTGCAGAAGCTGTGCGTCTCCAAGTGTGCGGAATTAACAGATCTCTCGCTGCTGGCCTTGTCGCAGCACAATCAGCAGCTCAATACGCTGGAGGTGTCCGGATGTCGCAATTTTACGGACATTGGATTTCAGGCGCTGGGACGCAACTGCAAATATCTGGAGCGCATGGATCTGGAGGAGTGCAGCCAGATAACGGATCTCACCTTGGCACATTTGGCCACCGGCTGTCCCAGTCTCGAGAAATTGGTAACACTTTCGATATACGTATATCTATTTTTTATTGAGAATAAATTATTCAATTTTTATGTACTTTTTTAGACGCTATCGCACTGCGAATTAATCACAGACGATGGCATACGTCATTTGACCAACGGCAGCTGTGCCGCCGAAAGTCTTTCAGTGCTGGAACTGGACAATTGTCCATTGATCACGGATCGGACGTTGGAGCATTTAGTGTCATGCCACAATCTGCAGCGCATCGAGCTCTTTGACTGCCAGCTCATCTCACGCGCCGCCATACGCAAACTGAAGGTACTGACTTCAAAATTAATAAGTAACTCGTTGCATATTCTGATAGATTCGTTGATATTTGACTGATCGTTACTATATGATATAGTAATCCGATCCAAATTTAAAAACAAAATTGATCTGCGTCCGATATCCAGGCACCTCCATACCAAATTTAAAGCCTCTAGCTCTTATAGTCTCTGAGACGAACAAACAGACGGACATGACTCAATCGACTCTGCTATTCATACTGATCACGAATATATATTCTTTATGGGGTCTGCCACGTCTTCTTCTGCCTGTTTCACACATTTCACAAAACCATAATACCCCCTTTTGCCAATTTTTAATTAAACTTCTCAGTATCAAGTTTAAAGACCATTTTCATAAAAATCTAATTCGGACGAAAAAAAACTATTTGAACAAAATTTAAAAAATTTAAGTGCAGAATGAATTAAAAGGCCAGGATCAAAATGACATTCCGCTTGAAAATCGGTTAAGTTTTAACAAATTTGTAAGAGTTCAAAATTTTTTTAACAAATTAAAAGGGGTATGTATGGAAAATATGTAAATTTTAGAAAAAAATGAGAGATTCGAAAATTAACAAATTTTGAATGCCGAATAAATTAAGAGGTCAAACCATGATCAAAATGACATTCCGTTTGAAAATCGGAGAAGTTTTGGCGAAGATAGCCAATTTTAAAGTTGGTCTCATTCTCAACTTTACAAGTCAAAATTTTACTCAATTTTGGCAGGATTTTTTACAAAAAAGTGAAACGTCTCAGAATCAAGTTTAAAGTGCTATTTTATACTAATTTTGACATAAGGAGTTGATTAAAAATGAAAACTTGAGTTTTAAAATTTTGAATTTTTGAAAAACCACAGGGGGGACCCTTTGCTGAAAAGTCGATATTTTGAGGCAAAAAATTAATTTAACAAAATTGATCAAATTTAAATGCAGAATGAATTTAGAGTCCAAACCATTTTCAAAATGTGTTTCCGCTTGGAAATCGGTTGAGTTTTGACAAAGCTACAGAAGTTTGAAGTTGGTCAGACCTTTGACCTAGCCACTTTACAAGCCAAAATTTTGGTACATTTTTAGATGATTTTTTACAAAAAAGTGAAACGTCTCAGAATCAAATTTAAAGTGTTATTTTATACTAATTATGACTCAAGGAGTTGATTAAAAATGAAAAATTGAGTTTTAAAATTTTGAATTTTTGAAAAACCACAGGGGGGACCCTTTGCTGAAAAATCGATATTTTGGGGCAAAAAATTAATTAACAAAAATTGATCAAATTTGAATGCAGAATGAATTTAGCGTCCAAACCATTTTCAAAATGATATTCCGCTTCGAAATCGGTTGAGTTTTGACAAAGCTACAGAAGTTTGAAGTTGGTCAGACCTTTGACCTAGCCACTTTACAAGCCAAAATTTTGGTACATTTTTAGATGATTTTTTACAAAAAAATGAAACGTCTCAGAATCAAATTTAAAGTGTTATTTTATACTAATTTTGACATAAGGAGTTGATTAAAAATGAAAACTTGAGTTTTAAAATTTTGAATTTTTGAAAAACCACAGGGGGGACCCTTTGCTGAAAAATCGATATTTTGAGGCAAAAAAATATTTGAACGAAATCAACTAAATTTGAATGCAGCATGAATTTAGAGTCCAAACCATTTTCAAAATGTGTTTCCGCTTGGAAATCGGAGTAGTTTTAGCCAAGTTATGAAATTGTTGAGACGTTGGAACGGAGGGATAAAGATTATACAAATTATAATACCCACTTGCAGGGTTATAAAGAAAAGAAAATTGATTGTAACAAAATAATATTAATTGTTTAAATTTGTTTATTTTTAGAATCATCTACCAAATATCAAGGTGCATGCATATTTTGCACCTGTAACACCGCCCGCTGTGACAAGCGGACATCGGCCGAGATATTGTCGCTGCTGTGAGATTCTCTGAGATACGGCCATTGGCTTTGCCAGACGAATAATGCGCAAATCCGCCACAGACTGATGTTGGCCTGTCTGCATCGTCATGATTGCCATGGTCATTAGTCTGACCCTCATTTCGATGCTATATTTGCTCGGTATGCTCTATGGCATCTGGTGAATGTCCAGCCACACACATACACACACACACACACACACACACACCAAGTTAACTGTGTATAACTAAAGCAAGATTCTAATATCGAAAACAAATTGTAACGAAATTCGTAGTGTTTTATGAAAAGTAAGCGAACTTTTTTTTTTAGTCTGTATTTAGTTTGCGCAAGTTTCTAAAACTTCCCTCAATATGTAAAATTGTGATTATTTTATTTGTAATATGCTAAGCTCTGTTTAATATAACTAGTTAACATTTTTATTTGTAATTTTTGCTACTCCAGTAGTTTTTCTGTAGTTTTTCGTGTGCATATTAAGTATTAAAAGTTTTATTGTTTTTGTGTTTAATCTCGTATATATATTTTGAGTAGCTTGTGTAGATTGTAAATGTATCTAGTTTATGCTTAATTAATTATCTACACACAAACACACACACACACACTCATTGGTAGCTTGAAATATGCATGCTAATTAAATGTTGATAATTTATGACTATAATTTATATGCTGCATATTCAAATATACATAAATATATATATATATATATATAACTGAGATTTTTAAATAAAGTCTAAACATGTCGATAGAACCATTAAGCGTTCACCTACACACACAAACACAAACACACACACACCTTTACACACACACTGTAAGCTATTCCCTAATAATTGTTGCTAAATCTCTTCTATTTTTTTTTTTTTTGATGATAGTGCCAGGTAAAACTATTTAAACTAGAACATATGTTAAACAAAATGCAAATTGTATATTACACCAGAACAAAACGAAACAGAGAACATGAAGATAAATGATAGCAATGATAACAAAAACTGATGATAAATAAAAATCAACACTAAAGTGCAAGCATGTCTTTTACACACAAACAAAAACAAACAAAAAACAAACAAAAGACAAACAAAAAACAAACAAAAAACAAACAAAAAACAAACAAAAAACCATATGGATCAGCGTTTCTAAAACACAATCTTCTCTTACACAACAACAAAGGATAAATACAAATAAATCTATATATATACATATATATTTCAAAAAGAAACAAATAAATATATATATATATATTATATATATGTACACATGTATAATTGTCTATTTTGTAAATGTATTCGGCACTTTAGACGGCTACAAAAGTCGCCAACATTTAAAAAATGACTAGCGCACAATTTAATCCAAAAAAATGCGATTAATTTTCAACCTACCTGTTGCAATTCTTTAGCTTTATTGTTTTTGTTAGCTAACGGTTTCCTGTACCAAAATACCCCAAAAAAAAAAAAAAAAAACTATTCTCTAATTGTGCGCAAACCTGGCCCAAGAAAAGCAAATCACAAAGAAATCTAAAAAATCGGTTAATATTTTCTCTATTTGGGTTAAAAGATTGCGAACAGTTTCATATATTTTCGCATTTTTAGTTTACACGCATACATACATGACGCACTGTTGAAATTGTGCAAGTGGAAAAATGCCATAAATACAAATAAATTGTGTTTCACGCATTTCAAATACCGATTATTGCCACAATTTAATAGATTTTAGTTACATAATCTATAGCTTATTACTTTCAAATATTAATATATATATATATATATATAAACTATATGTGTGTATATTTTAAACCAAGAAAAAACTCAATAGATTTATGAAATCGAAAACTTTACTTGATTTAATTTAAGGAGCAAAACACCCAATTTGCAATAGAAATTAATTTATAAAATAAAATGTGTTTGACCTAAGCGTGCTGAGTAATGAAGAAGAACTAAAAAAGTATGCTTGGATATACGATAAAATAAAATGAATAAAACATGTTGAATTTTACCCCAGTTTTCAAATTGGCGCGCAGCTCAGTGCTGCCCAATCAACAATAGATCAGTTTTGTGGTGTAGAGCAACACTGTTCACCGTGTTTTGGGAGCCAAGACTGCCACCTGGTTTTACCAAGGTTGCCACGCGGTATGATTTTTTGTTCACTCACTTCATGAGCGCAACCCAACACTAGTTTGCGGTAGACGAAGGAAGGCGTAGCGAAAATAATAAACAAAATTATGTCGTGTTTTATAAACAAACTGCTGTTTCAATTATAGTTAAGACTGGATGCAAGTGTGTGGTGGTGGTGTGTGCGCGTAATTATGCAAAGCGTAGCAGCTAAAGGCGCTCCAAACGGCGGTGAAAGTGTTGTTGTTGTTGCAACGAAATTGGTTTTCGTGGCTCGCAACAGCAGTTGGGGTTCAATTTGTTGTGGCATTTGTAATAAAAGCAGCAGCAATGATCAATGTGCCCAAATGAAGCCAACCAAGTGAGATAGAAAAGTCTAGAAAGAGAGCAATAGAGAAGAGCAACAAAAGTGCGGGCGACAAGTGCAAAGAAAATAACATTTGGCGTTTTTCTTTTAATTATTTTTCGGTTTTTTTCCACTTCGTATATGCCAATAAACTTGCAGCGCTGCTCGCGCTTACAGTTACATATGCATATGTGTGTACGAATCTGCGCTGTAATAAGTTCAAGGAAAGCAGAAAGCAAAATGCAAGAAACAGAGTGTGCAATGCAGTAAAATAAACGAGGCTCGCCCCTGCGCCCGTTATATATTATGTAAAAAAAAAAAAAGTAGGAAAACGCAATTTAACCAGTTTGTGTGAGTGTGCAATATTTTGAGTCGAATTAAGTGGCAAAATATAAAAAATGAAAATCCAGCTAAATAATCAATGTGCGAAAATTTGCCAATATCCGTTGTAAGCTGTCGCGGGGGCAGCAGCAGCAACAGCGCAGTACCAGCAACAAAGCACAGCTGAGCGACGACGTCGACGACGACGTTTATGCTAGTGTGAGTGTGTTTGTGTGTAAGGCGGAGGAGGCAAATAACAGCAGTAGCGAGCCGAAGAAGAGGAAGAAGCAACAGCGAACCAAACGGATCGAAAGCCGCAGCAAATCAATAGAGTTGTTATGTGAAACCGAAAATAAACTGCAATAATGTCAAATTGAAGCAACAAATTGATTGGCAAAACAGCAATAATATATGTATGCACATATATTAATCTGAGAGCGAGCACTGGCAACCTTGCAAATTCTTTGCTCATCTTATTCAATTCGTTTATTAAACGGTAAGTCGGCCATTTTGATTGCACATTTCACTTTAGTTTGCGCCTTTTCAGAATTACATCTATATATATGCATGTACATATGTATGTATGTATGTACGCACATATAAAACCAACAAATTGCTCTTAATTACTTTGAACTTTCTGCGGGTATTATTAGCTTTCAAACTTCTCTTTCAATGTACATACATACATATTTACATACAGTAAGTCAAGTAATTGTTTTGACCATTAAAAAAAATGCGCATATAATATTTATCTCTTGTCCTTTTTTTGAAATTTGTTCTTCTTATTTTGATTATATTGTTACTCTTAGAATAAGTTAATAACAAGAAGGAAATAATGAAATCAATTTTCAAAATTAAAAAACAAATATGTGCATTTTTTATTTTGTGACAACAATTACTTGACTAACTGTATGTATTTAAAAACACAATTTATGGCAGTTAGAAATTCAACTTCACAAGAGAACTTTGAAGACTTCGTTGTTGAGGTTAAAACTTGTTTCTGCTTTGGATGTGCGTACATAGAAATGTGCATATAAACATTTGTATGTATATACATATATACATACATACATAAAATCGCATAGCAACGTTTTACTTATGAATGTACATACATTTATAGCTGCATATGTATTTATGTATGCATATTCTCAAGTATATACTGGTTTCAATCCCTATATGGCCAAAGTAAATATTTTCAATTCACGTCTATCTCATTGCGTCGCATTTCAGTTTTTGTTTGTTGACAGCAGCAGAAATAGCAGCAACAGCATCAGCAGCTTCTCTTCCGTACATGTTCATCCGCCCCCACCCACTGCCTGCATACTCACGTTTACATTTGTTGTTGCTGCCTTAATCAGCTGTGGGACTTAATTTCACTCCATCTCTCTCTCTCTCTCTGCTGCTGCTCTTGATGTTTTTTTTTTTGTTAAATAGCCATGTTCTTTGCAGTCACAGCACAGACAAAGAAACTGTTAACGCGCTCTCGCTGTGTATCCTTGATTTTGTCGTTTGCGCTTTGGAGCTTCACTTCATTTCCTTTTGCTTGACGCCAACGAACGCGCAGACAACAAAGAGAATATTCTCTTTGTGTGTGTGTATGTGTGAGTATGCAAGTGTGTGTTGATTACACATTGCTAAATATGATTGACAAATTTTTTATAAATTAGCTTATTTAAATGTATAATTTGAAGAATTTTACGAAAATTAAAGTAGTTATTGTTATAGCCTTTATTAACTTATCTTTGCTACTCTGCTGATATTGCGACTTATCTTTGTTGATTAATAGCATTAAATTGAGTTATCTTTGCATTTTTTCTCTTTATATATTCAAGATTACGCTCTGTAGTTTGCATACCTTGGTTTCTGAATCTCTGCAATGAAGTTCATGGTTATCGATCACGAAAAGAGTAAATACTCTTATCTTTCTTATTTTTCCCGTTCTCTTCAATTCGGGAAATTACAACACATTTTGCTTAACGCTTTAAATCTTCGAAATAAATAAGACATCAAATAATTCTAGACACCAATTATGATATTTCTATAGCCCCTATGTTGTGCATTAACATAGGTTTTTTTTTACTTATTCATATTGTCATTAATTTTATATGGGCCTGTGGGGCAGATAACGGTCTAAGGCTTATCAAATGCCGTCGTGTCCAGTGCATGTGCGAGTGTTTGTGATTATCGGAGTCTACAGATTGGTGGAGGGAGGGTCGAGGTCATATATTAGTTTTCGATGATAAACATTTAAAACAATATTTCAAGTGGATAATAAATTTACATATACTACAATCAATGTTTTATTGCCACTTGTGTTCACAACTGAAATATAAAAATACTGAAGAAGAAGAAGAGAAACTTTTTCCTTTAAGTTGATCTGACATTTGCTCTTAATGCTTTTAAATGAGTTTCAATGAGCACATCCTGAGTTCTTTGTGTTTGAGTTGGTTTTGCTCTTTGGGTGGGTGGTCGGACACAGTGACTACTAAAGAGCAAAAGCTTTCAGTGACTTCTTCATGCTACGCAATATTTTCAAATTTTACCCCACTGCTACTTGTTGTTGTTGTTGTTGTTTAACTGACGCTAAGCTAAGCAGGGAAAGAGGGAGAGAGTGAGAGAGAGGGAGAGCACAGTGAGTGACCCCATCGCTTGCCTCCTTTTGCGTTTTATTTTATGTTATTTGGTTTTTGGGTTGAATGACTTTGGACAACGTGTGCGCGCAAAAAAACAACAACAAAAAGTAAAAAGAAAATAAGAAAATAAAGAGCGTAACATTTTGAGCGTTGCCAGAGAGGCATTGAACCCACCAAAATGTAGACAGCTGATGGACGACAGTGTTTAGCAGGTTATTTAACGGCCAGTATGAGAATAGGGAGACGAGAGAATATTATGCTTGCGATGGTGGGGGGAATGGTATGTAGATGTCTCGTGTCACCCCTCAATGACAGTTACAGCAACAACAACAACAGCAGTGGAAGGGAGGGGTAGGCGAAGCCATCAGACTTGAACAATTTCGCTTTGATTGATATTCGTGTGCATTGTTTTGATGGAATTTGCGTTTCTTTTTTCTCTCTGTTTTTTGTGCACACTAAACACGTTACCATAAAATAAAACGTTTTATTTAGATACACTGATGTAGTAGTATTATTTCATTTGTTCTTATGTATTTACAACAATCAACAGACATATGGAGTCATGCCTCAGCGACTTGGCTCTTACTACAACTGCTGTCGATGACGATTCTAATTTGAATTCACTTGATTTTTTCTCGTTTAAGTTTTTTGTTATTTTATTTTCGTCTTTGCTCGTGTAGTGCGTCATCGCTCTGTTTTGGCGATATATGCTATGATATTTATACATATACCAAATTTGGCGCTTCCAACAAATTACATTATGTAAACATACAAGAAAGATTTGAATAATTTGTTTAATAAATAGAATTGATCTATGTACATTTGCTAT
Source organism: Drosophila rellima (assembly GCA_035043635.1). Classification (NCBI taxonomy): domain Eukaryota; kingdom Metazoa; phylum Arthropoda; class Insecta; order Diptera; family Drosophilidae; genus Drosophila; species Drosophila rellima. The sequence continues at coordinate 3,953,433 of JAWNMV010000143.1, read as the reverse complement.
AACATATTTATCGATAACTTATCGATTACCTCCCATCTCCACGCACGCAGCACCTCCCACTCGCACTCCCACATTTGACAGCCAGAGCTTTTTCGCTCTGCACTTTAAAAGAGATATTACAGCTGAAGCCTTGATCTCTTTGATGAGCGAAGTGGTAAAGAGAGCGAAAGACGTTTTGCTGCATACACGTGCATCTACGCATTTCCGTATGTGTGTATGTTTGTATGCGTGTACATTTCGAGGTAACACTTGGGCTTGTGTAACAATCGTCTGTCAAGCGTCTATATTTGCTCACAATCAATCTCAAGCGTCGGTCCAATGGTCGCAGCACAAAAATACAGACACACATACATGAACATATGTATGTACATCTGTACACACATCAATTGCGTTCTACACAATTTCACATTTATAGCAACGTGCGCACCATAACAAAAGTAAGCACGATGTAATTTATAAGTTATGGTAAATGGTAAATAAAGTCACCCACACATGCACACTTACACGAATGCCACACATGGCATGAGAGACTGAGAAAGAGAATATACATTTGTATCAACTACAAAGTTGCTTCTGCTCCTCTGACGATAGTGACAAATATATATGAATGTTTTAGTCAACATTTATGTATTTGTGTGTATACATATACATACCTACATTTGTATTTATATTGTGGTTATAGCTTTGTGTTAATTATTGTTTGTTGTGTCTTCGCTTTCGTAAGGTTTTTAACCGTTTGATTATCAAAACAGCTGATCGCAATAATTAAAAACAACTGCGCACATACAAACACATATAGGTTTCTATACATGCACAGAAATTCACTCACACACACAGAGGCATTTGCCCTTTTTGTCAACACCTCTCTTCAGCTGTCAAGTGCTGGGTGGGAGAGAGAGAGAGAGAGCGGAGCACAAGCAACATTTTTGGCATGGCCCCCACACACACACACACACAAATACAAGCAAAAACAAGACCAAAACAGTGTGTGCCCATTAGTTTTAGAGGAAAATAAGCAATTAATTCGCTTGGGCGAAAAGAAGCTACATATGTATGTGTGTATGTATGTATATGTGGATTTATCTAATACATATGTTTGTATTATATTATATGTAGGTAGCAGCGATCACTCAAGTGATGTCTCTAATCTTTCAATTTCAATCTCGCTAACAGAAGAGTATAACAAGCTATATTGTATTTTTATTGAATTAAGAAATATGAAATTTGTTATAATATACCAGTAGTAATAATAAAAATACTATAACAAATAGGGTATTTCTATAGTCGTGCCTAATAATTACAAAATTCTGCTTAATTAAAGTTGCTCGTCGAAAGCTTTTAATTGAATGTAAGTCAAACAATTCCAGTCACATGTTGATTTCTTTGTGACTTTCATCATCATCTTAAGCGTATGTTCGCCTGAATCTTCTCCTTCCCCATCTTAAACGTACCCCTGAATCTTCTCCTTCCGCTATGTCAGCACCTCATCTTAAATGTACCCCTGAATCTTCTCCTTCCACTTGTCAGCACCTTTTTGTTCTGACAGCGACATTCGTCGTATTACATCGTTGTCTTGTTGTTGTTACTGGTCCAAAAGTCATGGAAAATTTTTGTATTTTTAACATGATGAACTCTCTGTTGAAAACTAACTACCTGCATTTAACGTACATAGTTCAGTTTTGGTGGCAAACACGTTTTATTTGTAGTACTAAGTACATAATGTGAGATAAAAAGAATGAAAAAAAAAGCAACTAAACCAATAGAGTCAATATTTGTTGAAAACTTGCATCTTATCTGCTATTGATAGAACCCGATAAGCTGACTGACCTTTGCGTCTCTGTCAAGTCTACGGGAAATAAAACTACAAAAAGGTATCTCAGACTGTGGAAAATTATAAACACGTTCTTTTTTTTCCGAGTTTCAACTTTTATAACCGATCTTTGGAGCTGAACCTCTATATCATCTCTTTGTTCAGCTCAAACTCAAATTGTATTTAGAAAAGCTTATTCTTTTTACAAATTATAATCGTTTTCTTTTATAAAATTTAATAAAAGTTAAATAAATTTTGAATTTGTTGAGTAATACAACTATATATATTTTTTACCACCATTTTGCTAAAAGATTATTTCCGCGTGAATTATAACAAGAAAACTGTAGTTTAACCCAGCTCATAAATGGCACATGGTAATTACCATGACTAAGACATGACAACATCCGCACCCAAGGCGGTAGGTAGACACGAACCCGGAACCCCGTGGTTCAGTTGCCTGAATGACTCGAATGGCTGGATTAGCAATAGATGATAATAATCCTTATGAAATTATGTATATGTATCTTTGAAGTTACAAATGTTTATATTTTATTTATAATATCCACATAATTTCGATCAAAAGTAGGCGATAAAATATTGAAAAAAATAATAGTTCATATTATTGAAGTAAAGTTCACATTTAAAACTTATGGTATGACTTATTCATGTGGTTGTGTGTGTGTGTGTGTGTGTGTGAGTGTGTGTGTGTGTGTGTGCAGACGGCAGACAAATCTCAAATTCAAGGGTTCAACAATTTCTTTACTTTCCTGTTTTTCGCAAAGGAGACAGACAAAGCGAATACATACAGACACGCATATGTCTATATGTGTATGTATATGTATGTATAATGTATGTTATTTATGTATGGCTGTGAGCAGTGCCGACCAGACCAGACCAGACAGAGACCAGCAGAACCCAAAGAAGAGAAGAGAAGAGAAGAGAAAAAACGCCGAGGCGATTTCTTTGTTTAACATAGCAAAAAGTCTTTGTTGTCGCTGACGCCGTGTGTCCTCCAACTTTGGCTTCTTGGTTCATTAGAGCTTTGCTTCCCACCGAGACAAGTGTTGCTATTTGTCTGGCAGGCAGTGTATTTGAAGAGAAATTGCATTTAAATCAAACGAAATGATCAAATCAGTTGGAGAAGAAGGATTTTAAAAAGAAATTAAATAAAATTAAGAAAATATTGAAATAAAAATAAATATAGTGATAATAAAGGTTAAATTTCTAACGATTTTGTTTCATTTAAAAAGAAAACTTGTATACATAACACTAATAAGCTAAATGGGCAACACTGAAATATACATATAAGCATAAATATTTATGTATACATATGTATAACTGATAAGGTGTTGATGCAGTCCAAGAACAATGCAAGGAATCATAAAACAAACAAACATAATTCAATTCATGCCCTGTAACGTTGTTGTTATTGTTGTTGTTGTTGTTGTTCTGGGTCGCAGGCGGCGGCGCATGCGTTTTTAGCGTTGTTTATTTACTTTGCAAAGTAAGTGAGCCAACAAGTACTTACACACATACATACATACGTATATAAGCACAGACTAAAGAGAATCTTGCATATACGAAAGTGTATATAAAGCAAAAGCAACATCAGCATTTAACGACTTGACAGAAGCAGCGGCAGCGACAGCGACTGCGACTGCGACGCCAGCATCAGCCATCAAACATATGGAAACGAGTTCGCTGTGTATACGCGTGCAATTGTGTGTGTGTGAGTACGTGTCGCGTTGTCTGCATGGTTTGCTTTTGTTATTGAATCGCTATCACGGACACAGCAACAACAATTTGCTTCCATACACCTATACATATATATATTATAGTCATTCCCTTATTTACTTGTCACGCATATGTTTTGGATTTCTGCTTTTTATTTGTTGCGCTCTCTCGCTCTCAAACGATTGGAAGTTCCATATGATTTTTGTATACATGCGCTGCGCTGCAACATTGTTGACGCAGCCCATGTGTTGGCAACATATGATGTTGCTAACAACGTGTATCTTCCCCTAGGTAGTGCCCATGCCAAAAAAAAAAAAAAAACTAGCCACATAAATGAGTGTTGTATATAAGTAAAATGTACGACGTAGTTTCTATACATAACACACAAGTACATAAACCACGTTCGCGTTGTATATAAACAAGACAACAAAGCAAGCAAGCAGTGAACGTATGTATGTATGTGTTTGTGTGTGTGTGTGTTTATCTGGCGTGTGTTGCTGTGTCGTGTGGCTGAGGCTCTCGCTCAGCTGTTTTAGAAAGTTGCTGGCAGCGCTTATGTTCATTCAAGCAGCGACAGCGCAAGCGACAACATCAAAAACGTCCCAGGTCAAAAAAAAAAAGTAAAAACAACACAAAGCAAAAGCTCAAGCGAAAGAGTAAAGCAAAAATTTTGTGTAGCTGGCAAGCGCAGCAAAAAAAAGTGCAAGAGACCAAAATTCACAAAGCAAAAATACAAAAAAAAAAAAAACAAAATAAACAACATCGAAATAACAAAATCTAAGCAGTGAACAAGTTTCTCAATAATCTTTTGCGTTTCGTTTCGTTTCGTGAGTCCCCATAACACAGTGCACAGTGCAAAGTTAGCCAAGAGACATTCGCGGAGTTGCGCCTGCTGACGTTTGTTTTCTTTTATTATTATATTTCGTTTCGCGCTCAGCACACTTGAAATCAGACAGTGGGAGAGATAATACGAGAAATAAAAAGAAAGAGAAAGAGTCAAGGCGAAAGAGAAAGACTGTGTTCGTATATGCGTGCGTGTGTGTATGCGTGAAACTAACTGTCCTCTGTTGTTAATTTCGTTTTGATTTGATTCAATTCACGTTGAAAACGCAACGCAAAACCGTTGAAAATTCAAATGCTACGTTCACATTATGAATGCTGCTGCCGTTGTCAGCCGTTGAGAACTAAAACGAAGCAAACGCAGCAACAGAAACCACAACAAAAACAACAACAACGTCGACAAAAAGCTACGGCTGCTGTGAAGAGTTAAAATTATGAGAACACATCAAGAAACAGTTGAGAATGCAGAGCACAATTGAAAATTGAGCAAATTCCAAAGTTTTGAATAAGCTAAAGTCAATTGAGAAAGCGTTTTAACAGTGACAAATTTTCAAATTAAGGTTTGTACTTTTTTGTTATTTTGTTCAAGTAACTGTAAGTAAATATTTGTATTTGTGTATGAATTTCCATATGTATGTGTGTATGCGCTGTGTGTGACGTCGCTGTGGCCACTCAGCTGTGCGTTGCGCATGTGTTGGTGACGTAATGCCTTGGCAGAGCAACAACAGCGTAATAGCTAAAGCTTATAAGCTTGCTGCAGCACACCCACACATAAGCAAATGTACTTGCGTCTGTATATGTAAGTGACACATGCGGGGGTAAGCTTTTCAGCCAGCGTCAAAGTTGATCGCACACACACACACACACATAAACATACATTCAATCACTCTGGGAGACTATGCGACGCCCCCTTCAGCGTTGGCGTTGCGCTTGTATAACAAATAAATAACAGAAAAGCAATTCAAATATCGCTCTCGCTTGCTTTGCTCTCTCATTTGTTCACTCGCTCGCTCGCTCCACTCCCTCAAAGTGCAATATGTGTGTGTGTGTGTGTGTGTGTGTATGTGTATGAGATTGCATGAAGTCGGGAAAAATACTCGCTTTTAGGTGTTTTATTTATTTATTATTTTTTTTTTTTTGTAATATAATTGACACACATTTTCTAATTGTAGCGTTAACTCGTCGTTTGTCCACATTTTCTTGCTCTCTCTCTCTCTCGCTCACACACACACGCAGACAGAGTGCACACACGTGAAACGTGGATCGTTTGTCAAGCTGTCAATTATTGAGGCGCGACGCGGTGCTGCCAACTTGTGTCACAAATCATCAGCTGTAACGACACAGGTGTGAACAAGAGGGAAATATGTCGTGCAGTTGCTAGTTAGAGCTTTAGTTAGTTAACAGCTGCTGTTTGTTCCTTTTTCTCACTCACTTTACAACAAAACTGGCCTTGTGTTGAAAGCCGTCTAACGATAAGAACTTTAAATAGAACGCTCAGTTGCGCAACATCAGTTGTATTTATTCATGATCTCAATCCAAGAATCAAGACGCATCAAGGTTAAGTATGGGAATCAAATGTAAACTAAAACTCGTTTTGCAAACTTATCCTATTTCAAATACCAATTAGATTTACATTCGATTTATAATTTCAAGTTCCAATTAGTTTTATTGCCCCTTTTATCTTTTATAGCAATTATAAGAATATACTTACAGTCACTCAAGTAATTTTATTGACCAAAAATGATATTATTGCTAATATTATCTTACTCTCGAAACTATAATAAAATAATAACCAGAATAAAATAAAATGTATCCCTTGTCAAAATAATGACTTCATATACTGTAGTATGCGTCTACCATAAGAAGATAAGACAATGACCAAAAATGGTCAAATCGCATAAGATGTGAATCCGAAAATAAACACACAAAACAAAACAGACAGCAAACAGCTGTTGTTATCATCACACTCTTATGTTCACTAATACATGCAAAAGATAAAAACTAATTTTGTTTTGCTTTTGCTTCGTTGTGGTTTTGGGGCCAATCATTTTGTATTTGTACCTTATTCACATTTGCTGTGTGGAAACCAAACTGTAAAAAGCAATGAAAGAGCGATAAACACACAAATGCGTCGCATCGCGTGTAATTGTATACTACGTGCGCAGTTGCTAATGTAAATGAACAGCAAAAGAAGGAGAGAGAAAGAATCTGTGTTGGAGATAGGCGAATGTTGGAATGGAAAGTCATAATTAAATTAAGATTAGCAAACGAATTTTAAAATGTAAAAATATACTTTAATAAAACGCTGCAGAAAAACTTGCAATGTGCTGACAGAAGGAGGGGGAGTTGGAAACGGAGAACTTCTCTACCTTCTTTCACTTGACTTAACTCGATGACCGTTCGGTCATTTGCTTTTGCTCCTCCTCGACACGTTTTCTTAAAGTCAATTCTGAGTGTGATGGTGAAGACTGCTCTCAATTTGCAAAGCGGCAGAATTTGTTTTTGGGCTAAAAATAAAACGCATTTCTGCCCGCACTCGTGCACGCACACACACATGCAAAAATAAACGCACACGCACACTTGTCACTGATTGCTTCTCGTTGTCCTTTCCTGGCATTGCCACCTCGCTCTCTCTCCAGGCGATGGCCTCCATACCTTCCCATTTGTGTAAGCGAGACATGCTCACGTGCTCACGTTACAGACAAAGAAGAGAAGAAGAGCAAGAGTGAACGCGCGATTGCTGTTGCTGTCGTTGTTGTTGCCGCTGCTGCTCTGCTGCCTTGCGTTTGTTTACAATTTAATCTTTTGGTTTTGTTTTTGCCTTTTTCGTTTACTGCGCACATGTGAGTGAAGCTCTTCCGCGTATGCGTGTGTGTGAGCGGTGGGCAGAGCTATGAACTAAGCGAGAGAGTGAGAACACGAAGCCATGTAACACTTTGTGTAAAAAAAAAACAGGGTGTCCCTGTGCAACATTTGGAGTTGTATTTGACTGCTAAAATAATTAATTCTCTATTGACTGAGCACAGATAATAGGCATACCTGAACAATGCCTCATTATGTACAAATACATAGTGCATGCATATATACACTTTATAGCTGACTAAGCCCTATTAACTGGCAATTAAACAAGATTTTTTCTTTTAATTCTAATTGCAGCAACAAAGCTAAAATAATGGATTTTTAACAAAGTAAAAAGAGGTAAGTGCTCAAAATAACTGGTTGTAAAGTAAAAGTAACCTTGGATAAGATTTAGCTATAAATGTAGCTATAAAAGTAAAAGTAACCTTGGATAAGATTTAGCTATAAATGTAGCTATAAAAAGCTATATAAAAAGTTACAGTTAAAAATGAATGGAATTACAAATATAAAAATCAAAAAAATTATGACATTAGAATTAAAAAAGAAAAATGAATAAATAGATGTTCTTTGAATAAACACCATATCTGACATTATTTTTTCACTTTAATTATTCGTCGATTATTTTGATATCATTATATTTCTATTACGATTTCAATTGAGAAACCTTGAGTTATGGTAACATGTATGAACACACTTCCATACATATTTTGTGCCCCCTTTGTGTAAAATTGTACGACTTCAGCTGTAAAATAGACGTGTAATGCCTTATCTCATGGCCTTTCTTGTTCCTGATATATACTATGTACAGACTTACACACAACATACATATGTATGTATCTATTTTTTTTTTTTGTAACGAACCCATATCAAAGAAGGTGCGGCACTTTTTGTTTGCTCGCCCAGCTGTAAAACCAAAAGGGGGTGGAGTGGGCAAGGGGAAGGCAGGAGGAGGGGCACAAGAGGGTTCTGAGCCCCCATAAGATAGATAGGTAGTGGTAGTATTTTTGTAAATACGGGCATTTTGTAAGGTCGACAACGAGGTCAACAGCGATTTGAAAAGCTCTATTGTCTAATCAAAGTCATATGCTATCTACACACACACACACACACACACACACTCACACTCCCGTGCATGCCTAAATAATTGGCCACACAACGTGCTAAGGAGCGAAAGAGATGGACAGATACATACAATGTGTATGATGTAATACTCGATATAAAATCAGCTGTCTTAAAAGTGATGCGTCGACTGTGGAACACTTCCGCTTTGTGCATATGACACATTCCCATGCACAGCGACCAAATGAATATGAAATATATGTGTGTACATGTGTATGCAACAGTGCTGCCAGAAGAGCTTTTTTTCCCCCGTCAAATCTGGCGTTTTTATAGTACAATTTCGTTAAATTCTAACGATTTTCGCAGCGTTCTTGTATTCAGCTTTTTTCGACCTTTTTCCCACTAAAATCAGCTCTATTTGCTACTCATAAGTTGGCAGCACTGACATGCACTTTCTTATGATGTATGTATGTATGTTTGTATGTATAAGTATGCATTCAATTAGCTATCAACTTTATCTTATGACGCATTCAGTGGAGTGACTAAAGAGAGACGTAAGAGAAATGAAATGACACGCTTTAAAGTTATTTCACTTCGTTTTTATTTTTGTTGTTGCTGCACTCACGTGTGCACAACGTTGACTTCGAAGTCGACGTCGGCAGCGACGCATTTCATAATCGAAAAGTCAGCCCAAAGCAAAGGAAGCAGCGAAGCGAAAGGCGACGACGTCGACGACTGCAACAGCGACTTTAACGTCGGAACTTGTTATTTTTTTATTGTTTGCTTTTTCAAAGTTGCAACACTTTGAAACAATTGTGAACTGGTTTTTCTTTAAATGCAGCGCCATCTAGCGCTGGCGCTAGACAAACATACAAGCATTTGTATGTGTGTATTTGTGTAATTTGCCTTTCTCTGTTGGGCCCAATTATTTATTTTCATTTCTTTTGCACATTTGCATAACGGAACACAAAGACAGACGGACGGACAGATACAATATAATAATACACAATATGAAAATTCCTCATTCCCGGTAATCAAATAAATGCAAATTTTGCAATGCGCCGCAAAATAAATGTGCAATGAATAAGCAGAGAGAACGCACTCAGCAAAAATAAACTACACACAACAAATGCACATGCTTACATACATAAATATATTTACGTATGTATGTATGTACACACGCACACACATTCACATTGGTACACAAACGATTATTGCAAAATCAAAAAGCATGCCAAGGACGGCGGCCAAAGCGAAAATTAAATTAGTTCACAATGAATTAAGAAAAAAAAACCAACATCAAAAAGTGCAATTGATTGTGTTGCTAACGGGACTGTCGTTCATTTCAAGCAGTATGTCAGTTCTCTTAAATCACTCATACTTTCCCTTAACTACACGCATACATACATACATACAAACATAACTGCCACGCTCCGTTTTGTAGCGTATTTCAACTGCGTCGTAAGCGACGCCAAATCTTCTAAATCTTTATTACTTATATGTACGTACATACAATTTTCCCGCTATTCAAAAAAATACAAACATGAATATACATACATATGTATGTTTAGGCGAAGACGTAAATTATGCAGAAATAAATAAATAAATAAAAAATAAAAGCGAAACAACGATAATGTAATCAAATATTATTAAACTCCGCTACCACTAAAGTTGTTGTTGTTGTTGCGGTTTATTATTGTTGCTGTGCTGTTACGTTCCATTCGCTTGCCCTCATTTTCATATACGAGTTGTTGTTGTTGTTATTGCTATGTGTATGTGAATGCTTGTCTATTGTGGGCCAAGTGTATTTGTATGTGAGAGCGTCCATAAACAACACTGCTCACACACACATGTACACTAAAATACATGTGAGCAAACATTGCCAACTGATTGTGAGCGGCCAACACAAAAATCATATGTTTTCTAACAGCACACACATACACAAACAGCAGCATACTTACCTCTCTCTCTCTCTCTCTCTTTGACTCTCCCGCGTTGTATGTACGTAGATTGCCTGCGTCTCGCGCGCTAGTTATATATTGTGTATGCAGGTCAAGAAGAAACGCAAAAGCAAAAGCAAAAGTAAAGACAAACATGCTTACACGCTCAGCAACACACACACACTAGCATACAGAGAGCGAGAGAGTGGTAGAGGCTGGATTGGCTCTCTTGAAACATTTGTTGTGAAGTGGGCCACATGCTGCTAAGCCTTAGCAACACATGCTTAAAAAACACAAACAGCTGTTGGTGCATTTTAGTTGCCAAGCGCTTCTTTAGCAACATATTTGTAATAACAATTAAACTGACGCTGACCTTCGATGCCTTGCGATGCTTTGCTATAATTGTTTCTATGCAAAACTGACATGTTGCGTTAAGCTTGGCTTCTTCTGTCAAATGACGTCACAGCGCTAGCAACATGTAGTGTTGCTTGATTGAAAAGTTGCATCGCCAAATGCACATTGCACAAGCTTCTGCCTCCCTCTCACCTCACTCTGTCGCTCTGACATGGCAACAGCTGCCTGATTAAGTAACGACCTGGTTGCCTGGTTTTTTGGGGCCACATTGAGGCCGTGTCAGTGTGTCGACGCCAATAGAAAACCAATTGCATATTCTTTAAATGCCAAAATATAACTAGAATCTAGGCCAAAGTAAATTGTGTCAGTGATATGAAGATATATGTATGTATGTAGATACATACATGTTAGTATATACTTTGGGGACCTTCAGAGCATAATTCAATTTGACATACAGGGTGCCTTGTCCTAGTTCCCATCAACAGCTGCTGACATTCGATTTGCATTCCCCAATGCCATTTGTTTAATGCAAAAGAAAAGTGAAAATTTTCCATTTATCGATTTCATTTTATTCGAGGATTATTTGAAAATATGCAGAAATATCAAAGTTTTATCTGCATGTTATCTGTTCCTTGCACTCCTCTCTTTATTTTTAAATTCTCTCTTGGCTTGAATCTCCTTAGCTCGCCCTCTTTTGTGTCCCGGCTTATCCGTTTATTAAAATTCCTGTCTCTCTTAAGTCTAATAAAATTAGCTTATCATTTTACTAAAGCTCTCTCTCTTAATTTCTGCTTTCCTTTGACATTGCAGCGTACTTCTGGTGCAGGTGCGAAGAGGACGACGAATCAACATCTACAAGTAGAAGTAGGAGAAGATCAGCAGCAACAGGAGTTGTCGAGGCAAGAAGCTTTCGAAGAGAGACGAGAAAGAGGGACAACACGAGATGATACCCACAAGTGTGACAAATTCTCCGCCTGCCGCTGGCTTGGCACAGAATGGTGCAGCTATTGTTGTTGTTGGCGGCAGCGGTGGCAGCGCAGTAGCCGCAGCATCAGCTGCAACGACACAGCAAAGCAATTACAATTGCATAGTGCTTGGCCTGGCATCGCTTATCCTAGAGGGCAGACCGATAGCCGATGATGAGTATCAGTTGCAGTCGCCGTCGCCGTCGCAGCAGCACTCGCAGTCGCAGCTGACGTCAGCAGCGGCTAGTGGTCGCCTCTCGCCACGCCCCTCCACATCGCGGGCAGCCATCAACATAACAACGAATCCTTATGCCTTGACAAGCGGCAACGCAGCACGTTCCGCCTATGCTCAGGCTCAAGGTTATGGACAAGGACATGCCACAAGTGGCACCAGCAGTAGCAGCAGCAATAATCATGCAACACATCAACGTTGGACGCAAAAGCTCTGCCAGCTGCGTCAAGTGTCGCCGGCAGCGCAGAGCATGAGCGTGGAACCGGAACTAGTTTCATTGGCCATCAATGATCTGGATCGACGTGATTTTGAGATTGTGGGACGTGTCATGTTGAATCGCGCAGGGGGAGGAGGAGGAGGAGGCGGAGGAATTGGAATGGGAGGAGGAGGAGGAATTGGAGGAGGAGTAGGCGCTGTTGAGCAACTGAGCAGCAACAATTCAAGTGCTGGCAGTTCAACTGGTTCTGGTTCCGGTTCCGTTGCCCTATCCATATCCGTTGCCGGCTCTGATAACATTTTGCACTCGCTACAATCGCTGGCCACAACTTGTCTGCGCGGCGGCAGCGCCGAGACGCGTCCTCAAAGTCTTTCTCTTGGTTATGCCACGCCCACATCGGCAGCGACCGCAACGACAGTGAGTGCGTCAAGTTTGCTCGATTACAATTGCAGTCGCAGCACAAGTGGAGTCGCAGGCAGAGGCGTAGAAATGGGAGTAGCTGTAAGAGGAGTAGAAATAGGAGTAGAAAAAGGAGTGGGAGGAGGAGGAGGAGTACGAGCAGCAGCAGCCACATCAACAGCCACTGCCAGCAGCGGCGCAGCTGGAAGCGTTAACGTTAACGGCACAAGTAACGGCAACAATTCCAGCTGCGCTGCAAGGCCCAAAATTGGGCCACACTGTGATCAGTTTCTCAGAAAAATGGGTCTCGCCAAGGGCGGCGACTCCAACGAACCTGAGGAGCATTTCTGTGATATGTCTTACGTAAATATAACCGTAAGTAAAATACATTTTACAATATTCAAATTACTCTCTCACTGTCAATCTTACTCTTTTACTTTCAATCTTACTCTCTTACTGTCAATCTTACTCTCTTACTGTCAATCTTACTCTCTCACTGTTCATTTTACTCTCTTACTTTCAATCTTATTCTCTCACTGTCCATCTTACTATCTCTGTCAATCTTCCATTCTCACTGTCAATCTTACTCTCTTAATCTGACTCTCCCTCTCGCTCTCTTTGCTTACTTAGTGTTCCCGTTGGCGCGCCCATTGTCTGAAAATGGAGGCCATTTTGGCGCGACGGGAGAATGTCTGCATTGAGGTTTATCTCGGCCCCGCCGGCCACAAGATTCTACTGGAGCAATGGATCATTAGCGGCAAGGAGAAGTAAGTTTCAAAGAAAGAAAAAAAAATATGAATCAATTTTAAATTAACCAAAAGTAAGAATGGAAAAATAGAAATTATAGGAATTTTAAATATAAAAAAAAAAGTATTCAGGTATTAGAAAATTGAATTAGACAAAAAAAAATTGTACGAATTTACTTAAAAGAATTTAAGAAAAAGAAAAATTATAAGAACTACTTTGAAATAAAAGAAATATAGGACAAGACCAGCGGTGGGCACGCAGTGGCTCTGGGAGCAGCAATTGCTCTCTCCGGGTTTTTCAGATACTATGCTATATTTGTAAAAAGAAAATTGAATATTTAATATGATTGCCTAATAATCTATTAAACCAGAATAAAAAAAAATAAGAATTATAGTTGAATAAGTTATATAAAATTATAATTGGAATTATAATCCGGGTTTTTCAAAGACAATGCTATATGGGTAAAAAGATAATAGAATATTTAATGTGATTGCTTGATAATCTATTAAGGCAGTTAAAAAATAAAGAATTATAGTTGAATAAGTTACATTTCTATTGTAAATTATAATGTGAATATGCAAATATTTTATATTTTTTTAATGAATTTACAGGGTGCCACCGCCGACGATGACGCTGCCGTCGCTGTGCAGCGCAATCCGCAGTCAGTTGTACTTTTCGCAGATTGTGGCGTGGTGTGATCTGCTGCGGAAACACGATGCCTCCGTCTACGACAGTGGCAGGGTGATCTTTGGCAACGGCAGCACGAGCAATGCCGGCGATCTCGCTGGACACAGTCCAAATTCAAGTTCAAATTCAAGTTCAAGTTCAAGTTCAAGTTCAACATCAACATCAGCAACAATGTCAATGCGACGACCGCGTCTCAACATCTTTTACAGAATTCGTGCGCATGAGGGTGGCAACTCTAGTGGCAACTCTGGTGGCAACTCTGGTGGCAACTCGGGTGGCAACTCTGGTGGCAGTCAGCATGCCGATGGCGGCTTCAGTGCCAAGGCGAATGTCCATCATTTTCCGCATGTCAATATTGCCGAGAACTTTAGCGTCGCCGTGTGCGTCAAGAGTTTGCCGCGTTTCAACGGCGGCTTGCCACATGTGGCACCAACCCCAACCCCAACCCCAACCCCAGCCAAGCCGCGAGCAGTGCGTGCCACGCCCACGGCCAGCACGCCCACCGGCGGCGGAGGCATGTGTGCAGCCACGCCCACGGGACTGGGCGCAAGGATTGCGAACAGCAGCTGTGAAAAATCCACCAAGAAGCAGCTGGAGAAGAAGGAGAAGCAAGAGGAGCAGGAGGGTGAGGAGGATGAAGAGTCGACGGTGCAGGAGGAGGAGGATGCAAATCGAGGCGATGAACTCGACGGACATCGCGAGCGACAATTGCAAAAGTATCGCAAGCGAATGCAGCGACGTGATAAGAAACGCGAGCGAAAGCCATCGGAGCAAATGGAGCAAATGGAAGCGATGGAAGCGATGGATGAGGGCAGCAGTGATGGCAATATGACAACAACGATGACAATGACAATGACGCCAACAGCGGCGCCAAGACAACGGGGAATTGCCATGATCTCGACGGGCACACAGACATCGCTGAGCAGCTGTCAACAATGTGGGAGCGAGAAGACGCTGCTCTGTCTCAACTGCAAAGCAGATGAAGATGATGATGATGATGATGATGATGATGATGATGATGATGATGAAATTGACTGTGGAAAAGGCTATGGAAAAGGCAGTGCCAATGGCAGTGGGCATAGAATTGATAAGCATACAAATAATGTAGATGATGATGATACCAGCGTCTCGGATATGGATGACATGTCCAGCAGCTGCAGCCTGAGCAGCGCCGATCTCATTGTGGGCACGCCCCGAAACAAGGCCGAGTTGCTGCTTCAGGCCATACAGCGAACGCCAAAGAATCGCAAAAAAGCAGCTAAAGCAACAGCAACAGCAACAGCAACAACAACAAAAATAACAACAACAGCCTCAAACGATCTCAATGCGTTTTCACAATCTCAAGCGCATTCAAATTCAAATCAAAATAACAACCATCAGCAACAGCAACAGCAACAGCTGCCAAACTTGGCCAACAACACCAGCGGCTGTCAGGTGTGCAAACGTCAAAAGACCCAACACAATTTTAGCAATGGCCAAAACAGCGCCAGGTCAACAAATGGCGATGACAACATGGAACAGGTAGCCAGAACAACAGGTAAATAAAAAAAATAAAATTAAAAAAAATAAAATAAATAAAAATTAATAAATGTAAATGTAAAAAACTAACAAAAAAAATAAATGGGTTTGTCGATATATCTTCAATAATTAAAACTCGACATTTTCCAAAAAGAATCATAAATTAAAAAAAACAGCGTTGGGCACGCAGTGGCTCTGGGAGCAGCGCCTGCTCTTTAAGTCATTTCTCGCTAAGCGGCGTTCGAATGTATAAGATATATATGTATATATGTGTGTAGATGCAAACTAAACCTCTGCTCTCTTTTTCTACTGCTTACAGTCGACAGCGACAACAAAGCTGACGCCCAATCTAGATCGCTGCACGTTGAATGGACAGCAGGAGCGTTGCCAGACGCCGCCAGACATGGCAGCAATGGGAGTTGGCGTTGCCACAGAAAGTGGAGGAGCATCCGCCTTGTTGGATGAGCGCATTGTGGTGCAGTTCAAGACACCGATTAGTCATGTGCCGCTCAAGCTGCAGGAGTATCATCAACAACAACAACAACAACAACAACAACAACACTCAACATTGCCACTCTCGATGCCAAAGGTGGCGCATCAGTTGCGCTTGAATTGTGGAGCTGCCGCGTTGCTGGACAGGGAGACGCCGCCGCCAATGTTGTCGCCATTGATGCGCAAAGCGTTGCCCAAAGTCAATTTGACGACAATCTTTTGCAGCAGCAGCAGCAGCAGCAGCTCGGCGCCAATTGCCATTGACAACAGCGTGGCCTTTAGCTTTGAGCCATCAACCACATCATCCTCATCATCATCGTTGTTGACGCCACCGGAACCGGGCCACAATCTGCCGGTGCAGAAATCCTATTCGGCGCCCACGTTGCCCAATGCGCTGTCCGTGTCGCCGAGATTTGCCAAACAGGCGGCTTTCTACAAGCGTCGATCGCGACATCTCAGCGATCGATCGGATCGCAGCTCCCTCGGCTCCGATGAGCAGCTGTCGGACGAGGATTTCGAGTCGGGCATGTGCAGTCCGGCGGGCTCGCCGCTCAAGACCCGTGCCCGTCTCGTCTCCCAGTTTACGGGTCGACCGTTGCTCGGCAATCTGGAGGAATCGCTGCTGCAGAAGCGTCTGCTGCCCAAAATCGAAGTCGCTGGCTTCCGTTTGCAGCTGGGCGCCTCGGGCGGATTTTGTCCCACGCAATTGACCATTCCGGCATCCTCGTATTTCTACGAACTGCACGGCGAGACGCTCAGCACACCCTACCTGGTGGGTGTACCCAATGATAGCTAATTTAATTTTAGTAATCATAGAGTATAATTATAACAGTTACTCATTTAGAGTATCAGTAAATATTTCCATCTGTCTATCCGATTGTCCACACCTCTATAACGCAGAGGCTATAAGAGCTAGAGCAATCAAATTTGTTCTGCCTCTGCATATCCGAAAATACTTTACCATATCCTCCATGTTTAACATAGAACGCTAATTTTGATGTTGAATCATCTGTTTTATCACTAACTATAATACTACTCAATCGCATCAAGATTGAATAAATATTACGTTAGCTATGGCTGTTTTAAGTTTGCTAAATATCATGAAAACGCTACATTTTTCAGCTAGAAAGCTCTTTTTGGTGTTGAATGTTCTCTTTTAAAATAGTCAATCACTCCACTTAGTTTCATAAATATACCCTAAATATAACAATAGTTATGGCTGTTTAAAGTCTTTTTATCAACTCAAACGCCTAAAAGTATGCAGTATTTTTTGCTATGGCGTTTAAAATTCCCAGATGAGATTTATATTATTAATGAATTATTTATTCTATATCTAAATTGAGTAACAGGTATTTCATAGTAGAAAACTTGATTATAACCTTTTTTGTTGTCTCTAAATTGAAATGCTCACTAAATGTTCACTTTTCTTGCCGCTTACAGTGCGAGATTCGTTTGCCACGCAAGGGTTACTTTGTGCCACGTTCGGGCACGGTGCAGGCCACGTTATTGAATCCGATGGGGACGGTGGTGCGGATGTTTGTGATACCCTATGACATGCACGATATGCCGCCCCTGCATCGCACCTTCATCCGGCAGCGCATTCTGGCCGAGGAGCTGCCCGGCGCCAATCCCTGCAACGGCATCCTCAGTCTCAGTCGGCAAAGGGAACGGCAACGGCAACGGGATCGGGATGGAGATTGGGAACGGGATCGGGAAACGAGCAGCCCCACAGCGACGAGCACCACCAGCAAATTGGGACACTTTATTAGTGCCGAGCAAATGAAGCGACTTCGCTATTCCATACACCTGAGGTTAGTTGAACTGCCGGGTTGCCAGGAGAAGCAGGAGAAAGAGCTATAAAATAGCTGAGACTAGTGGATGTCAATCCAAATTAATCAAAATGTTAAAATCGATGCAAACAAAAAATCGATTTGTCGATATATCGCCAAAAAATATCGAGTTAAAGTACTTGAAAATCGCTAATCGGGCTATCGATTTTTCGATTAATTTTGACATCACTAGCTACTGCCAAAAAAATGAGAGGATTCCAATCAAAAATTCTTAAACATTATAGTATTTTATTTTTTTTTAATCTTGTAGAAATGTTCTACTAAACTTAAAGTATGGTAATTTTTAGGTCTACTACTTATAAATAATATACCCCATTTTTGAATTGTCTAGGGCTTTATATTTTTAAGAACAATAGTATTTAATTTGCCTAAAATATTTTATATTCTTTTTAATTAATTTAATTTTTAAGAACTAAAGCTAGCGTGATTTTTGTTACTTTTATTTTTAAATCTTAGTTAAAAATAATTGTATTTTATTGTGCAGATTCCAGACATTTTTTTAACTGTCAAAAAATACTTAAAATTTTTTTTCAATTAATTTGTTTTTAAGAACTAAAATTAGTGATATTTTGTTTACTTTTATTTTTAAATCTTAGTTGAAGATAATTGTATTTTATTCAATAACTAACTTTGTTCATTTTTCTCTCTGTGCAGATTCCAGACATTTATTTAATTGTCAAAAACTACTTTATATTTTATTTAATTCGTTTTTTGAAGAACTAAAATTAGCGAAATTTTTGGTATTTTTAATGAAAAATCTTGTATTTAATTCAATAACTAACTTTGTTCAATTTTCTCTCTGTGCAGATTCCAGACATTTATTTAATTGTCAAAAAATACCTTATATTTTATTTAATTCGTTTTTTGAAGAACTAAAATTAGCGACATTTTTGGTATTTTTAATGAAAAATCTTGTATTTAATTCTATAACTAACTTTGTTCAATTTTCTCTCTGTGCAGATTCCAGACGTCCCGCTCGGGCCGCCTGTCGCTGCACACGGACATCCGGCTGCTGATCTCGCGGCGGACGGACTGCGACACGGCGGCGGCGCATGCGAAGGGTTTGCTGGAGGCGCCCAACGAGCTGGTGACGGACACGCTGATGCCGACGGAGCCGCGTTACAGTGCGCGCCAGGAGAGCGCCGGCAAGATTTAGTAGTTGCTGAACGCCCTCGCCTTGGTGGTGGGCGTGGCAGGATGCGGCAGCATGCGACGCCTGTGGAAGCAACTGCAGGCGCGTTGGCAACTCTGGCAGCAATACTATCCCAAATATCAACTGTAGAGTGTATCTATCGGATATATCGAATATTCGATTTGACGGCGGGAATTGAAACAACTTCCCCTCAACACACACACACACACACACACACACACACACACACACACACATACAGCCTGCTTTATTAGTTAAACAATTTATTTTTGTGTTAAGTGAACAAATTTAGTTTGAATTTGAATTTTGTTAATGCTAAAGAAAAAGAAAAAACATACAAAAGCCTATATACATATATATATATATATATACATATATAAAGCTATGGCTCTATAATTTATTATAAAAGGGGGCCATCTGAAAAATATGAAGAAGAAGCAGAAAAAGCAGAAATATATCTCAATTTACACTTTTTGGCGGTCCACATAAAATAATAAAATGCAAGCAACAAAATGAAAAAATAGCAATACTAAAAATTAGTGACAAACAAATTCAACAACTATA
Source organism: Drosophila rellima (assembly GCA_035043635.1). Taxonomy (NCBI): domain Eukaryota; kingdom Metazoa; phylum Arthropoda; class Insecta; order Diptera; family Drosophilidae; genus Drosophila; species Drosophila rellima. The sequence goes on along the minus strand of JAWNMV010000143.1, from coordinate 3,934,013 downwards.
TGCAATACGAGTGCGTGAATAAATCGAATGAATGAGTGAATACTACTAATCAAAAAAAAAAAAAAAAAAAAACAAATACAAATACAAAAAGCACATTGAAAGAGTTTTTGAGTTAATAGAGAATTGTGTTGTGTGCACGAGAATCTGAATCAATTGAGCATTCATTACAATTGATTCATATACTCATACATTTTATTCACAACTCGAAAGGAGACTCGAATGTGTAAAACATATATTTATTGATGTATATGTATATAAAATGCAAATTAAAAACAAAAATAAAAACAATTGCAGTAGTATTTAGAGAAAGTACAGAGAGAAAGAGAGAGAGAGAGAGAGAGAGATAGAAGGAGTAAGAGTGCGAAAGAGAGGCAGGCTCGTATCGATCGTTGTTGTTAGCGTAGTGTATGAATCGAAATATTTGTGGTAGCATTCAAGTGTTCAAATCAAAAACTTCAAAAACTCTGTATGTAATTCAGTCCTTATTTTTTTGAGTGTATTCTTTTGATGAGCGTGCCTGTGATACGATATGAGCTGCCCGTTGAGATAAAATAAAATACATGCATATTTCAATTAATTAATTACAAATGTGTAGCACGTTTAGTTAAATACAATTCAAGAATTTATTTTCATTACAAAACTTGATAACTTGTTTTTGTTTTGTTTTTTCTTGTGCTTGTCAGTGGCATCCATCAATCAATCAAGCAAGCACAACTGTACTTCAATAATGATCAAAAATAGTTGAATACACACACACACACACACACAATAAATTCTAATACTAAAATCTTATTTCAATTGATACCTGACTAAATAAACTATGTTTAAAACTAACTCTACCGCTATTAACAAATTTTTCAATTTAGTGGTAAATAAACAAAAGAAATGAATAAAATACATAAAACATACACAGACACTCACTAAATACACAAACCTTTATTTTTTCAACTTGTTTATCTGTTTGTTTTTTAAGTAGAGAGCTTAATGTGGCCCAGTCAATAGCAATTATACGAGTATAACACCAATCAATATACAAAATGATACAAATAAAGAGTTTTGTGTTTTTAATCAAAAACAAAAAGTAAACCCAAACAAAGTGACTGTTTTTCTATTAATTAAATTGATCTGTATGTGGATTATCTTTGAATGTGCTCTATTGTGTTTTAAATCGCCCGCCTATCTGTCGACTTTCGATATACAAACTCATTGTGGCTTCATTTTATGATTATCGATATTAAATACCACTCGCCATCGATAAATAACAAAACGGAGTTTTTTCTGGAAATGGAGCTTTTTCTGTGTCTTGATGGTTGCCACCGTGCTGTGGGCGCTAAGGCTGCCACCTAGTTTCGCCAACTCATTGCACATTACCTAATTTTCAAGATGCGCTACAGTTTGTTTTCGCGTGCTGTGCGATTATTGAATCAAAATCAAAACAAACGAAAGCAGTTTTATATATTGCGCAATGCGAGCAGCCTCAATACCCAGCCGGGCGATGGCAATGCCGCGGAGGAGGTGACACCGGCAGATGCACAAAAGTTGCCGGCACGTGAACCGTTGGTCAAGAATTTCTTTCTGGGCTTGACGGACAAGGAGCTGTTGGGTTATCCCGAGGTCATAGCGCGCGAGGAGATGGTGAATCTGCAAAATGCACTAATGCCGCTGACCAATTACTTTGCCGAGGAGCAGGCGACAACACAGCTGGAGCAGAATCTAAAGCAATTGGGACTCTACGGTTTAAATGTGCCCACGGATTACGAGGGCAAAGGTTACAAATGGAGCGCCAGTCTGATGGCCAGTGAACCCGAAAGTTCGCACACAAGTCTGGCATTGGGTTTGCAAGCGCATCGCGTTGTTGTTGACTTGATTTGCGAGCTGGCAACTGCGGAGCAACAACAACGCTATTTGCCAGCCTTGGCCAATGGGGATTTGATAGCCAGCGAGGCGATTTTGGAGTATACACCACCGGAGGATGATTTCTTTGGCACGCAGGCCAGTTACAATTCGGAGAAGCGCCGCTGGACATTGCAGGGTGAAAAGGCATTTGTGGTGGTTGCCGATACAAAAACGGCAAAGGAGCAACAACGTCAACTGTTTCTGGTCTTGGCCCAAACACAGCAGTCGAATGTGCCGGGCAACCTGGGACGTGGCAGCACCTTCTTCTTGGTCGACTCGCAGCTCAAGGGCGTGCGTCTGGGCGACAGAGACGACACCTTTGGCTGCCCGGATGCCAGCATGAGACGCATTCACTTTGACCAAGTGCAACTGAGCGAGCAACAGATTCTGGGCATGCCACACGAGGGCAATCGCTATGCGGAGCAACTGGTCAGATCCTCACGTCTGCGCAGCAGTCTACTCGGCATTGCCTTGGCCAAGCGTCTGCTCAATCAGCTGGCCAACTACAGCGTGGACACCACTCAAGGCGGCACTCAAATCAAGTGATTAGAACACCATTCATAATAATATTCAATTCTCAATTAAATGACTTATTTCACTTGCAGAGATTTGGAGCTGATGCGCGTGCATTTATCGCAGTCCACCTGCTCCATTTATGCCATGGAGAGCATGTTGTACATGAGCGCCGGTCTCTTGGACGAGTTTGCCGGCCAGGATGTCACGCTGGAGTGCAGCATTACCAAATATTATACGCTGCAACAACTTTACGCAATTGCCACACAGAGTCTGTCGCTGTTGGGTCCGCAGAGTTTGCATCGCGGTCAGGTGTGGGAGCGGGGATTGCGGGATGCGGCACAGCTCTGCACACAGGGTGACTCGTTGAGCACGCTGAGCATGTTCATTGCCTTGACGGGATTGCAGTACGCTGGAGTGAGTTGAATAATTGTATAACAGTTGTCTGACAGTCGTATAACAGTTGGTTAACAGTTCTGTAGCCTGTTTATAACGATGTATAACAGTTCTGTAACTTGTGTAGAACATATGTTAAATATTTGTATAACAGTTGTGTGGTAGTTGTAGAACAGATATATAGCAGTTGTCTAACTTTGTTTAACAGACGCATAACAGTCCTGTAACTTGTGTATAACATACGTATAGCAGTTCTGTAACTTGTGTATAACAAATGTATAACAGTTAGTTAAAAGGTGTACAACACTTGTGCACTAGATGCATAACAGTCGCATAACATTTCTTTAACAGTTGTATAAAAGTTGCCTAATCTCTCTCTCTCTCTCTCTTTCTTTCTTTCTCTGGCTTGCAGCAACGCATGAACGAGGGAGTGCGCAAATCTCGTAACCCGCTCTTCCATCCTGGTCACATCTTTGGCAAATTTCTGTCGACCAACAGCCTGGAGAATCCCAAGACACGCATGATGCTGTCGGAGAATGTGCATCCCACGTTGGAGCCGGCTGCCCAGTGCATTGAGCACTCGGTGGCACGTCTCAACATGACCGTGGAACTGATGTTCACGCGACATGGCAACGCCGTTGTGGAGCGTCAGCATGAGATGCAGCGACTGGCCAATATTGCGACCAACATCTATGCGATGTGGGCGAGTGTGGCACGTGCCTCACGCTCCTATTGCATCGGTCTGCCGCTCGCCGATCACGAGATGTTAACGGCCACGTCGATTTGCAATCAAGGAAAAGATGACGTCATGCGACTCGCATCGGAGATCTACAATGGCAACTATGTCAACAATGACATCAATCTCCTGCGACTCTCTTCGCAGGTGGCTAAGAGCAAAGGCTACTTTCCCGTTCATCCGCTCACCTTTAATTTTTAAGTGTTGATTCATTGTTATTGGCTATTCTACAAATTATAATATAAAAAAAATATATTGTGTATTTAGTGCAGAGTTTAGTTACATGTGTAGCAATGATCATTACAGCTTTTTTAAGCGCGCTCTTTAATCAAACTACGCTCAACTCCATAAAGTGCTCAACTCTGCTCAAAACTTAGCTCAATGTACACACACTCGCGCTCTCTCTCTCTCTTCCTCTCACTATGTAACTGCCCGCTGCGCTGCCGACGTCAATTCAATTCCATTTCATTCCAATTCCATTCCCTTTTGCAAAATTTTATTGCCATCGGCTCATTTTCGTTTCGGTTGTCGTGCGGTACGCGCGCAGTTTTAGCATCGTCAGTGGAAAGTGCGCAAAGTATTTTCTTGCAATTTTAAGCATTATTTTTAAATACAAATACATACATACAATGTGTAGTGAAAACTTGTAAAACACTGCCGATTTTGAGAAAACAGTTTTGGCTGTGCGCAAAATAAAAAAAAAGCAAAAGAAAAACGCCTACGGAAAAAAATTGTTGGCCCCGCGTATTGCAGTGTGTGTGTGTGTGTGAGTGCGTGTGTGTGTGCCGTGCATGCGAGTGTATGCGTGAAAGAAGAATAAGTGAATTGAGCGTAATAAATTATTTGCAAAAATAAAAAAAAAAGGAATAAGGAATAAGCGATGATATTTGATTGGCAATTGCAGGCAAATCAAAAGCTACGCAATCGTCAAATCTTATGTGTGTGTGAGACGAGAAAATCAAGCAAAAACACGAATGTGCGCAGCAAAAGAAGCCAGCGATAAGCAACAACAATCACTCAACGACAAAGCGACGGCGTTAAGCAGCATTTAACTAGACACAGGTGAGTTATTTCATCAAGACGACAGCACGGCCGAATTGCTCATCAAATTGTACCCCAAAATGTGGGGTGTTATGTACAGTATTGTGTTCTTATGTTGCCGTTTCTCCAAGTCTTCGTCAGACAAGCGGAGGAAACAAATTAAAGCACGCAATAATAAAGCAACGAATTTGTGCTAACCGGTGCGAGAGGTAATTGAACTGCAGGTCTCTCTCTCACAATCGCTCTCTCGCTCTCTCTTGCACACTCTTTATTTGCTTTTAAGGAGAGAAGTTTGAGCGCTTTCTTCTAAGGTTTCATGACATGAAGTGATGGAAAAAAAAGAGGAGGGGGTTCGTTTCCAACTTAACACACGCACAAATTCAATGGCCGGTCACCGCAGCAAAAGTTACAAACAATAAAAATTGGAGAAATAAAAGACCAAAGAAGAATAAGAACAGCAGCAGGCTGACAGAGGGAGTAGCGGCAGCGACAGGCAGTCAAAGCAGCGGCAGAGTTCTGCCTGCTATTTCATTTCGTTTCGTTCCACAGGGTGTTGTTTTTTTTTTTTTTGTTATTTATTTCTACTTTTTTTCGGACTCAGTGACAGTGAACGCCATGAGCACTGGCACACGACACACACACACACACACACACACACACACACCTAGGCATGGGTTAGTTGCTTGAAAGGGCAGGGAGAAGTAGTATAAGCAAGAAACAGAAGACAACCCGACAGAGTCACCGGCCAAACGATTCCACTGGATTGTACTTTTTTTTTTCGGCCTGTGTGTGTGTGAATGTATGTGTGTGTGGGCTACAATCCATCAACACACAGTGGAGGGAGCTTCGGCAACGACAGCGACGTCGCGTCGTTGACTTTGCGTGCTTTTATTTGAGATTTGCTCACGGAATTGTTTTTGCTATTTCTGTGCTTGTTGTGTGTGTGGTTGTGTATGTACATATGTATATAAATTGGCAATGTGGGTGTTTTGTTGTAGTTGCTTTTGCCTATATGGGAGTTTTGTATTTTTGGCCTACGGAGCACGCATTGACGCCAAGTGGATTGAATTTGGATTTTGTTTTATTTGCGCCATCTTTTTCGTTTCGTTTCTTTTCTCTCATTCTTTTTTTTGTATTATCATTTACTTGTGTCTAAGCTTTTTCAACTCGAAAGTTGTTAATCAATTAGTCGTTGTTTGCATGCGAATGTGTGTGTGTGTGTGTGTGAATCATATTGTAAGTGTGTGTATTGCCCATTGTTGTAGTTTAATTTATGTTTATTGCGCTCAATGCAAATAATAATACTCATATCTTGCTGAGTTAATTAGCTGTGGTTATTAGGTTTTTTTTATTTTGTATTTTGAAGTGGATTTTATTTGCTTTTGGATTGAATTTGAGTTGTGAGGTGAATGGTGGTTGCCTTGTCCCACACACACACACACACACACACACAAACACGGCTACACATACACGTACAAATCGATTGAATTGTGGAATCGCAACCCCCTTTCCGATAAGCTTGACATAAATCATTTTAACGACGTCACACACACACGCAAACAAATAAAAATACACACATGCATATACATATATATTTTTGTAGATACATTTGTGTACCTAGTATTGTTGTGAATTTTCTTCTCTACATTTGAAATATTGTCCAAACGCATAAAATCGATTTCTAATCGTGTAAATAAATGGCGACAAATGCTGCGCCCCCAAACGTCAGGTGGCGACAACATCGGCAGCGTCATGCACACACACACACACACACACAGTATGTACCATATGTGAGTGTATGAGTGTGTGTGTGTGTGTTTGTGTTGCTGAGAGAGTGAGAGAGTTTGGTTTGAAACCGCGCGTCTGGCAGGCTGTGGCCCAACCAGCCAGGCCCGTTGCCAATGTTGCACCTTGAGCTCCAACTTGAGAGATGCGCGCGGGTACAAAATGAGAAAGGAGGAATTGCGACCGAAATCGAAACGGCGAATGTTGAAGCAGAAGCAAAAGCAGAGCAAAGTTAAGTAAAGCGCAGCGGCAGCGACGGCGACAGCAGCAGCGTCGTTTAAATGGCAGATAAGCGTAAGCGAAGAGTTCGGCACACAACAAGAAGAGCAAACAAAATGGCAAATGCCGAATGCAGACAGTAATAACAACAACAATAATAACAAGGAGAACCACAGGCAGACTACACACACACATACACAAACACACATAAATATGTATGTGTTTTTGTGTGTACGGCATCGAGAGGCTATAAAAACCAAACGTTGGAACAATGAGAAAATATCGAAACTGCCTCTGACTGATGTCAGTTTCGGGGGGCTGCCCACTAATTGGATATTGTGGAAGGGGGGAGGTGTATCGAAAGTGGATGGGGATGTGGCAGCGGCACATGTAGGAGCTTTGGATTGTGCCCTGTATTGTAATACAGACACAGACACACACACATTTTATTTGCACTGCTCCCGACGACCCCACAAACACACACACACACACACATCGAAACTCACACCTACACACGCACACACATAAATATGAAATTGAACTGCAAGCTAAAAGTGCAAAAAATCACACGCCAATGGGACAGAAAGAGACAGCATAAGGGGGGAGGGACAGATGGATAGATAGAGTCGATGGATAACTGAAAATTGAATTTTGTTGTTACTGTTGCTTTTGTTGTTGCTGTTGCTGTTGGCATCGCTTTGAAAATATTGGCAGTAATTGAATTTATGCCGTTCGGTTGCAGCTGCAAACACTAACGGAAAATTGCGAAATGCTAAAGATGAGTGCAAATTGCAAGTCCCCAAACGGCAAACCCCTTCCCCTTTTCTCTTTCTCACGCTCTTTAGCCCTCTCACTTCCATCTCTCTCCCTCTTTCTCTCTCTATGTTACAACATACAACAGAAATTGTTTCGTTCGTTGCCCATTTGTAATGTGTCGGCCTCTGCTGCTGCTGCTGACGCCAGCGTCGCTGTCGCTGCGGACAGCTTTTAACGGTAAACAATATTTCATTGGATTATTGTACAATTTTGTTGTTTCTGCTTTTGCGGTAGAAATTTGTACATTTCATTGCGTTTTTATTAATAGGCTTCTTTTTTATTGGTTTAACCAAAGTAATTTTAATTAGCTTAATTTAATTGAGTTTCATTGGATGGGTAAAAGTGGGAAAATGAATTGAACAATTTTATCTAAAAGGAAAAATGTGTGAATGCTATAAACATAATAAACAGTTTACTTTCGAATATTATATAATAGTTTTTTTTACTTCCATGCATTATGTTTACTAATAGCTTATCAATTTGAATAAATATTATTATGAATCATGTGTTTCGCCACCCACTGTAATCATAAGGCAGTTCCAATTGGACTAACTGTTCTCGTCTTCATCTGTCAATTGTGTTGACACACACGCTCTCTTTTAAAGCGCGCTCTCTCTCTCTTATTTTATTACAACTGTCATAACTGCGTTTTTGCTCTTCATTTATTTCGACAGCTGTGATCAGGCGAAGAAGAAGAAGAAGAGAAATAGAGAGTAGTGTGCGCAAGCAGGACAAACAATAACAATTGACATGCGATTTGAATTTCATGAGTTATTTATTAATTTGTTATAAGTTTTCGTCAATGTGCTCGTATTTAAACTTTGAGCTTGAAACGCTAAATGTACAAATTACTCAATAACTGAAAATGAAATGTTTCTCGCTTTACTGTAGTTTGTAGTTGTTTTTATTGTTGTTGCTGGCCTGATGACGCGACTGTGGCTTTGGGCTTTTAGTGGAAGTTATTGCTGTTGTTGTTGTTGTTGCTTGGACACGCGATTGTGTGACTGCTGGAACTGGAACTGTTGTGAGGTGAATGGTGGGGAGAGAGCGAGGCGGTGAGAGTGAGTGAGAGGAGAGGAGCGGGGCGAAGAGAAGAGAAGAGCAACCCCAAAAGCATTTCATTTCTGCTCTACTTCATTATGGGCATGACAAATGTACAAAAGTGTGACCCTCTCTGTGTGCGTGTGTGTGTGTGTGTTTGTTTCTGTATGAGTGTGAATTGCTGAAATTTTGGAAAAGGGAATAAAGAAGAAGCAGAAGCAGGAGTAAGAGACGCGAGTCGATTGAGTCCTGCTTATTGTACATACACACATAACTGTGACTCTGACTTGAATGTGGCAACGCCAACGAATTAAATGGGAATGTGTGTGTGTGTGTGTGTGTATCTAGATACATATGTATCTGTATGCTTACATAAGTGTTATGCTGTATCTGTATCTTACGCTTGCATGCATCGAATTCTGTTTCAACTTCACCTGCACCAGTTTCTTCTCTGCCACAGCGAAAAATATTGCGATGTCGCCTTCGCTGTGCGTATGTATCTGTATCTCTATCTGTAAATGTATCTGCAAGTGTGCAACTTTTGCATCTTGTATCTGTAGCTGCGCATCGAGCATTTTCCTTGCAAATTATACAAAGACGACGACGACGACAGCGTTTGTCACCATATGCAGCACTCACCCCCTTCCCCCTCCCTCCATCGCTTCTCCTTGTGTAATATTAGACACACACACACACACACACACATACAAATTACGCATCTATTTCTGTGCGGAAATTGTTGTAATTTGCATGACTTGACTTCACTTTGCCATATTGCCTGGAGAGTGGGCGTGGCTGCCGCCCACTCTGTGGCAGTAACTGCAAAATGACAGTCGGGCAGAAAGAGACATAGATAGAGAGAAGGAGAGAGATGACAACACACGTGCCCCACATCATATTATCAATAATTAATTAATACTCGCTGCATCCACTTGGAATATGTGGCCAGATGTCAGTTTGGAAGTCAGTTTCAGCTACCAATTTGGCCATGTCCTTCTCAATTCGCCGACCAAGTCGCATACATTTCTGTAATTGACAAAAGCGCCCACATCTCACAAATAATTCCCGTCTGTCAATTATCTTGGCCAACCCATTTTGAATAATTTCGAAAGCCTTGTTCAAATTCTCATTAAGTTAATTCAATAACAGGCAAATAATTTAAGTTACCAAGAGATTTATTAATTTAATACTATATTTTGAAAAGGTTTTTTTACTTTTAATCATTAGCAGTTTTCTTAAACGATTATAATAAGGAAAACTTGAGATAATCAAACCAAAAAAAAATTATCTGGATGAATGAGAATATTCCAAATATAAAAAATATTTAAAAATTCCAAATATTTATAAATTGTTATATAATTTTCGTCTTTTACATCTCTGTTTTCCGCCCACATTAATTTCCAATTTGAGCGCACTTTGAAAATGTGTTGAGAAAATCAATGTATGGAATTTTTAAATTTTCCTCGTTGTCCTTGTCCTTGGCTTTAATTTAACCGAAAAGCGGAGAATTTTGCGGCAATCTTGAAGTTGCCGCATTGCAACACAGTCAGTAAATTGTGCAGCCCACGCTGCAATCAGTTGCAAGTTGCAAGTTGCACGTTGCACGTTGCCAATTAGCTGGACTTTGAGGATATGCAGTGACCAGCAACTTGTCGACTTCGCTCACTTCCCTTCCTGTTTTCAGCTGACTCTGTCTTCCTCTCACTCTCTTTTGCTAGCTCTCCTCCTACTCCACCCCCACTCCCCCCGACACACACTCATTTGCTCAACTGATGAAAATTAACAAAAGCTACAAAAAATAAAAGTCGCTCGTTGGCTTTGCTTTGTTTTGCTTTGGGTGCTTCTTTTTCTTCTTCCTATTTCTTTTTCTTTTTTTTTTTTGGTCTCGCTGCGCTCTCATTTATTTTGCGCGACGCAGCGGCAGCGACGTCGCGACGCGTCGGCAGCAGCAGCCTCAGTTCCTTTTCATTTCAAAGCGGCCACAAAAACGTCGACAGCGACGCGAAGCAGACAGCGAGCAGTGGAAGAAGAAGCAGCAGCAGCAGAACTTTGCTCTCTCACTTACACACACAGGCACAGATAGACACGCATGTACTTATAAAAAAAATGTTTTCTTCTTCCTTTGCACAGTTTTTATGCATGTGTTTGCTGCTTCTTCTTCTTCTGCTGCTGCTGTTGCACTGACAGCTAAGGACAGTGGGGTAGAGTGGAGAGGCAGAGGAAGAGTGCAAAACTTGGACTGTGTTTGCTCTGCTTGTTGTTGTTGTTGTTGCTGCTGCTGTTGCCAATGCCACCTTCTTTTGCTTCGGCACGACACGGCTCCTCTCGCTCTCTTCTTCTACACACACCTCCTCTCTTGGTCCCCCCGCCCCCTCTACCCTCTCTCTCTCTCTCTCTTTGCACAGTCTCTTGTTGGCCCCGCGGCAACTCTCAGGCTGACGAGCAAGTTTGAATTGTAATCCTTGTTGTTGTAGTTGGCACGCTCGCCTTTTGTTGTTGTTGTTGTTTTTACTGGTACTGTCGCTGTTGCAGCAACAACTTTGCTGCACTCTCTTGCTCTTGCCCTGCCCCCTTGCCCCGTTCGTCCTCTGCCACACGCCACACACTCGACAACGAAACAAGCAACCAACGAACCAACCAACTACGTTCGACATCAGCCACAGCCACTGCCACTGCCTTTGTCTGCAATCGTCCACATTTGCCCCCCCCCGCACTCCACACCTTCCACCCATTTGCTGCCCCACCCCCCTCCCACTATATGTTTGTTGCTCCTCTGCTGTTGCACTATGCGTTGCCATCGTTGTCGCCGTCGTCGTCGTCATCATCGTCCTTCTCGTTGCCCTTTATATTTCATTTCACTTCAGGTCCAACAAACATTCTGCGCTTTATACCCTAGAGACCCCTTAGATATTATGGGCTATATCATCAGCTTGTCTCTAGAAGCGCTAAGATATTAAATGCGCTACATCATCAGCTGGTTTCTTGAAAGTGAATACTTTAACAAAGGATTACGTATAGGATATTTGAACATATACGGTCGAACTTCCCTAACTCGAATTAACATTATCCAAAGAAAAAGTTCCAATTATGGAGACTTTAACTTATGGAATTTTTGAGTTTATTGCCACTCGATTTAACTTAGGAATAAAATCAAATATTATTTAAAGAAAAAGTTCGAACTATGAAGAATTCGACTAATAGAATTCTTAAGTTTATTGCCACTTGATTTAACTTAGGAATAAAATCAAATATTATTCAAAGAAAAAGTTCGAATTATGAAGAATTCGACTAATAAAATTCTTAAGTTTATTGCCAACTAAAGAACAAAATCAAAAATAGAAAAGAAAGATCGAGTTTCAAAGAGTTAAACTTAAACTGTGCTCCAGCAGAAAAAAGATTTAAATATGGTTTTTATTTCAAAAAAAAAAAGTCGATTTCTTGCGATTTATATTTTATGTTGGATAAAGCCGCGGTGGGCACGCAGTGGCTCTGAGATCAGAGGCTGCTCTTTCCGTTATTCCTGGCTGAAGACATCGTGATGTCGACATTTTCAACACTTTTAATTTATGACGGTCATAAAAACTAAAAAACTGAGTTAGGGTATCAACAGTGCGACTAACTTAAACTTTGTTTATTCTTCTAGTTTTGTATTGTGCGCGTCATCATCATCGTTTTCTATGTGTGTATGTTTGTATGTACTGTACATGTAATACATGAATATGCAAGTGTATTTATACACATGTGAATGTACATGTGTGTGTGTGTGTGAGTGTGTGTTGGTATATGTAATACATTTTATTTGGATTTTAGCTCACTTTTGTTTCTCTGCTGGACAACTGGCCACATCAACGACGACGACGATGATGATGATGTTGATGTTGATGATGATGATGATCTTGATAATAATGATGATGATTGCAACAAAAGTGCTCCATTAGCAGCAGCCTTTGTTGCATGCCCCTCACTGTGATTGCATCAATGTATGTGTGTGTCTGTTGTTGTTAGTTATCATACAACTATGTTAAGTAAAGTGCAACTACTCAAAGTACTTTAGAATTATAATTTTCTCTAACTGTAAGTAACATTTTTAGAATTTTTAATGTGTTTATTTAATTCTAATTTTCTCGAACTTCAACTAAAAATTGTATTTATGTGATTCATATTTTTTTAACTTGAACTCAAGTTTTTATTATTTTTAATTTTATTTATCAAATTATATTTATTAATTATGTAACTGTGAAAGCAGTACAAATTTGTTATCATTGTTGCCATTTGTATGTTGATGACTGTATGTACATATCTACAAATGTACATATACTTGGCTAACCCACATGCCACGCCTCCTGGCGCTGTTATGTCAACCGAAAAGCAGGCAAACAGTGAAGAAAATTGTCTTGCAATTGCGTCTTTCGGCAACGTCGACGTCGTCGTTGGCGGCTTTCACAAATCGTCCATTTCCATTTATCATGAGCAGCTATTTTACTAGACATTATTCAACAATTTGCAATGCTGCTTCCGCAACGCAACAACAACAACCGCAATCTCAAAAACAACAACGCTGACGATGCTGGCAATACGCATTTCCGCTGCAAAACTTTTGGCAGCAACATAAACAACAGCAACAACAACACCAACAACAACACCAACAACAACACAAACAGTAACAAGATGCGAAGACAGACAGAGCGAACACCTTTAGCCAGCCTCATTTATATTATGTTATGCTCTCACTCCCTCTAACTTATACGCACACACACACAGACATACTCCCCACACTCACAGAAATACAAGCCGCAGCATTGCTAAAATTTGCTTGCTCTCACTTGCACGCGCCCTCTAGCTGTCGTTGTAGTTGTAACTGTAGCTCTCCTGCTGTTGTTTTTGTTGTTACTTGCTTGCATTTTGCTTAATTTCTCACTTGTCCCTTTTTGACATGCACGCACACACGCACGCACACACACACAAGCGCATTACGCACGCAGCTGCTGCTCTCTCCGCTCATTTGATTTAGTTATTGTAGCAAATTTTAATTACCAGCACTTCAATGAACGTTGCGCGGTCGACGTCGCTGCTGCTGTCGGCGTCGGCGTCGCAACCGCAGCAAGAAAATATTTAAATATATAAAAAAGAAATTGTAACAATACAAATGTCTCTTTGGTCTTTTGGGTTCAGTTGCCTAGGCTTTGCTTTGCTTTGCCTTTCTGCCTGGCTTGACTTGGCACTCACTCCACTTTGGCCTCTCTGTCAACCGCCAAGCGTCTGACACCTTCGTCTGTCTCTGCTTCTGCTTCTGTCTCTGCACTGCGCTGCGCCCACAATTTCAAACGGCAGCAGCAGCAGCAAAGCAACAACAAGCACGTTCGTTAAATGTTGAATAAATTTTCTCATATAATCGTCGTCGTCGTCGTCGTCGTCGCAGTCGCAGTCGTCGTAGTCATCGTCGTCATTTTGTTCTCCCCCGTCTTTATCCCATTCGCCCTGAACATACCTCACCCCACCCCTTGCCCTAAAGTCCAATGGCAAGTTTTGCTGCTGCTGTTGTTGTTGTTCCTGTTGTTTTTGCTGTTTGTCTCCATCAGCGAGCGCCGCTCTACTGCCGGCGTCGATGCCACTGCCGCTGCCTCTGCCCGTTGGCAGCGCTTCGCACTTGGCTTCGGCTTGAATTGGTTGCTGTGTGTTGTTGGCGTTTCGTTAGTTTAGTTCGGTAACTCGTCGGTCGCAGTCGCAGTCACAGCACAGCTAAAGCGTAAAGCAGAATTAGAGGCTAAAGCGAAAAGCAAAAGCAACAAAACGGGCGGCAAAGTCAAGAAAAATTACGAAAAAATTTCCTGTGCGCCGCACAAATAAATTATACGGTATGCAAGTGTTTGTGTTTGTGTGAGTGTGTGTGTGTGTGTATGTGAGAAGAGGAGCAGCAACAAATGTAGGCGCCGCACTCACTCGCATGTGTATATCAATATTTATTATTGCAAAAAAAAAATGTGAAAGAAAAGTAAAACAGCAACAAGAGCAAAAGACGGCAGGAAGTGCGACAGATACAGATACAGATAGAGATACATAAATGCCAAAACCAAAGCAAAGCAAACCTAACCAAATCGTTTGGGCCAAAGCCAAAGGCAGCCAACGAAGCCAGCGCGAGAACTCAGCCAAGCGAGCAGAGCCCAAAGCAGAGAAGCATACAGTGGTGGCAGAGGAGACGAAGGCAGAGCAGAAGCAGCAGCAGCAGCAAATTCTGTCTGTCTCGTGAGTCTGTGGCTATGTGTGTGTGTGTGTGTGTGTGTTCACCCTGGCCACCGTATTTTCTTTTGTCAGTTGTGTGTGAACTCTTTGCCCTCTCTCTCTCGCACTCCACCTCGCTGCTTTACTGCCCACCTAAGAGAGCCGAGGGCAAGACATAACCAAAAAGGATTTAAAATTGTGCACAAGAGATGCTGTTTGTTATATTACTCCTTGTTGTTGCTCATAAGTATACAATGTGTACATATACATATTTACATATGTGTGTGCATATGTAAATGTATGTATGTTTAATTTGCAGTTATCTAAAGCCGCGTCGCTGCACACACATTCGCATAAGAATTGTCAAATCAATAAAATCGCGAGCAAAAAGTGGCGTCTCAGTCACAGTTGGCGCAAGCTTCGCAGTCGGCGTTTACTTTTGCCATTAAGAGTAAAAATTCCAAAAGTGATCACAAAATATGCGTAAACGAAACACAATTAATGCGAGTAAGAGAGTAGAGTGTGTGTGAAGAGAGAGCGTGAGAGAGCGAAAGAGCTGTCAAATGGTTAAACGAGTTACTGACCAATGCAATAATTAACAGCTACTTGCATTGCAATTGCAATGCGCGCAACTCCAATAAGATTTATTGCGTAAACTCCAAGCGACGTCGCGACATGTTCAGTTATGTAGTACTTTTTTTTTTATGTATCAATAATTACGACGAACCAAACGTTGAGAAAATAAAAAAAAAACAAAAACGAAATTGAAGCAGCGGCGCAATGGAACGAATGGCCGAACAACGAGGCAGGCCAGTCAAAGCAACAACAACGACAGCTACAACAACAACATTGGAGACATGTTTGCGCGGCAGCGTCGCTCATTTATTTTATGTCTCGCTGTCGTGGTTATTATTGTTGTTGTTGTTGTTGCTGTTCTTATTCTTCTGCTTCTTCTTGTTGTTTGGCTAGTTGCTTTTTGTTGTTATTTCTTGTTGTTGCCGACGGTATTCGGTTTGTGTACATGCTTGTATGTATGTATGTTTGTGTGTGTGTATGTTTGTGTGTGTGTGTGTATGTTTGTGTGTATACCAAATGTGTGCATGACACGACCCGCAGTGCTGCCAACGTCGCAGTCGCTGTGGGTCTCTATAGACTTTGTGTATGTAGTTGTCGTTGTAGTTGACTTGGAAATGCTTTGCGCTTTTTGTTTTGCGTTGAATGCCCCTTTGAATGGCCGCCGTCGCCCTGAGACGATCGCTTTGCCTCACTGTGCAAATGGAGAAAAGTAAATACAGTTTGCCAAGAAATTGTTTTGACTACATACAAAAGTCATTTAATTGGTTTTTATTAAGAAAAAAAAAACAATCAATTCTTTAAATAATTACTTGACCTACCTAAAATGTATTTCAATTGCTTATGATTCTTAAAACAAGTAAAAAAACTATAATAAAACAAACAAATTTTTGTCTTCAAAATACTAATTCGACATACTGTAACTTTGTAACAGCAAAGTGCGTGCTTCCCCCGCCTCCGCGCTTAATAGATTGTTATTGATATTGCAATTTGCAAAGCAGCGAAATCAACAACAAATCAAAGCATTCACTGCTGCCCTGAAATCTTTAACTGCGCTTTGCACTCAACTTGACCGATTCTCTGTCTGTCTGTCTCTGTCCGTCTGTCTCTGTCTGCTCCGTCTGTCTATTTGGTTGGACTGTGGTCATTCCAATAAGACTGCAAATCAACTTCAATTCAATGCGGCTCAGTTCTCTCCCTCTCTCTCTCTCTCTCTCGCCCAGTTTACTCTCATTCGTTTCTAAAATACAACACTGTGTCGTTGTTGTTGTTGTTATTGCTTTTATTATAACGCAGCTCAGTTGCGGATTTGTGATTTCGATATTTAGTTGGATTTTCAGACAGTTCGTTATTCTGTCGTTCTGTCTGTCGCTTGTCTGTCACACTGTTCGCTGTTGCGTTTGTTTGTATGTAAAAAGTTGCCGTCTGCGTTTGTCCGTCCGTCATTCTGTCTGTTTGTTGTTCAAGCTTTGCGATGACCGTCGTCGTCGTCGTCGTTGATGTTGTTGCTGCTTGTTTGGTGGCGGTTTTGTCTCTCGTTCCTCGCTGATTGCTTTGCCCCCATCCCTTTCCATTTGTTCCCCTTCCCACTTCGTTCACAACTCATTTCCAGCTCGTTTTGGGCGTACGACGACGGCGCTGTGCAGTGTTTCTTTTTCATATTGTTTAATTTATTTCGTTGGTTTTTATTGTGGCCATTGCCGTTGTGTGTATGTGTGTAAATTCGTCATTTCGTGTTGTTGCTTTTGCTGCAACGCCAGCGGCGGCTTCTCTCTCTCTCTCTCTCTCTCGCTCTCTCTCGCACTCTCTCGTTTTGTCGGTAATACCTTTCGCGCGCTGCGTCCTCGTCTCTCACTCTTCCACTGTCCTGTGCACACAGCTTCGCATATCATCATCATCATCATCCAGTCTCGTCATCATCCCTTCCAATTGAACTCACACATTTTTGAGGCATTCGTGATGAATTTGTTTTCTTGTTTAATTTTAGTCATTTGTTTGCTTTTGGCTCTTTTTTCTTCATGCATTTCAAGCCAGTCACCCTCACAATTCAAACAAAAACACACACACACACATGCATACACACATACAATCTATTCTGTTGCTTCATCTGCAGTCGCTGCTTTTGGTTTGGTTGGCAGCAAAAATTGCACATTTGCTTTGCCCCTTGTTCATTCTCTTCGTTGATCACCTTCCAGTGCACTGGAAGCAATTTCAGTTCCAATGGCTGAACTGACGTTGCGTCTATGATGAATGATAAATGGAAGTGGGCGTGTGCATTCTTCATGTAACGACGATGAATTCTGTTAACTAACGAGCAAGATCATAAATATACATACATATATTAATTATACTAGCTCTTCAATCTCTTTCACCTTACTTAAAAAGCCTTAAATATTTAATTTATAAGTTATAGCAATCGCTATGCTTATCATTGATTGCTTCTACAATGTTTATGTGTGGATAACTAATTGGTTAGGTTAGGTTAGTTTGTTATCAGTTGTTGTTGATAAGTAGCAGGAGCCGTTTGCTTGCTTACGCACTCGCTGATAGCGAGCAATGTTGAAAGCTTTCTTAAGCGCACTCTCCCTCTTTCGCTCTCCCTCTCTTCATGTATTACTCCCCCTAGCGGCTGTTGATGGCGACGTCTCGTCATCGCTCTAAAGTTGACCGAAATATTCGCCATTGCTGTGTGTATGTGTGAGTGTGATTGTGTGTGTGAAGAGTGACTCACAATCGCATACACACCATCATAAATTTGCTTGGATCCCATATCTGTATGTGTGAACTGACAAAAGCTTATAATGTGTAACAAATACAATACACAATAGTTCTTTGTATTTGTTTTTGCCTCTTCAGCAAGTCCGTCCATAAGATACATGATATACAAATTGAGCGACTTGCAAATACCCTGTAAATGAATTCTTTTAGAATTTTCGGAGCGAGAGAGAAAAGGGGAGAGAGATAGAGAAAGACGAAGAGATAGAGTGAGAGAGAGAGAGATATTGATTGCATCAAAATTGCATTCTGGTGAAAAAAAAATATTTAAAAAAATATGTCAACTGATTAAATATTTATACCTATCTGGAAATTTGATAGGATTTCTAGTTTTATATAAACACGAGTATTTTTCTTCTTTCTTTTTAGCGCCGTTCTTCGCAAAAACAGTTGAAGTAATCAAATTACAATAATCCAAAAACTGAACAAACATTGTGAATTAACAACTTGTGTTGAGTGTGTGTGTTAACCAGGCCAAGATGCCGATGAAAATCAAATTTAAAAAATGAAATCATTTCAAAGTGAAGCACAACAACAATCGATTTAAAATTAATCGCATAAATATTAAAAATTCAATGTGAGAATCTTCAAATGAAGCAATAACAACAAATGAAGGAGCTATGAATTTGGAAAGAAGCTTAAAGCTATAGAAATTGTTTGTGGTAAGTTATAAATTTAAAATAAGCTAAAAATATTGATTAGATATTTAAAATAAATAAATTTTTTCTATTATTATATAAATATTATCTTTTCGAATTTTCAAAAGTTTGAATTGTTATAGTGTATTTTAATGAAGTATTTTAATTAAGTATTTAAATAAAAGAAATGTCTACTAGTTGTTGTTGTTGTTGTTGCCATTTTGCAGCTGGGATTATCGATGTCCTGTGGTCGGAGAAAAAAGGTTATCTTCTGCATCCTATTGTCGGATAATCTGATTTAAGATTTAATTAAATGTTGTCAGTGTTGCCCTCTCTCTCTCTCTATCTGTTTGTAACTGTTTGTCTGTCTCACAAACACACACACACAGACACAGACACATATTAGATTACGTGCAACAAGCATTTTAATTGTATTTGTTGTCTAATGAAATCACCGCAACATTTAAAAGCTTTTGCGCATACAGCGACAGAGTGAGAGAGGGAGAGGGAATAGTAGATAGGATAGAAGGGAGGGAAGAGATGAAATGACAGAGAATGGAAGTTCTCTTAGTTCAAACAACATTCTATATCCTCATTTCAGGCTTATCCTTAACGAAGCTTGGCTGCTTTTCACGTTATTTATTCTTCCTTTTTTCTTTCATCTAATTAAACTTTTCACAAAATACGAGATTTTTTGTTTGAGCAGCTCATATTACGATTTGATTAACAAGCTTAAAAGTTGGATAGGCGGGTAATCGACTAGCAGATACCCTATGCACTAGTCTGAAGTAGCATTCATGATAATGTTAATGATAATGATAATGATAATGATAATGATAATGATAATGATAATGTTAATGATAATGATAATGATAATGATAATGATAATGATAATGATAATGATAATGATAATGATAATGATAATGATAATGATAATGATAATGATAATGATAATGATAATGATAGAAACCAGTTAATGTCATTGTTAATGAAATGTTATTAACAATGTTATGCTCCTTAGGGTGACCATATTTTGGACCAACAATTTTCATTGATTTGTACATCAAATGTTTGGCAAGTTGATTGACCTTTACAGTTGCCCAATTTGAAATTATCTCACACTCTCTCTCCCTCTCCCTCTTTCTCTTCTGATTTGTCAATTATGCAATAAGCTTGAAATATGATTAGTGTGTTGCTTACCACGAGCTTAACGCACCTCGTAAGTTTTGTTCTCCTAAGGTAATCTACAATGCAACGTGTCCAATAACAGTTTGCCATTCCCTTACTCCCCCTTTCGCCCTTCTACGTCCTGTGCTGCACTATTACAGCTGCCTCTGGATGAACGTTATCAATGTTTGTTGTTGCTGTTGTTGCAACAACAATGACAGTTGGCCACTGAGCACATTTGAGTGCATTCTGTACAGCCGCAAAAGCCGCCTGCCTCCCCCACACCCCCCTTTTACTACTTTGCCAATCTTCTCCTGCTCTCACTACCTCACACACTCTCTCTTCTTCTCTCTGTTTCTGTCCGTCATTTGTATTTGTGTGCTTGCTCCAACTGCAGTTCAAGCCTGGCACAGATGCTGCCTCCTGCTGCTGTGCTACTTGCACTGTGTGTGTTGTCGCTGCTCTCCTCCCTTTGCCCCTCTTCCTCCCCACTCTCACTCTGTTGTTGTTATGGCCCGAAGCTCGCTTTGAGTTTTATGTGGGCAGCAGAGGCGACGCAGGCGACGTTGGCTTTGGTCTGCTGCAAATGGCAAATACGTCAATGCCGCCTGCCTTCATCTCTGACTGCCTCTCCTTTTGTCACCCACCTATTCCTTCTCCATTTCCACCACCTACTCCTTCTCCTACTCCTCCACTGATGCTGCATTGCTCACTCTCTTATGTTACAATGGTTCATTCGTTCCTTCTCTCACTCGCTCGCTCACACACTCGTTCATTTCGTTCGCTCATCTGCTCGCTCGTTCGCTCCTTCGTGCCTCTCTCACTCTAATTTATGGGTCGTGAGCGCGCTCTCGTTCCACATTTGAGCCTTTCCCATGCATTCCTCCTGCTGCTACTACTACTCCTACAACAAAAGCAACAACAACAACGACAGCCACAAATACAAGCAACAACTATTTCACCGTTACATAAATACGCAAACTACAAAAACAACAACAACAACAAATATAACAACTGTGAGTTGCTGCGGCTGTTGGCTGCATAAATTCATTTGTTTGTTGTTGTTGTTGTTGTTGTTGTTGTTGTTGTTGTTATTATTATTACTACTACAACTAGCACAGCCAGCGTCGCTGCTGTCACTGTCACTGCTTCTGCTGCTGCTGCGCTGACGTTAGCGTTGTCGTTTTCCCCTTTCGGCGTCGTTGCCATTTTCAATTTTAGTTTTGTTGTTCCCTTCGTTCGGTTTGGGTTCGTTTACTGCCCCCCTCCCCTTTCCCATTTATATGCTACCCCACCCACGCAACGGACACGGACGTGTCCTTGCGCGCTCGTTTCCTGCGTGTGTGTGTGTGTGTGTGTGAGGTTGTGTCTATGTGTGTGTGTGCTCGCTTTAGCCCATGGCTTTGACTGGGACTTGGCTCTGACTGACTCTGACTCTTAGTCTGACCCCCTCGACCCTAGTCCCCCCCCCCTACTCCTCCCCTTGCCCTCTCAACTTCTCGCCATTTCAGTTTACATTTTATGTATGTGTACTTGAGGGTCTGTATGTGTGTCTGTGTGTGTTTGTCCCTTTTTTTACACAATTTCCTTGAACGCGCGCAGCCGACAGACCCAAAATCCCCCCTTCCCCGCCCGTTCCCTTTGCCCACGACCCTCAACTGGTTAGCGATATCCTTGATAATAATGTGTACAACACCAAAAAACAAGTGGACGAACAAACTCAATCTCCCCCCTCCCTTTGGCCCACGCCAAAATGACACCCCCTTCCAGCTTATGCTTTTGTTGTTGCACTGAAATCCATTTCATTTTATTCCGGTTCTTCTGACTCTCTTCCTCTCCCTCACTCTCGCTTTCTCGCTCTGACGCCCTTTCACTCACATTGTGTGCAGGACGAGAACTACAACAGAATTAACAGTTTTACAGTAAGCATTGCCTAAAGCGCATCAAGGCTTTTGATTAACTTTAAATAAATAATGAGAGTGTATTAATAAGAAGTTGTATTAGAATAATTGTTAACAATTATTTAATATAGTTTTTTATTTTATATTCTTGTTTTGGCTCCTCTTAGTCAAAGTTCACTGTATCAACAATTTGCCACAGTTAAGAAACGATTGAGAAATAAACGAATGTATGAATGTTGTATAGAAATGTTGCAAGCAAATCTTGCATGTTAAAATTGCAACAGTCTTAACTAAAATATTTAATTAACTTGATTCAACTTTTAAAGAGCTATCAGTAACAAAAACACCTGTCAGGTGTTGAAGTGACTTTTGATAGTCCAAATTGTAGTCATTGAATAAATCGATAAGTATTTGTGATGGTAATTTGATTTTCTTTTGTTTGTCTGATTTACCTAGTGCAAAGGTCAACTACTCACACACACACACACACACACACACACACGTACATGCATGCATGTATTTGCAGTGAACTTGTTGCTGCTGCACAATTGCAGCGATGCAGAAGTGGGGCAGAAAACAGAAGAAGACCAAACGGGCGAGCAGATGAAGATCGTGATGACGACGACGTCGACGTCTCAGTTACTCAGTTGGTCTTTCGCTGTCTCTGTCTGTTACTTGCCTGTGTCAATAACCTCGCAACCAAGACGACGACGACGCCGCCGAAGAAGCAGCAGCAGCAAACAAGCATGCGAACATGAGGTATGGAGCCGCTCACTCACTCTCTCGCACTCTCACAGCAAGAGCCAACTTTGAGTAATGAGAAAAGGCAACAGCAAAAGCAAAGTGAACTGAAAATTGTCGGCGCGTTATAAAACAGAGCCGCCAACAATCAAAAGACGGCGACGACGCATGGTTAGCAGCAGCAGCAGCAACAACAACAACTACAACTACACAAAGACGACGACGTGTACCTAAAATCTAAATCCCCAAGAATGCCAGCAAAATTACATATGTGTGCGTGTGAGTGTGCAGCTTTTATGCATGTGTGAGTGAGTGAGTGCATGCGTGTGCAGTCAAAGATGATCAACGAATGCCGCGAGCAAGTGAACATACCTACATACATACATTATGCATGCATTTTTGTAGGCATGTGTGTGAGTGGGGGAAGGCAAAAGCGCCACAGTTGGAAATGAAACGCGTTAAAGGGACGAGAGCAGTCAATAATCAAAGCAAAGCAACTCACTCACTCACACGCACACACACACAATGCTCTCTTGTCATACAGTCAGTCCAATATTTATTCGTACACTCCGTTTGTGTAGCTCAACGGCTATTGTAGGTCAGGTTTTCATAATTATGATAATTTCATTTTGCAGATTATAAAAGCGTAAACAAAATTTATTCGAAGAAAAGTAATCTATAATTACGAGTGTACGAATACATTTTGGGCTGACTGTATGCGGGTGAGCATTAATAAATTGCACAGTTTTGCTTTGAAAATCATGAACATTCACTTTTCTACAGAATTTGCATAAACACACACACATGCAACAATATAAATGCTGTTTTAATTATATAAAAAAGGCGAGAATCAACAAATATAATGCCAATTTTCATTGTGCTTAAGTATTGTTGGTAATATAAAATGATTTCAATTAGATATGACGAGTGAAAATTGTTGTAGAGCTTAGGATTGATTAGCATTCGCCACAGCATTTAATAGAAATACAGCAATTGTTGTTGTTGTTGTTGCTGTGTGTGTATAACACAAAAGCAGCGGCATTTGCCAAAGATACACAATAAAATACACAAGCACACAAAACAAGAGCACACACACACACACACACACACAAACAACAACTGCCAATTGAACTAGAGATAATCAAGAGCAAAAGAAAAAAAAAAGAATAGTTAGGGAAGGAGAATGTTGAGGCAGGGGGAGGGGGCAGCTCTACGCCAACGGCAGCATCGGGCGAACACAATAAAAAGAATTTCACATTTGTACTCTGTCAGTCACAAATATTGAAACGACGAGCGTGTGGTGTGAGAAAGTGGTGAAGGGGAGGGGGAGGGAGAGGAGCGCAGTTGTTAGTCGTGCGGTCGGTCAGGCGAGAGAGTCAGCAACGTCTGTCATTCGCTATGGGCAAAAAAAAAATATATACATATGTACATACATACACACATATCTACACGTCAAGTTAGCGAAAAACGAAGCTGAAAAAAAATAAGCAATGACAAAAGCAACAACAGCAGCAGCAGCACTCGCTTAGCTCCCTCTCTCTTCCTGCTCCATTCCGTCGTACGCACACAGCGCGCACCTTTTCATTGGCAGCGCGTCGACGTCGACGTCGCTGTCGCTGTCGCTGTCAACGTTCTCGTTGTCGTTGGTGACAGCGTCAAAGATAAATGCTCGAATCATATTGCCAACGCTTTTGCTGTTTCTCTATTGTTGTTGTGGCGCGCGTTAGCTCAACTCACACCCTCACTCAAACACACTCACACACACAGTAAATGGAAAATTCATATTACTTTTTTTATTTGGTTTTGTGTAACAACAACTATAACTAAATCTGCAAAAAAAAACCAACATGTTTTTTGTTTGTTTTGTTTTTGCGTGCGTAATTGACTTTTACTTTTTGCGCCCACTTTAATCGCCTCAGTTGGCATACAATATTAATCCCCCCATCCCTTTCACTCACTTAGCATCCACAATGTGGAATCCACATGCACTGTGTGATAAGCAGACACATCTGTCGGTCGATGCGTGACAGCAAGAAAGCGCAATAACTGTTACTATAAAAAGCAACAACAACAACAACAACTGCTACCAAAATTGGCTCCTCCTTTATTGTGGAACTGCGGCCTGCTAAACGTGTGTTCATTAAAATGATTAATTCATAAAAATATGCATTTTCTTTTGCGCAAAACGAATGCGAAAATACAAAAAAAAAAGCAACAACAACAAAACAAAACTGTAATTATCAACCACTGTGAAAAAGCGCCGACGCAACGTTAACGTCGACGACGACGTCAACGTCGGCATCGGTCCATTCATTGCCTCTCACACTCGTGTCGCTGCGCTGCCACAGCTCTCATGTTTCAATTCCACTTGTAACAGACGGAGCGCGTTTTTGTTTTCTCACTTATGTCGCTCTCAGTCGCCGCGTTATCCCACAGTTATTTGGTTTGCTTTTCGCTACCGCTTGACTCGAAATAATTTCAATTGTGGATTTTAATGGATAAAATGCTGTGAAAAATTGATGAAAATATGTGAAATGTAACATCAAATATGCTTTATGCATGGAAAGTGCCGTTCCTCAAGTAAGCAGCTGCCGGTACAACAGATGCAAAGATTTTTCCAAATAAAAAGGAGAAGAAAAAAAAGAGTGAAAAAGGCCGACAGTCTGTCTGCGTCTCAGTCAGCGCTTAGTCAGCATCGTCGGCAGCGCGGTGACGTCGTCGACGACGGCACTTATATGCAAAAATGTGTGAAATGCAAATGCAGGCAAAGTTTTATGAATGAAATTTATAAAGAGAAACCAAACAAATAAAACAACGACTCAAAATACTCAGTGCTTAATGCTGTTCAATGTATAAACTGAATGTAATTTTCTTCTTCGCTTTATGTATGCATCGTTCGCCGCAGCGAGAGAGAGAAAGAATGAGAATGTGTGTGTGTGTGTGTGTGCGGTAGTTTTGTTTTGTGCGTTTGACATTTTATTAGTGTTTTTATGGCAAGAGAAGTGCAATGAGCTTAGAAGCCGTTGTATTTATTCGTCTTTCCAATGCAATTTGTTGGTACATTTGTGTTCGCCGTACTTTTGCTGTTGTATCTTTGAGTTGCGCTCTATGCGACGCTGCTAATTCGCTCTGTTTCGGTTTCTGTTTCTGTTTTCCCCATGTATATATGCAGGTGTAGTGGTGAGTGAACCGCAGCGTCTCTGCTCTTGGATTCTCTTTCATATTGCTGCTCTCACGCATACAATTACAAAAATGCTGCTTCCGTTTGCATTTTGTGTGTGTGTGTGTATGTGTTTTGTGTAGTAGTTTTTTTTGTAGTTTTGTTTTGCTTTTCATGTTTCTGCGCTTTCCTCTTTGCTTTGAGCATTCGCACACAACCGCTGCCATGGCATTGCCAACACCAATAACAAAAACTAGTGAGAGCGGTTGGGATAAACGAGAGTTTAAAAGTCTTAAGCTGCAGTTGAATTTAAGCATTGATAATTGAATTACGTATTAATTGATTTTATATTTTTATTTACTTGCAGACAGCAGCAAAATCACAACAATAAAAACACGGGCAAAAACTATAAAAACGTACTAAGGAATATTTAGTCTTTAACATGAACAAAAATGCCGGCGATGGCAGCGGCAATGATGGCAAAAACTCAAACAATCATGGAGGGAAGGGCGCTTCCAGTGCGGGAGGTGGAGGCGGGGGAGCTGGCGGTCCTCACGATCCCACCGGACTGCTAGACGCCGCCTCTCTCTTTGGTAAGTCGCCAAGCTGAATTCTAATAATAAGAATCAAATTATATTTAACACTCTCTTTGGTTTTTCTCTTTTATTTTTTGTTTAGCCTATTGGGGACGCGATGCCAGCGGCGCAGCAGCAGCGGCAGCTGCATCGAATCCTCTCTTCAACTCGCAGTTCAATGCGGCCGCTGCTGCCGGTTTGGGCTTGCTGCCAAATTCTGCGGGCGCAGCGGCTGCCAATGACCGTTACTCATCGATGGCAGCGGCAGCGGCTGCAGCTGCGGGCGCCCATCATCATCAGAGCACAATGGCCGTAGCGGCCTCGCAGGCCGCCAGTTTGGCAGGTCTGCATCCAGCAAGTGAGTAAAATGTCGGCATCGACACACGAATGAATTATGCAAAACAAAAACAAAACGGAGGAGAGGAAGAGTAGAGGAGAGAGGATTAGCGCTAGCAGCGCTGCAGCTGCGTAACAGTTGAGGCTGCGTAGATGCAAGAAAAGTGTCAGTGGGAGAGTGAGTTTAAATAGATCACAGTTATTATTATTAAGAGAACGAAAGCAGAAGCAATTGAAGAGTAATCGATTCTGACACTTGACAAACGCAAGCAGCGCAGCAGCAGCGGAATAATGAAATGGGAAAGTGGAGTATACTTAAGGTTGAGAATATATGAAATATGATGGATGCAGTGTAGAGCGAAGGACTATTAAATACTCAGCAAATAAGAATGATTAGCAAACATATGAAGAAGAAAAGGTTAGCAGCAACTGCGACGCAAGCAGCGCAGCAGCTGAGAAAGGAGCAGCATCAACAGCTGAGTGGAAGGAGAATATGAAAAGAGAACAAGTTTGGGGCAAGTGAGAATGCCGCAGTGGGGAAAGTGATTGACTACTGGATACCCTATAGATGTACATTTATGTAATGCACTTCTAATTTATTTTACAGGCTGGTGGTCCATGGCCCAATTGGCAGCTCAGGATTATTTTAGCCGCCTTCAAGCCTCCGGACTGTCGCCGTTTCCGCATCCCGATCTGGCAGCTGCCTTTGGACCCGCCATGGCTATGGGCGCAGGTGGCGCGGGTGGCAATGCGGGCGCTGGCAGCGGTGCGGGCATGGTCGGAGTGGGCGGGGCAGGAGGCGGCGGCGGTGGGGGCGGCAACAGCGGCGGCGTCGGCTCCAGCAGCAAGTCGAACAAGTCGCGCAAAGAGAAACGCGCCGCACAGCAGCAACAACAGCAGCAGCAGCAACAACAGCAACAGCAGCAGCAGCAACAACAGAATCTGGCCAATAGCTTAAATGCCGCTGCCGCAGCAGCGGCGGCAGCTGCCGCCAACAATCCCGCGGCCGCCTTGGCCAGCATGCATGGCTTCGGGCTGCCCGTGAGCGGCATGCAACCGACCGTCAGCACGGGCGGCAGTTCGTCCATCTCGACGAGCAGCGCCGCCCACGGCGGCTACAAGGTGAGTCAAGGGAATTCACTCTAAGCTGTATTATTTATTTAAATTTAAAATAAAAATAACCAATTATAATTAACCCTTTGTAATGTTAAAAACAAAACCGTTTCCAAATCGGAGAGCATGCCATACAAAGAGTTAAATCGACAACATGTGATAAAATCAAATAATTCGTAATTTTTTTCAGAGCACGGCCAGCGCCTATGGGAAACCCTCGACGATGACGAGCAGCAGCAGCGGCAGCAACTTGACCAGCAATCCTGGCTCTGCCTATGATCCGGTGACGTTGCACAAGGAACTGCTGGCCATGCAGGCGGTGGCCGCTGCTGCCTCGGGGTCAGGGGTCAGCTCCAACAGTTGCTCGAGCAAAAAGTCAAATAGTGGAGGAGGCGGAGGAGGTGGCAACTCTTCGTTGCATGCTCATGGTCTCTCCAATCTGGCCATGAGTTTGAGCAGCGGCAGCAGCAGCAGCAACAACAACAACAACAGTTCGGGCATCATGTCCAGCGGCAAGTCGTCGACCAATGTCAGCTCCAGTTCCAGCCTGCATCCGGGCATGGCCATGTCACCGCATGGATCTGGCAAGGATCGAGATCGCGATCGTGATCGTGATCGTGATCGCGATCGTGACAAGAATAATCCATCGTTAAATGCGCTCAATTCACTGTCTCAATTCGGTGCGTTGGGGATGACGCCACAGCAGAGCATGCAGGCGGCGATGAATGCGTTTGCAGCCAGCGCAGGTGCCACGCCCAGTGCCACAGTCACCTCGTCGGCGCATCCCTCACAGCAACAGCAGCAGCAGCAACAGCAGCAGCAGCAGCAGCAACAACAACAACAACAACAACAACAGTTGAGCAGCACAACAATGTCGGGCGGCAGCGGAAGCAAAGGAAGCGCCAAGGATTACATGACCAATGCGGCCATGATGAGCAGGTGATGAGAGAGAGGAGAGAGAGAAAGAAGAAGAGTGGAAACAGAGAAAGGAGAGGAGAGAAAGATGAGAAAATTTGTTAAACTGATGATTAGATCAATGTTATAGATTTCTTTTGATTAAGATGACAGTCTCAATCAAAAGTAGTCAACAGGGGGAATTTAAAAGCAAGCACAGTGAGCCAAGTAATTATTTTGTCAACCAATTTTAATTTAGAAAATTTAATAAGCTAGTTTCTTAATGTGTCTATTTTAAGAAATTAATTAACAAATGTGAAAGATTTTAATCTAGTACAAGTAATTACTTGACTTACTGTATATTCTTGAACAGTATCAACAATCTAGTCGAGTTGTCTGTTTTTCAATCTTTGTGCACATGGAAAATAAGCGAAGAAAGGGAAATAGTAAGCGCACAAAACTATAAACAATGAATGAACATAAATTATAGCCTTATAGGTCTTACCGTTTTGGCTACTAGTGATCAGCCAGTTAGTCAGACTGTCAGGAAAAACAGTTTAATATATGTACATTTGGGTATAGATCATTAATACTATTAGTTTATTATATAATATTATTTATTATTATTTTATATTATCTGTTATTATTATATAATAATACTTGTTATTATATAATATTATTTGTTATTATTATATAATAATATTTGGCTTGTTTATTGTTTCAGCAGCAGTGAGCATCCGTCGTTGTTGGGCGTTCGATTGCCGCCGGATACGGAGATAATCAAGTATACGTCCTCCATCGTGGGCCCCAAGATTCCTGGTAGTACATCGCGTGGTCGCAAAAAGACAATATCCGAAACAGAACAACAACAAAGTACACAGAAACAACAACAACAGCAACAACAACACCAAGCAGAACAACAGCAACAACAACAACAACAACACCTTACACAACAGCAACAAAAGGACTTTGAAAGCACAACAAATGCAATTTCCTCTCTGCTTGCGTTTCCAGGCCTCAGTCCGGCAAAACGAGCCCGTCTCGAAATGGAATACGCCGCAATGGCGGCGGCGGCACAGCAACAACAACATTTGCATGGCATGCTGGGAGCAGCTGGAATGTCAATGAGTGCACTGGGCATGAGTCCCATGGATCAGTTGAGCAATGTATCCAAGGCAGTTGTTGCCGCCTCCTCGGCATCCATTGCCGCTTCATCATCATCCTCGTCGTCAGCAACTGTGACGAGCACGGCGGGATTGGGATTGGGAACAACAACAACGACAATGGGTGGTCACAATGTGTCCAGTGATCGTGTCGAGGTCATCAAATTGCCACCGACCATCACCTCGAATGGGGCATACAATCTGTCCAGCAAAGGTTGCAACAAGGAGTTGCATGATCTGACCACAGATCCACAACTCGCCGCGGGCGTCAATCTCAGTTTGAAGTCGAACACAATGCCGGCAACGGGCGCCATTGGATCCGCCTCGAATCCCATAACCATTGATGACTTTGATGCGCCACTTAATCTGTCCATGAAGCCATCGGACAAGAGCTCATCATCAGCAGCTGGAGGTGGAGCAGCTGCCTCCACATTGGGCAATATGGCCAGCGAGTATCAGGCCCAGGCTGTCGGCGGCAATGGCTCCAATAGCCTCCAGAGTCTCAGCTCTATAACCGCTGCCTTGGGCGGCACAGGTGGCATGCCAGGTGGCTCCATATCTGGCAGCGGTGCGGGCGGTGCATCGCCATCTCCTGCCCCGGGCAACTTGGCCGCCAACTCGGGCACATGCAGCTCCGGCTCGGGCTCGGGATCTGGCTCCGGGGGATCTGGCTCCTCCACATATAAAGAGGGACGTCCACGGAACTTGGGACGTGGCGTGTCCAAGCCCAAGAAGAACACAGTTGCTTCGCTGCTGGCCCAATCCCGTGCCGTGGGATTGAAGCCCATGCTGGCCACTCAGCAGCTGCTGCAACAAGGCGCAGATATTGTAAGTTCCCAACGAAATCGAATTTGTATATATCCTATAACTTCCACATCAATTGCAGGAGAAGATTCGTCTGGCGCTGAGCGAGGCAAATGCGCACATGGAAACCTCAACGGATTCGGAGAGCGTTGCCGCTGAAAGTGGATTGTCGGAGTCGGAGAGTGAAGATGCCAATATCCTGAATGTGGCCGAGTTGCGGGTGCCGCTGGAGCTGGGCTGGAAGCGGGATACGGTCATCAGGGGATTGACCAAGCAGGGACAAATCCGTGGCGAGGTCACGTACTATGCACCCGGCAGCACGTTGCCACTGAAGACCATTGGCCAAGTCTTTGCTGTGAGTTTGTAGGGCGCATTTGTAATTCACAACTAGAGAGACAGTTTCCCTTCTCTGTCATCTCATGATTAGACTCTCTGTAAACACAACTCTTTATCTCTGATCCTCTACAGCTTTTGGAGCAGCAACCATCGAGTTTGACACGTGAGAATTTCAGTTTCTCGGCACGTGCCATTGTCGGCTCCTTTCTGCAACCCGCTCCGCCGCCTTATGCCAACGATGGTGAATACATCCGCATGACGGATGAGGATGTGGCCAAGCGTCTGGAGGATTTGAAGGCCTTCACCCGCCAGCCACTCAACGTGGAGCAGCGCATCGAGATTGCCAAGCAGCAGCAGGCGATGCGGGATGCCAAGAAGCAGCAGAAGGAGGAACTGGCACGCAACAAGGAGAAGGCCAGGCAGGAGAAGAACGCCAAGTTGGAGCAGCAGCGCAAGGAGAAGGAGCTCAAGAATCAACAGGCAATCGAGGTGAAGGGAATTTCAATTACGACATAATTATTATTCAAAATATTATTTAAGATTTATAGTAACTTTGGCTGTTCACTTTAAAACTTGACTTCATTCACTTCTATTCACAGGAGCGCAAGAAGCGACAGGAAGAATTGGATCGTCTCAAGCAGGAGGAGTTGCTCAAAAAGCAGCAGGTCAGTTTCTCAATTATCTTAGAAAATGTTTCCTATTTTTGTCTTTTGTTTATTGTTCGTCCTTTTCTCAAATTGGCATCTTTCTTTTCTGGTTATATGCAGGAGAAAGAGAAGCGTCGTCAGGAGGCAATTCTAGCTAAAGAACAGGTACAAATTCCATTCAATACCCAATTCTAATTCTCTTGCCTTCCTTTTTTTTTGTACTCCTCTCTTGAACTTTTCCACACTTTAGTGTTGATTTTCGCATTTATTGCATTTCTTTTTGACTTGTTTTTTATTTGGTTAATCCCCTTATCAATTTATAAAAGGTAGTTTTTGATTTTTAAATGATGTCAAAATATATCGATAATCGAGTTGTCGATTTTCAATTACTTTAAATCGATATATCGACAACTCGATTTTTATTTTGACGATTATTACATATCGATTTAAAGCTCGATTTATAATTTTAATTTACATCATTGGCAAAAATTAAATATCGTAATTTATTTACTGGGATTTCTTTTATAATAAAAAGTATTCCTGATATTTTATGAATTGAATTATTTTATTTTTGCTTAACGTTTAACTTAGAAATAAATGATGAACTATTTTATAAATAAATAAAATATATATAGAGCCTGCTTGATAGACAGATAGTTGGTAGATTACTCTTTTCTTTCTGACTTTTTCCGACTTTTCTAGGACCAATCTTGAAACCTATCGTTTATCTATCGATTGTGTCTATCGATTTCTGACTAATCTCTTGATTTTCTTTCATCCAACAGGAACTGCAAAAGCAGAAGGAACTGTTGCTAGCTGCTGAAATGGTAAGAGAAATTAATAAAAATAAATAAATAATCATAATAAGTTGAATAAATTTGTATCCTTAAAGGAACGCGAACGTCGTCGTCAGCACATGAATCTCATCCGGATGCTGGAGCTGCGTCGCAAGTTCGAGGAGCGCGAGAAGAAGAAGCATCAATTGGTGCTGGATCGTCTAATCCTTCGGGAACGTCGCATGGCCGAGCGTAAACGAGACGCAGAGATTCTGCATTTGATACGGAAACCGAACGAGGACTCGGAATTGCCGCAGGAGATGACGGTGCCGGAGCTGGAGCGGATTGCCGGCAATCGTTTGCCCGGCCAGGCGATGGCCGATCTTCTCATGGTCTTTGAATTCCTGCACAACTTTGGCGAAACTCTGGGATTCGATATGGAATCGCTGCCATCGCTGCAGAATCTGCACGATGCCCTCATCAGCGACAGCAATGCGGATGCCGAGGAGGAGCTGCTGTCGGTGATGACGCATCTTTTGGTGTGTGCCATCGAGGATCCGGGTGTGCCCAATCCCGGACGACATACCACACTGCTGGGTCAATCTCTGCGCAATGCGGACATAACCAACTCGAATGTATCCGAAATCTTGCGCATTTATCTGTATGCCACGGCGACGGGAGAGATCCGACAGATGCACGGGATTACGGTGGACAGGGAGCGGGAGCGTCGTGTGCCGGATCATCATCAGCTGGACGCGGACACGGCCACGCATTCGGCCAAGAATCACGAGTACTACAAGCTGTTGCATGAGAACGACACATGGAAGCTGTCGCACGCTCTCAAGGATCGGCCATTTGTGGCACTGAATCCCACGAGGAAGGCACAAATGTTGGCCCATCTCTGCAACGATCTGTTGATGAACAAGGCCGTGCTGCGGCAGATCGACGGCAGCCTGGAGACCTGTGCCCAGATGCGCAAGGAGAAGTACATGACGGACATGAAGGTGCGCAAATACAAAGCGCTCCACCAGCGCAAGGCGCGCATCGAGGCCTACGAGAAGGCGCAGGCGGAGCGGGAGGCGGCGATGCAGGCGCTCCTGGCCCAACAGAAGCTGGACGCGGAGCGGGAGAGGGAAAAGGAGCGAGAGCGTCTGGCCAAGCAAGCGGAGGCAGAGGCGGGAGCGGGAACGGGCACAGATCTGGAAGCGGAAGCGGAGGGAGAGGCAACAGTCGTGGCAGAAGCAGCTGCTCTGCCGGAGGGGCAGGAGCAGGAGCTGATGAAAGCCAAGCAGCAGGAGGAGACGGAGCAGGCGCAGCCCATGGAACTGGATGGCGAGAATGAAGTGACACAAGTGACGGAGTCAACTGCTGCCAAGCTGGAGGAGCTGCAACAAAATGGAGGAGGAGCAAACACAGTTGCCACAACAACAACTGTAACAGGAACAGGAACAGGATCAGTAACAACAACAACTGCAACTCCAAACGAATCCACAGCCATGAATGCCTTGTTGCAGGCCAAGAAAAGTGGAGCACGCTCCTCCATCAACGAAGATGGCGGCAGTCACGATGTCAGCATCATTGAGGATGATCTCTCCGATCTCGACTCGGAGATAACGAATGTCGAGGAGGACGAGGACAATCGCCTCAGTGCCGATGAGCTGCAGAAGAAGCTGGACAAGATTGTGCGTGCCTCGCTGAACTGCAAGGAAGCGTTGGAGAAGAGCACGAATCAATTGCGTGCCGCGTGCTTTGGCCAGGATCGTTTCTGGCGACGCTACTGGAAGCTGCCCAAGGCGGGTGGCATCTTTATAGAAGCGCTGGAATCGGCGCAGAATGATATATGTGATTATCACGAGGCGCTGGAGGCGATGGATGAGCAGAAGAAGGGCAAGGAGGAAGAGAAGAAGCAGCCGGAGGGGGAGCAGGAGCAGGAGGAGCTGGAGATGGAGCTGGAGAAACAGAAGGAAGATGGGGAGAAGAAACAGGAGGAAGATGGGGAGAAGCAGGAGGATATGCCTGTGGAGGCGACAACAACAACGGAGCACATGGAGGTGGACAATGTAGAGCCGGAGATACAAAAAGAAAAGGAACAAGCAGCAAATCATGAGGAGAACAACCAAACGAATGCCGATGACTCCGATGATGATGACGATGTGACGGAAATTAACAAAGTGGAGCCGGAAATTGTGGATCTCGGCGATGATGACGATGAACCGATGCCGCCAGTGACGCGACCCGAGATTAAAGTGAAATCCGAAATGGAACTGATGGGACCACCGCCCACAGTGCACATCTCGACCAAGACGGACTTTGAGGCGGAGATTAAGATACCGACAATACCCGGATTTATGCCAACACTCGGCAACAACAACAATGGGATTGTCAACTGTGATAAACTGGAGAGTTTGGATGATTTGAAAAAGGAAGACGATTGCATCATTGTCTCGACATCGCATCCCAGTGAAGATGCCACGCCCAAATGGTTCTCCATAGTCAAGCATCAAGTGCCCCTAATCAGTGAATTGCCCGCGGAGGAGGGGGGCGTGGTCGCCACAGATTTGCAATTGAATTATGCCAGCTATCAACATTGCAGTTCCCAGCTGCAGTTGCAGGGACATGCCTGGGATTTGATCAACAATATGCAATATTATAGCATCCCAATGGAGGAGTGCAAAGTGGATCCCACGAAGTTTAGTCAGGAGTGCATATTCACTTTATCCGGGCTGGATGAGAAACAAATGCTGGCCAAGTTGGATGAGTATGAGACGAAGCTAAGAACAACGGTGTCAAAAAACGGTCTGGCGTCTCCTCATCAGCGTTGTCAGCCAACCGATGAGGAGCCGGCGGAGAAGCAACTGGACAAGACTAAAACAGAAACAGAAACAGAAATAGAAACAGCAACTGCAACTGCAACTGCAACGGATTCGGATTCGTTTTTTCGTCTAGGCGCTGATGTGGCCCAGCAGGACACGGGAGGAGGCGGTGGTCCAAATGCCGAGCAATCCGAACTGAAGCCGCCCAAGATTGAGCTGC
Organism: Drosophila rellima; assembly: GCA_035043635.1. Taxonomy (NCBI): domain Eukaryota; kingdom Metazoa; phylum Arthropoda; class Insecta; order Diptera; family Drosophilidae; genus Drosophila; species Drosophila rellima. The sequence goes on along the minus strand of JAWNMV010000143.1, from coordinate 3,898,719 downwards.
GTCTGGATGAGGCCTTGTCCCAGGCATATTATCACAATATCGCCAACATGTCGCTGAGCAGCGTACAAACCTATATACCCATTGATATACCACTCCCACTGTCCATGACTCCCGACGAGCATCGTCTGTTGGAGCAGGTGAAACTGGCGGGATTCCCGGAGAAGGTGCACGGCGTCTATGTGCCACGACGGCAACGTTACGGCTGGTGGCAACTCGACGATGAGCAAAAGTTGCGACAACTCCTGAAGACGTTGAATCCGTCGGGTTTGCGAGAACGCGAACTGCAGGAGAATCTGCAGAGATTCTTGGGCTTGGAACAGCCGCTGGGTGTCAATTATCAGCTGAAATTGCACGACGCACAAGTTGCTGACCTGGTGGAATTTATGCAGCCGGACAAGATTGGCGACTGGAATCCCAAGGTGGCCAGGCGGGTGGAGCTGGCGCTGCTGGAGCAGCTGGAATCGCTGGAGGATAAAATCGCCAGTGCCTCGATGCAGTTGAAGAATTGGCAGCTGCCCACGCGCACCGACAACGAGTTGAACCTGAACAATGCCAACAACGAGTCGGAGGAGCTGCCGGAATCGGAATTTGTTAGCATTATTCCGATGATCAGGGAACGCATTATAGATCTGGAGGCGAATATAGAGCGCAGATATCTGAAGCCACCGCTGGGCTCTCAAACGGGTGATGCACATCTCGCAGTGATTGCCCAGAATCAGCACACATCCACGCAGACACAGAACTCGGCCTCGGCAGCGGCATATCTGTTGCAGATGCAACAGCAGCAGCAACAGCAGCAACAACAGCAGCAACAGTTGCTGCTGCAACAGCAACAGCAACAGCAGCAGCAGCCTGGCAACAATCTGAATGCCTCTTCATTCAATGAACGCACCATGGCCTTGGCAGCAGCAGCTGCTGCCGCTACAACAGCAACAACAACAGCAGCAGCAACACTGACAGCAGCAACTTCTCTGACAACAGCAGCAACATTGGACAATTCTCTTGTTGCCACTGGCGGATTGGAATCCTGTTCGGGCGCCGCTTCGCCCGCCAGCAACTGCGACAGCGACAAGGACGAGAAGGTGGAGAACATACCGAAGGGTCTCGTCCAGTGGCGGGATGCAGTGGCCCGTTCCCACACCACCGCCCAGCTGGCCATGGCCCTCTATGTGCTGGAGTCCTGTGTGGCTTGGGACAAGAGCATCATGAAGGCGGTAAGTTGAGAGCCTGTTCTTTTATCTTTATCTTTAGTTTTCTTTTATTTTTATTTCACTTCTTTTTATTGGCTTATCTCTTAGCTTGGCAAACCTTTTGTCCCCTTCCCCCCAGTCTTTCCCCTTCAACACTCACTCACACATTGGTGCATTGTTAGTTAATTAGTAAATGCATTTATTCATTTATTTGCACACTTGGTTTGTTGGCTTTCATTCACACTCGAATTAAACGTAGCTTTCACTCACACACACACTCTCACTCACACACACACTCTCACTCACACACACACACACTCACACAAGCACTAACCATTTTTAACAATTTTCGTTTTTAATTATTATTAATTTCAATAAACAGCTTGATTCAATGCCAATGCTTGATTTATAGATAGGTACAGTTGGTCTAGTAGTTCTTCTGACAAGATTCAAAAATTCACATCTTTTTTTTTATTTTTTTAAGCTTTGATCTTTTTTTTTTTTAAATTTATATTGTTTCTATTCATAAAAACTTTAATTTTTGCAAAATAAAATATGTGAATTTGTTCCATGTCAAAACAATTACTTGACATACTGTTAGACAGAGTATAGAGTATATAGACAGAAAAAACATATAGTTAGAAAGAGAGTTAAAATTTTTAAGTTGGTCAAACCTTTTGAAAAGAGTCTCAGAATCATTGAGTAGTAATTAAAAGTTGAAACTTGAGAATTACAATCAATTTCAAATTAAATTAAGAATATTTTAAAGCAGACTTTATAAAGAGATTATTACAATTATTGTAAATTATCGATATATGAGAAATGTTGACTCTTTGACTCTTTCAACAAGCACAACTTTATCAAAGCTCATCCGATTTCCATGAGGAACATCTTATTTTTCATAATATTAGCCCTACTTTAACTTTGCATTTAAATTTTTTGAATATGAGACAAAAATTTTTTTTTTGAAAATTGTCGATTTTTACAGTGTTACCCCTTTAAATTTTTCGAAAATTTTCAAAAATTTAAAATCTTAATTTTATGCTTTTAATCGACTCCAGGCGATAAAATTAGGGTAAAAAAGTACTTTTGAGCTGATTTCCACGTTTTTTCTTTAAAATCTGAGCTAAAAACTGCGAAAATTTTCCTGATGTATAGTACATGGTATCGTATGATTTGAATAGATTTTTTTATAAATTTAAACTTGACTTGTTAGTTGCATGTTTTAAGTTTCTTTGCTTAGTAGCTGAATAACTTTGTACCTTATTTCTTTATGCAACCCAAATTCAAATGTCCTTTGAATTGAAAACACACACAAAATTCTTGACTGCCTTGAAGATTAATTCGATGATTTTATTGTTTGTTCTTTTTTTCTCATTCTTTCTTAACACTTTTATCGCTGAATGTTTGACTTGTTTGTTGTTTGTGGTGTTGTTTCCAAAAAAAATGGTGTTCTCTTGTTCTTAAAATTAAAAAAAAAAAAAACAACGAATTTAACGCTTTCATACTCACACACACACACATTCACATACCTACACATTTACATACATGAAATACATGCATACATAAACAAATTACACTGTCATTTGATTTTTCACAATTTTGAATGCTTTTGTTGCCAAAAAAAACCCGCTATCCGTTTCCGTTTTATCCGTATTATCCGTATTATCCGTTTTATCCGTTACCCGTTTGCCTGTTTTTAAACGAACGCAACATCGAACACGAATTCGAACTCGAACTCCAACTCGAACCCGAACTGACACTCGAACTGCAACTCGAACTTGAACTCGTCAAACACTGACGCACAAAAGTATGCAACGCCTACAAAGAACAACAAGTCCAACAGCAGCAAGAAGAAGAAGAGCAGCGCCAAAAAGCAGGCAACACCAAAAAAGAAGCAGCAACAACAACAACAACAATTAGAACAACAACAACAAGCAGCCAAGAAAAAGGATAAAAAGCCAACACCGAAAAAAGCGAAACAAAAGCCAAAGGAGAAAGAGAAAATCCAACAAGAAATGCCGCCAATGACAATAAAAATCAATTTAAAGGCATTAAAACAAAATGGTTGCGATTCGAACTCGAAATCGAACTCTGACTATGACACGGACAGTGACAGTGACAGTGACAGTGACTGCAATTCATACACTCACACCAACTCAAACTCAAACTCAAACTCAAACGGGAAACGTCGCAGACAACAAGGACGACGTTCAGGCCATACTACAAACTCTTGCAAATATTCAAATTCCTTGCAGAATTGCCAATTTTGTACATCGGGCGAGAATGAGGATAAACTTTTGCTGTGCGATGGCTGCGATAAGGGTTATCACACCTATTGCTTCAAGCCCAAAATGGACAACATTCCCGATGGCGATTGGTGAGTACAAAACAAAACAAAACAAAACAAAACATTAAGAAAAACGTGATATAAATAATATAATATAATGATTTATCCTTTCAACAACTTCACTCACTCTGTCCTTGTCTCTCTCCTCATCTCTCATTCATTTTGTCTCGCCTCGTTTTGCGTTGTTTTCCTTTTCCTTTTCTTTATTCTTTTTTCTTTGTTTTGTCTTTACCCACGTCCATGCCACGCCCACGCCACGCCCTCGCACTGCCCCCTTTTTAAATGAGTTTGCAACAAATGAACTAATGAACTTGTTCAGTTATAGCTCAGCTGATCAGCTTGTATTTAAATTTCTTTAATATTTTTTCAATTAAAAAAAAAAGAAAAATAATACCTGTAATTCTTTTTTTTTAAATTGTGAAATAAGGGTTACTTTTTTACTATTAATTCAATAAGAAAAGTTACTTAACTAAAAGAGAATCACTTTTGCTACGTAACTTATTTGAAAATCATAAAAATTCCATTACTTTTCAATAAATACTATATCAAAAATTAAAAAAATACAAAATATTTCAAGATATTTTCAAATTATTACAAAACAAATTTAAAGTATATTTCAAAAATTAAAACAAAATTCTAAAAATACCAAAACTTACTAAAAATACTAAAATACCAATTTTGTTGTTAGTATTTTTTATGTGTATTTAATGGTTACATTAAATTTATGAAAAAAAAATACTAAAATACCTTTTTATTTTGGTATTTTTATGTGTATTCTCGAGGCGTATTTAATTTTTAAATAAAATTTATAAAAAATAATAATAATTAAAGAATCAAAAAATAATAAAATATAAAAATGAATGAAACTAGCGATGAACTGAGCAAATGAATACAGTATTTTATTGTTCATCAACACTTGAACAATAGAGTTTAAGCGTATGTTATAAACATGGAATTAAATAACCCACCACTTGTTCTTCTTCTTCTTGCTGTCATTAGGTACTGTTATGAGTGCGTGAACAAGGCGACCAACGAGAGGAAGTGCATCGTCTGTGGCGGCCATCGTCCCTCGCCAGTTGGCAAGATGATCTACTGTGACTTGTGTCCGCGTGCCTATCACGCCGACTGCTACATTCCGCCGCTGCTGAAGGTGCCGCGTGGCAAGTGGTATTGCCACGGCTGCATCACCCGCGCCCCGCCCCCCAAGAAGCGCAGCAGCGCCGCCAGCAGCGGCGGCGGCAGCGGTGGCAGCAGCAGCAAATCGAGACGGGATCGGGACGCGAGCACCGCGGCCAAGCGACGGGGCAATGAGAAGCAACAGCTGATGGCATCAGCTTCAGCTGGTGGCAGCATGGAACAATTGTGTCCCATTGATGCACACCAACAACAGCAGCAGCAACAACAGCAACAACAACAACAGCAGCAGCAACTGTTGCTGAACAGCTCACAGCAATCGCTCAACTCGTCGCATGACGAATCCATGACATCCCTGCCAGCACCGCTCAGGTGAGTGTCCAAATCATGATGCCTCAAAATGATATTCCCCTTGAAATTTGGTTTAGATTTGGCAATGTTACGCAATCTTTAAAGTTGGTCAAAAGAGTCTCAGAATCAATGAGTAGTTGATCAAAAGTTAGAACTTGAGATTTACTTTTTTGAATTTTCAATTTTCAATTACAAATCAAACTCCGAAGGAAATGAAGGAAATTACAAACATTTTAAATCAGACTTTATTAAGAGACCAAAACATTACCAAAACATTATCATCACCATTGAATTTACAATATTTGACACATTGTGATTATCTATATTATCTGAATGACAAATGTTGACTCTTTGACTCTTTCAACAAGCACAACTTTCTCAAAGCTCATCCGATTTCCATGAGGAATGTCTTATTTTTCATAATAGTAGTCCTACTTCAACTTTGCATTTAAATTTTTTGATTCTGAGACAAACATTTTTTTTTGAAAATTGTCGATTTTTACAGTGTTACCCCTTTACATTTTTCGAAAATTTTCAAAAATTTTAAATCTTCAATTTATGCTCTTAATCGACTCCAGGTGATAAAATTAGGGTAAAAAAATTACTTTGGAACTTATTTGCACTTTATTTCTTCAAAATCTTAACTGATTTCGGGTTTTGATATAATAAAAAAGTTTTGTTTCGGTTACGATTTCAGTTACGGTTACCGATTTCAATCGGTTAATATCGGTTAACGGCAACGGTTTTAATCCCTGGTTATAACTCTGATAGTTGTAAGTTTAGGAAGTACAGTGGAACATCGCTAGCTCAAATCACCATTATCCAAAGAAAAAGTTTGAATTACGGAAACTTCGACAAATACATTTTTTTTTTCGCTTTTGCCAGTCGAGTTATGGAAGTTCAACTGTAGTTAAAAGTCAGCTTCAATATATATTTAGTTTAGGAAATGTTCTTAATTATATTTTTGAAATTAATTTGCCTTTTCTTTATTTGCAGTCCAGCGCATTCGATTGCCTCGGCGACGTACGACGAGCATCACAACAACTCGATAGACACGAGTCGCTTCCAGGCGCACCTGGGCGCCAACAACAACAACGGCGCTGTCCCGCTGGAGGAGGCGCTCGGAGGAGGAGGGGGAGCAGTCGCTGCCTTTGCCACGGCCTATGTGCCGCCAGCGAGCAACTTTGGCATTGTGCCAGCGCCAGCGCCACAAGCGATGCAATTTGTGGCAATGTCGCCGCGTGCGGTGACGCCGACGCGAACGCCAACGCCGACGCCTGTGCCGACGCCAACGCCGCCGCCAGCGCTGCCAGCGCCGCTGCAGCCACCGACGCCGCATGTGACGACGCCAGTGATGTTGCAGCAAGCATCGCCGACAGCGCTGCTCAATGTGACATGTCAATCGCCGCCGCAACAACCACAACAACCACAACTGATGGCCATGCCCTCGCCCCGGACGTGCACGCCCACGCCGCCGGGCGGGACGCAGATGTCGCCGCCACCGATCAACATACACGCCATCCAGGAGGCCAAGGAGAAGCTGAAGCAGGAGAAGAAGGAGAAGCATGCCACCAAGAAGCTCATCAAGGAGCTCGCCGTCTGCAAGACGCTGCTGGGCGAGATGGAGGTGCGAACAAAGCGAATCTTTAAATTGATACGGCCATTTTAATCATCCAACTTTCATTGTTCTGTTAGCTTCATGAGGACTCGTGGCCTTTTCTGTTGCCCGTCAACACTAAACAGTTTCCCACATATCGCAAAATCATCAAGGTGCCCATGGATCTGTCCACCATCAAGAAGAAACTGCAGGATTTGAGGTGAGTACAATTTATAGTTAATATTGGAAATTAGACTTAAAATAAATATAATAGATAAATAAACGTTTGTGTTTACAATATTAATTTGAATTATTTTTGATATTAATCGAATACATTGCTTCGATTCCTTTGCAGCTACAAATGTCGCGAGGACTTTTGTGTGGATGTGCGGCAGATCTTTGACAATTGCGAGATGTTCAACGAGGATGATTCGCCAGTTGGCAAGGCGGGACACGGAATGCGCAAGTTCTTCGAGTCGCGCTGGACGGAGCTGACCGACAAGCACTCCTGATATCCTCCACTGCCGCAGCTAAGTCCAACAATAGCAACAGCAACAGCAACAACAGCAGCAGCAACAGCAGCAACAGCAGCAACAACAGCAACAACAGCAACAACAGCAACACCAGCAACAACATTAGCAACAACGACTAACACAATTGGAAGTACAACAACGACAATGCCGCCAGTCACAGCCGCAACAGCAGCACAATTTTGGTAGAGACTGTGTCAAGTTGCAACTAGAGAGTAGAATTTTGTATATAAGAAGGAGATGTGAAGAAGAAAGTGCTAGCTGTAGTTTGTATTATTATGCATTATATATATTTATACACAAAATATTGATTATACAACTATATAGATATATATAGAATGAGGGAGAGACGCGTTCTAGATATAAAAGTGATGCGGAAAGTTTAAAGCCACGAACAAAGCAACAACAAATGAAATGAAATGTGAAAGGAAAATGTGTGTATTCTCCAATCAAGAATAATCATTCTAACTCTTTTGTTTGTTAGTAGCAGCAACTAACTAAGTAACAGCTAGTGTAGCGACAACAACAACAACAATTTAGAACGTGTCACGTGTGTCGTCTGTAAATGCAACATTTTTGAACAGTATTTTGTGCACAAAGCTGCGTTGCTTTGTTAATATTATAACATATGATTATTGTTTGATTAATTAACTGGTAATTTACTTTAACTATAGCTATAACTTAAACTATAAACTATTATTATAACTATAACTATATATATTTTAAAAAGAATTACATGACATTGTACTTTAGTTGATAGTAATCACGCTCATTTTAAGTTTTAACTTGTATTTGTACTTATAGTAAACGCGATTTTGTATATGTGTATGCAAGCATTAATTGTATTTATATGACCTAAATCTAAACTATAACTTAAACTTAAACTTAAACTATAAAACTAAACTTATAAACGACAAAACCATACATACTCAAAAAAAAGATGAAAAACAGTGGTAGACGGCAACGTTTTGTAAATGAAATTCCAAATTATATAAACTATTAAATTATTTACTGAGTGTACAACAACAACAAGAACAGCAACAACACAAGTGTCACTTTTAATCATCAAACAACAACATGAACACATTCGAATTAACAAAAAGTTACAGTATTACCAGATAAAGGAAGCACACACACGTCTAATTAATTAAAATTAATCAATCGGACAACTAAGGCAATTTTACAGCTTAGCTTAGAAACGAATTATATGAATGTGGCATATTAGGCAGCAGCGCAACAACAATTTTAGCTGTAAATAAACATATACACAAAACAAAACAATAAATAAATTAAACAAATAAACAACATATACACAACCCAAAATTAAACTCACAATAAATATATATATATATATGCCAAGTGTTGTTAATCACAAAAATTGATTACAAATATTTACATTATAAATTTTAAATGATTTGCAGTGCAGCACAATAATTAATGGAACACCAATGATAGAAAAGTGAAAATTATAACTCGAAATGAAACAAGTTCAATCAATAAAATCACACAGAAAACAGACAACATAGACAGAGAACCTCAACAAATCAAACTACCTACAACATCAACAAACATTTCAGTTGCAGAATTGGCTTAAATCGAATTGGCCATAATACAATAATAATTAACATTACCAACAACCCAAAATCACATATACACATATATATTGTATGTTATGCCATTTAACTGATATTTATGAATGTGTTTAGCAGTAGTTGGTTGTAAATAGAAATAGTGACCAAAAAAAAAAACAGAAAAGAAAAAGAGAGAATTGTACATACTAAAGGATTTCCCGACTCTTCTCCTGTTGATGGCATTTTCATACAGTTGCAACACATTACCCAGAAATTATATATCAACTGCAGCAGCTCTAGGATCCAAATGTAGATCAACTTTTTTTTAGTGCTTTCGCCTCGTTTCGATGCCCCAGAAATCCAGAAATTAAGAACTCAATCTTACACGCCGTAGGACAAGTGAAAACAATAACTAATTGCATGTGTGTTGTTTTTGGTGATACATAAAAAGAAATACATTTATTTTTAAAGCATATTTAACTAATAATGAAAATAATAATATTACCTTACCATATATACAACCTATTTAATGATGAATGAATATTAAACATATGATTGTGAGCAAACGCAAAAACACTTTCGGAAAATCCCACAAAAAAAAAAAAAACAAATCTCTAAATTGAAGATAAATTCATAAAAAAAAACTTTCGACATTTGCGCACACATGGAAACAAATACAACTAAATAATATCAAAAATGTATAAAAAGCTGTTTTATTTAAGTTAAGTACTAAACGAATTTCACTTACTTTATTATTATCATTAGTATTTCAGTAGCTATTTTTGGACATCTTTCAAATATTCTTCCCATTTTATTTATTTTATTTTTAGGTGTCTTTGAAAGTGTTTTTGAACTAAAACGATGCTTGTTTTTATAGGACGAATTCTTTAGTCTAACGACAAAAAATATTATCTAGTGATTAACCTTGAAGGATGCTGTAAGGTAAGAATCTTGTATTGATACTTGTGATTGACTTTAAAATCCGCCAAATAAACCTTTATCGATAGTTCTGATCGCCCTCGAGGTCCGTCAAGTTATGACAATATTTTTCCAATTCAGTTAAGTTCTGACTGAATGTATGTGTTTCAGAAATGTCAGGCTAAAAGCAGCCGACACAACAATTTAATTTAGAACAAGAACGATTCGGTCAATAGTAAAATTGGTTGAGATAAACAATAAAAAACTGTCAATTATTGAAAATTATCTATATATGAGAATTATTGACTTTTTGGACTTTCAAAGAGCACAACTCTAATAAAACTCACCCGATTTCCATGAGGAATGTCTTATTTTTCATATAATTAGCCCTACTTTTAGTTTGCATTTATATTTTTTGAATCTGAGACAAAAAATTATTTTTTGAAAATTTACGATTTTTACAGTGTTACCCCTTTAAATTTTTTGAAAATTTTCAAAATTTTTAAATCTTAATTTTATGCTTTTAATCGAGTTCAGGTGATAAAATTAGGGTACAAAAGTACTTTTGAGTTAATTTCCACGTTTTTTCTTGAAAATCTGAGCTAAAAACTTCAAAAATGTTGACTTTTAATTTTCCCGAATTTATGGTACACTTCCCTTATTTATAGTAGCTTCGGCTGAACTGAGCGGCAACAAGTGCTTATTGTAATACTCGACACCCAAAGCAATTTAATTTTGTGACAGCTGCAAAAACAAAGTTTCCAGAAATCTGAACGAAAGAGAAAAAAATTAAAAAATTGTATACTACAAATTAAAATTAAAACACAGAAATTTAGATGTTTTAGATTTTAAACGAGGATATCTTTCTTAAATCTCAACCGATTTCCACGAGGGATGTCTTTTTCTTCATAATATTAGCCCTACTTTTAGTTTGCATTCAAATTTTTTGATTTTGAGACAACAAATAATTTTTTGAAAATTGACGATTTTTACAGTGTTACCCCTTTAAATTTTTTGAAAATTTTCAAAAATTTTTAATCTTAATTTTATTATTTTAATCGACTCCTGGTGAGGAAATTAGGGTAAAAAAGTACTTTTGAGCTGATTTCCACGTTTTTTCTTTGAAATCTGAGCTAAAAACTGCAAAATTATCTCTATATATAGTACATGATACTCTTATGATTTAAATAGATTTAAATCTTGATGGACTTTCAAAAGGAACGCCCCTGCTCGCTTCGCTCGCCTAACTATTTATTTGAATACTTTTCTTTATAAAAATCATTGTAAGAAGAATCTAAGATTTCTTCTATTTGTTCAAATAATTTATATTGCCGACTGTCTTTATATTTTAAAAATTGATTAATTGATTATAGGATTTTTATCCTATATTTTTTTTGATTAACTTGGATTTGAATATAGGATTTGTATCCTTTTTATCCTATACTATACATTTTCCAAAGATTGCAGCTTCAATACATTTATCTTTAAAAATTATCCCTGAATGGGATGCCATAAAAAAGTAAATTCTTTGCCAATTTGAATGTCAATTGACTGGAAGGAAGTATGGAAAGTGGCATGCAACCTGAGGCAATCAGCCTTTCAAGTATCTGAGTATCTGACGGATGCAGGCACCATAATCATAATCATGAAATTAAATGCATCTTGGCAATTACAAATTTACAGCTTGTTGGTTTTGCAAGCGCATCAAAAAGTCACCGCAACTGTTGTTCATTGACCATGTCGGAACTCCGCCTTTGAGCCAATTGGTTCAATCTTGCAACTGGCCAGCAATTTTCCCCTTTTTGGCATGTGGCAACTTCAAACTTGTGGTAGTTGTAAATCAAATGGACTTACGGCAATTTGCCAAAAACAAAATCAATCAACTGGGCTCAAGTCTTTGTTGGCCACATAAATCAACCTACTTTTATTTGGGCTACGCTGACAGATTGGCAGCAATTTTGCATGTTGAATGTGTTTTGGTTTTTTGTGTTTTTATGTAGGTGCGATTTTTACTGTGAAACTGGGAAATTGAAGCTGAGCTTTGTGGGAATTAGCGGCGTCTCTTTTTAGGTGTTAATACTCAGCAACTTTTAACGATCGCCATAACCAATGGCCAAAGGCCATGCCAGTTCCATTTCCCATCCCGGTGCCAATTCCGACACATAATCCGGAACAATCAGCGTTAAAAAGCCGACAACCTGCAACACGCAAACGACTCATTAAACCCGAGACCAGAAAGACATTTCGTTATAACTTTGTGAGCATTTGTGTCAGCCATCGAGGAGTATATATACATATATCTTATATATATATATCTGTATATAGATATGAGCATGTGTGTGTGTGTGTGTCTGTGTGTGGGAAGCCATTGACAGTTTGAAAACTTGAAACTCGAAACGCTTTAAAAATCGCTGATTTATGTAATTATTCAGGGCGACAAGAATTTCGTGCTCGTCTCTGTGCCTTCTTCTTCTGCTTCTTCTCTCTTCCTCTTCTTCTTGCTGTCTTCTGCCCGAAAGGGTCAACAACAACAAGAAGCACAAAAAGCTCGACTAGCAGTTACTCTATAGAACACAAACCGAATTTTTATAGAGCATACGTTTGTAATACTTTTCATTCAAAGCTGATGTTATGGATGGACTATAAATGATTCTCTAATTTAGCTTATTTTCTCTTTAACTCATTCTTTTTTTATGTTTTTATTATAATTTTATTATTATTTACTCACCTTTTAGTGGACTGATATTAGTTAACTCAAAGTTAGACTTCTTCTTTATTTTATTGAATTCTTCTGCACACTTCAAACTTGAATTGGAATTTTTATAATAAAGTTTCAATATAATAAACTGTTTTCCTTGTTCATTCATTCATTCGTTCATAGGGATTTTTAAATGCATTCTGATAGTTCTAAATGATTTTTTTGTATCATTGAAGAGGTTTTAATGAAGTTTGCAATTCTGTTCAGTATCATTTATTAAAATAGCCAATTGAATAATAAATCCCTTGTCTAATCTTCTATGTTGATTATTTTTGGCACTTGAAACTTCATTCAAGTTGAATCATTTTACTTTAAGTTCTGGCCCAGTTTTGTATTTAATTGGCTAAGCCAAAAAAATAGATTCCTCTTCAAAATATCTTTGGGATAACATACCCCTCGCGAACTGGGAGTCTAGGGTATAAAAGCGACGACAACAACTGCAAAGAGACACGACAAACTGCGGCTGCTGAGGCAGCATTATCAAAACATCATGGAAGATGACCAAATTAACCGAGTCCAGCCCACGATGGCGACGTCTCCAACTCCTCCAACTCCAACTCCAACTCCAGTTTCAACTTCAACTTCAACTTCATCTCCAGCTTCAGTTCGGACTGCGTTTTCAGTGAGACTTGAACCTAAACATCGATGGGATTTTGAATCGCACGCTACCTGCGAAGCTGCGAGGCAATAAAATTGCCTCCATCGAAATTAAGAACGAAAAATGTATTGAAAAAGGCAAAGGGAATGTGCAGATGAAGATGGAGGGGAAAGAGCAAATGGAGATGGAAGGTGGAGTTGAAGGTGGAGGAGAATGCAGCAAACTAATTTAGCGCTCTGCAACGAAACGAGTTTCATGGCGTTGTCTCCGACTTTGTATGACTATATAAACATACATATTATATATATATATATATATGCATCGGTATGTGTGTGTGTGTGTGTGTGTTTGAGCAGCTGCTGACCAGGCCCAGAACAGCCCCCAAAATGGAGTTTCGTTAATGGGCGCAGATACTTTTTGAATTTTATATTATTTTTTTTGGGATTGGTTTTTTGTGCTGTGTGGCTCTTTTGTGATTGGAACATTAATTAAGACACAAAATGCGATTAAAAAATGTGAAATACGACAACGAATGAGACTGGCTCATAATACATCTGCCGAAATAGCTCATGAATATGCATGCATGCTGGCACTCATGAATATTCACAAATTAATGACAGCTCAATGGCTGCCTCAAAGCTTCGTAATGCTGCGACTCTTCAAATGACAATAAATACTTTAGGTATTCGGAAAACTTAAGGCATGTCAAGTATTTAAAATAATCATAAAAGAGTTCCATATATTTTGAATTATTGACTTGATATTTAGAATTTGTCATTTAGGGAGTTATTAAATTTTGTTAGGAGTTATGTTGGAGTAAAGAAATTATTTATTTATTTAAAGTGAACCAGTAAATAAAACATATTCAGACATAGGTATTTAACAAAAATTATCTGTACAATTTTAATTAAAAGAAAAATGCTTCAAGTTTAAAATAAGATTTGAAAATTGGGTAACATTTTATAATTTAGAACTGAAAGAAAGATTTCAAAAGTCTGCAAGGTTCGGGAGTTAGAGATTGGCTTGGACTTAATTTAAAACTGAGGCAGAATGATTCTTTATTATTATAACTATTGATTTAAGATTGATTTTATTATTAAAACTATTGTCTTAGACTTATTTAAACTGAGGCAGAATGATTCTTTATTATTATAACTATTGATTTGGGAAGAATTTCCACTATATTTCTGATTTGTTGTGCAGCAATGATATTATCTATTTATTTGAATAAGTCTTTGATTAAGCTATTCAAAGCATCGAGCCTAAATTTCTTACAATTTTTTGAGGCTTACAACTTTGTTTAAAATTGACTTTGGTGTTGGGAATTCATTACTGCTTTTTATTTGAAAACTGAGGCTTAGGAAGAATTGCCAATGTGGCAAGTGGCAACAAGATGCGTGTAGTGGCAGCAACAACAGTCACAGTCACGGATCTGTGGCAGCAACTGCTGATGACGACGATGAGGATGAAGATGGAGATGATGCCTTGGACTGAGTCTTGAGACCGAGTCTTGAACTAAGTACAACATGGTTTCAGCTTGTCGTTGTCGTTGTTGTTCACTTTGTTGTTGTTGTTGTTGTCACTGTTGCCACTGTTGTTGCTGTTGTTGCTGTTGCTGTTGCTGTTGCTGTCTTGTGGCAGCGTTCTCTCTATTATCGTCGCGTCTTGATCGTTCGACGGGCAACAACATCATATTGTTGACTGTTGACACATGGACACAAGGTCTAGACGAAGGATAGCAACAACAGTTGTTGCTGTTGTTATTGCCGTTGCTGTTGTGCTGGCAACATGCAACATTTGCATTTGCCAAGTTAAGCAGACTCCATTTTGGGCTTACTTGATGTCGAATTAAAATATCAGGCGTGGTTTAAATTGAGGTTAAAGATGAGCAGTTTTTATCTGTATGAAATTAAAAATTTAGTTAATTAATAAAATAATATAATATTTTTAAAAAATATAAATTTATTATATACAGCTTTAGGTTGATGAATAAATGCATAATTAAAATAATAAATAAGTAATGATGTATTTATTTATTTATTTATTTATTTATTTATTTATTTATTTATTTATTTATTTATTTATTTATTTATTTATTTATTTATTTATTTAATATTTTATTTTAGCCTCCTCCTTAAGTATTATTTCCACACACTCACAACTGGCAACAGGGTATTTTATTTATGTTCGTTTCTTTTCTTTTTCTATATCTTTTGGGGCAAGTTTTAATGGACCAACTAATCATGACTTCCGGCTCTGAAGATCAAATCAACTCTTTGAGGCGGCTTCAAGCGATTCAAGTTTCAAGTTTCAAGTTTCGAAATTTCCAACAGAAACAAAAAAGTTCAGACTGAGATTTCAAGTGTAATTGTCTTTGATATTCTAGAGAAATTGCACTGGGCACTTGATTTATGCGTAGTACAAATAGCCAGGGTAGGAGTAGGTGAGACAGAGACAGGGGAAGTGGGGGAAAAAGAGGGAAGAAATATTTTTTTAATTAAAAAATTTTATGCTCGATTTCTGACGAAGTTGCTTCGTTTGCTTTGAGTATTTTTTAGTTGGTCCGCTGCTAATCGCAGTGCATTAGTCTTGTCGGCCATATTGTCGGCCATTAAAACAATTCTACACATTTTCCAACTCAAAGAGGGATGGGGGAGGGGAGGGGGGGTGGGTTAGAGGAGAGTTCGACTGGGAATTGGAGATGGAGTTGAAGTTGAAGTTGGAGGCACCCATTAGTGCTCAACATGGAAGCTTCGGCGCTCATTCGATTTTAATTGCCACCTTTTGCGTGGCCAACAACAACAACAACAACAAAAGGAACAACAACAACTTGACTTTGTCTTGGCCCTTTTCGTGGGATTTGTGCGGTTGTTGTTGTTGCTTTTTGGTCATTAGCGCTGCTGGCTGCGTGTAAAATGGCCCCCGTTTTTGTACAAAGTTGTCGACATATTGAGGTTGATTCGTTTGTAACTAATCCAGTCTGGGCCCTGGTAACATGCCATACCATGGTGTTGGCCCTGTGTTGTCGTGTTAACTGCTTTCTGCTGCTGCTGCTGCTGCATCACATGTGCAAAGTCATCAGGCATTGGAATGTTTTTTGGCCTCATAATGATGATATATGGCTAACACACACTCACACACACACTCACACACACACACACACAGACACACACACACTGCCAGCTATAATGAAAATTATTAGGCCATGTTTCCACAGAAATTGAAAATTATTCCCTGCAACTTGTGTCTGAATTGCAATTACGATTATTGGCAAAACTTATACATATATACTTATATATATTTTTGTCTTTCTCTCACAGCTGTTCTCAACGCTTTGACCGGATATCTGGTAATTGCCGTCAATTTGTAGAGCTTTGGCCAATTTTTCTTTGGTTTATTTGTTGGCCTAATGAGCTGCGAGTGAAAAGGCATCAAGGATTTCCACAACACGCGATGCCAGCTTAGCAATCAAAGCAATTGAATCGATTCACAGCTAATTCCCTAATTCGTGAGTACTAATTAGTTCTGGCCAAGGCATTGGAATTTACTTGGCCAACTGTTTAATTACACACACATTTATTGGGTACTTATAACAGCCGCATGCTAATGTGCCAGGCTAATTAAATGCTTAGCCTATTATTTTAATTATTTGTCTTTTTTGGGAACTAGAAAGAACTCTTAAAAGTACTCGTATATGTAGAGCTTTTGTGCTTTCACATAGACACTATGTGTGTGAGCTTTAATTGTGTAAGCTTTTGCATTAGTGGTGAGTTTAGGAGACAGATTACTAATACATATACACATTCTGCTCACATGTAATGCATGCGTTTGTGAAAGCTTTCAATTAGAAGCGAATTTGTTTTATAGAAAAGTCGTGAAAAAATCTCAATCTAATCTATATTAATTTTAAGATTTTTCCTCACTCTTGTATCAGCTTTAAATTGGAAGAACTTTCGCAATGTTAATGGTTCTAAGAATTAATACATTTGAATATATTTAATATATATTTATTACCTATGAATTAACTGATTCTATGTAATATTCTCACAGCTTTTGTGCTTTCACACACACACACAATACATGTGAGCTTTCCGTTCACAAAGCTTTCACAATCATAAATAAATCAAAGTTGAACCGAATTAAAATAATACACACTTTCAAAAGCGAGTACTACATATAATAATGGCATTCCGTTAACTGGCGATTTCCGCCAATGGCTTGAAGCAATGTTAACTTGGCTTGGAATTGCCTTTGTTTGTCTAACAACAATTGGCAACACAATTCGCAAGCCGCATTCGCGTTGTCCATCAAAAAGTGTTGAGTGCACGCAAAATTCCATAGCTGGCTTTAATTGCTTTAAGCCGGGCTTAAACTCCATGGCTTTGCAATTAATTAACGCCATCGTCAAGGGGAAGGAGGCAAAATCAAATGCATTGCTCGATTGTAATTGGCTTTAATGATGCAGTCTAAATGAAAAGTGGTAAGAAGTGGAAAGAAAAAAAGTTGTTAGTTGGTTTTAACTGATTTTGTGACGTGCGCACTTTTCGCACAATTGCGTTAATTAGTCTTAGCCATTGTTGCTGTTGTTGTTGGTCTATTCTATGCCTGCATTTGTTACCAATAAACGATGGATGCGCGTTGTTACTGATGCTTTAGGCCAGATAGTGCGCTAATGGGCTACAACTTTATTGGCCAAACTCATTGTTTTAATGATGATCGCAGCTCCAATTGCGGCCTGTTTAATTAACTTAATGAACCGCAAATCAACGTGGCAATGTTGCAGTTGCCACACAGTGCTGCCTCTTTAGCTATTTAACAGCTGGATTTGGCTATTTTCTGATTGTATTTTAAAACCTTATCTAAAATCTAAATTTGTTTATGAACTTAATAACATTTGAAAGGAAGCATGTTATATAATTTCTTTAGCTATTTTTTAGCTACTTTTTTGTTAGGTAAAATTGGCTATTTTAAAGGTTCTGTCTATGACATTGATGAAATTTGTTGTTTACCTAACTTACCAAATGAATCAATTATATCATTGACTTGATACAAAATCTATTTAAAAACAATTACGATTCTGTCAATAGTAAAATTGGTTGAGATAGCTCAAACAATAAAAAAAAGTGTCAGTTATTGAAAATTATCTATTTATGACAATTATTGACTTCTTGCACTTTCAAAGAGCACAACTCTAATGAAACTCACCCGATTTCCATGAGGAATGTCTTATTTTTCATAATATTAACCCTATTTTTAGTTTGCATTTAAATTTTTTGATTCTGAGACAACAAATTTTTTTTTAAAAATTGTCGATTTTTACAGTGTTACCCCTTTAAATTTTTTGAAAATTTTCAAAATTTTTAAATCTTAATTTTATGCTTTTAATCGACTTCAGGTGATAAAATTAGGGTAAAAAAGTACTTTTGGGCTAATTTCCACGTTTTTTCTTTAAAATCTGAGCCAAAAACTTCAAAAATGTTGACTTTTAATTTTCCCGAATTTTTAGTACACTTCCCTTATTTACAGTAGCTTCGGCTGAACTGAACGGCAACAAGTGCTTATTGTAATACTCGACACCCAAAGCAATTTAATTTTGTGACACCGGCAAAAACAAAGTTTCCAGAAATCTGAACGAAAGAGAAAAAAATTAAAAAATTGTATACTACAAATTAAAATTAAAACACAAGAAATTTACATGTTTTAGATTTTGAACGAGGATATCTTTATTAAATCTCAACCGATTTCTACGGGGGATGTATTTTTTTTCATAATATTAGCCCTACTTTTAGTTTGCATTTAAATTTTTTGATTCTGAGACAACAAATTTTTTTTTAAAAATTGTCGATTTTTACAGTGTTACCCCTTTAAATTTTTTGAAAATTTTCAAAAATTTAAAATCTTAAATTTATGCTCTTAATCGACTCCAGGTGATAAAATTAGGGTAATAAAGTACTTTTGAGCTGATTCCCATGTTTTTTCTTTGAAATCTTAGCTAAAAACTGCAAAAATATCTCTGTACATAGTACATGGTACTCTTATGATTTAAATAGATTTAAATCTTGATGGACTTTCAAAAGGAATGCCCCTGCTCGCTTCGCTCGCCTACCCACGACTCGCTTCGTTCGCGAGGAGGTGCGGCAACAGTCGAGTGTGCTCGACTGTAGGATACCCTGTGCCCTGGCTCTCCGATAGCTCAAACGATGCTATATCTACTTTATAGGGTCGGAGGTGCTTCCTTCTGCCTGTTACATACATTTCACAAGACCATTATACCCTTTTTGGGCAAAGTACAATTTCTTCTCATGCTACACAATTAGTTTGGCTATTTCTAGCTAGCTTTAGCTATTTTATGTCCTGCAATTCTGGCAACACTACCACAGTCGGTGGCAAAGTGGCAAAGACCCAATCAGAGTTATGAACATGCAACAAACAACATGAATTGCCATCAATCGCCAGCTCATGGGACAATTAAGTGCAGCCATTTTGTTGTTGTTGTCGTTGTTGTTGTTGCTGTCGTTGTTGCTCTTCTCGTTGATTGGCAACGGACATTGGCATTGAGCTCGTGGTCAATTGCAAAGCGCCAAGCTCAGCTCAATTTACACTTTGATTTCAATCAATTGCCAACTGGGACTCGGACTTGGACTTGGAGCTTTGTCTTCTCAGTTTCAATTCCCCTCTCTCTCTCCCCCTCTCTCTCTCCCCCTCTCTCTCTCCCCCTCTCTCTCTCCCCCTCTCTCTCTCTCTCACTCTCTCTCTCTCTCTTTGTCTCGTTTGCTTCATTGTGCGGGTCTCTCGCTGTTCATTAACAAATATTAGTTTCAATATTGTTTTTATCATTTTCAATTTATGTCTGACGGCGACATTTTGCTTTAATTGGCCATAAAGAAATGCTCATTGCACAGTGGCATAAATCGTCAATCTTGTGAACAGATTTCAAATATTTGTTGAACAAAATTTAGATTTGACTTAAGTCATTTTAGTTAAATGTCTTTATGGCATTGAAATTGTGTTTTTACTGAAATCAACTGAAATTTATTGGAGAACTTGGAATATTACTCAACTGATCGACTGTTTGATACCCTAATAAAAAGATCACATGAAGATTAAGAGAATACCACCGATTTCTAAGCCTTCCAAGATGCACTTTTTTATAGAAAACTCAATTGTAAATTACTCCTCTGCATTTATAGACCAGTTTGCTCTATTTTCCCACTGTACAACATTTTCTTAGCTGATTCGCAGTTTGTGGTCATCGGCGGTTGAGTCTAATTATGGAGGGAGTTGCGGAATCGAAATCGGAATCGGAATCGGAATTGGGCATGGAATGCGGGCAGTTGACGTTATAATAACAAACTGCATACATACGAATGTGTTTTCAAGTATATATCTAACTAATTATTGTATTACGAGTGGGCTAATTTATTACGAATTCATTGGTTA
This sequence comes from Drosophila rellima, assembly GCA_035043635.1. NCBI lineage: Eukaryota > Metazoa > Arthropoda > Insecta > Diptera > Drosophilidae > Drosophila > Drosophila rellima. Next base: position 3,878,282 of record JAWNMV010000143.1, on the reverse strand, counting down.
ATTATCAGATGATGTAGGAGTCGCCATTTCAATTGATTCCCTTCAAATGCATTGGCTTTTAACGAAGAGAAAGCATTTTATTCAATGAGCAACATTATCTATTTGAAAGGTTTTAGTTTTTATAAATAGTATAAGTTTCAGCTAATGAAAATCATAGAAATAAGCTAATTTATATATTTTTGGAAAAGTCAGCTCTATCGTTTTAATAATTCAATGTTTAGCTATAGAAAACATTAGGTTGAATTGCTATTAGATTTAGCTTTTTAATGAAAATGAAAGAGAATTCAAAATATCTATTTATTCTTCCTAATCTGTTCTACAAAATTTAATACAATTTTTACTTTCTTCTGTTAGAAAATTATATTTAATTTGAATTTCATTTCTATCTCACACTAAATGAGTATTAAAATCTCCAAATCTCTGCTTATTTTATATAAGTTTAAAGAGTTTTTCCCAAAACTATTTGCCGACTGTAATTGAAGAATTCCTAGTGAATCTTTTTGGGGAATGTCTTCCCCTTTGCTTAAATATCAACTAGCTTCAATTTATTTTCACAGCTCACAAATTACACACAATAAATTCGATGTCAACTCGAATAGTGAGGGGAAGAACCGTAAAGAGAAAAAAGGAGAGAAAAACAATGAACTGCTGTAGATACAAGCTGAAAACACGCTTAACTATGACTCCATGAAGCAAGTTGTACTACAGTCAAAAAGTAAAGAAGAAGAAAGCTGAAACAGCGACTCTTCTGGTTGAGAAATGGTAGAAGAAGAAGAAGAAGAAGAACTAACCCCGGGCTGGCAATTGGTTGAATGTTTGGTTGCCTCGTTTTGGGCTCGTTGGGGCCATTAGCCAGAGCGATACAACAACAGCAACATGGCTATAACAAGAACAACAAAAAATAGTAAACACTAATGGTAACAACAACAACAACAACAACAACAACAGCCAGTCGAATACTAACAACCACAACAACTTGGGCCACGACATTTGACAACGCTAATAAATGTGCTGAATTTCATATTTATGGCTTCATAATTCCATAACAAAAAAAAAAAAAGAACGCGGCCGAAGAAGCGAGTTCGAATGGCACAACATTTGTACAAGTCGATGACGATGAAGGGAGTCCATAGATGGAGGGGGGTAAAGTAGGGGAAGGGGAAGGGGAAGGGGGATAGACAGGGGCTAGTTCCAAGCCAAGGAGTCGCTGGCGGTGTTGAAATTTCATATGCTCTCCAAGCAAAGCCGCCGCCAGCTCAAAACTCCAACTCCAACTTCGATTCCAGCTTCAACTTCAACTCCAGCTTCAACTTCAGCTTCAGCACCAATGTTGTTATTAGTTTTGTTAACTTATGCCACATATCCTGTATTTAGCAGATGAATTGGGTATGCTGTGCTATAAGTAGTTTTCAGTTTGTGGATACATTTCTTAAGATTGAAATATTCACTCTCTCATTTTTCATCGGTTTATTGGAGTACTTTTTCAAGTAGCCTTAAAACACGTAACTTTTTAATTTAAAAACAAGTTCGATTCTGTCAGTAGTAAAATTGGTTGAGATGGCTCAAACAATAAAAAAAGTGTCAGTTATTATTAACTTCTTGCACTTTCAAAGAGCACAACTCTAATAAATCTCAACCGATTTCCATAAGGAACGTCTTATTTTTCATAATATTAGCCCTACTTTTAGTTTGCATTTAAATTTTTTGATTCTGAGACAACAAATTATTTTTTGAAAATTGACGTTTTTTACAGTGTTACCCCTTTAAATTTTTTGAAAATTTTCAAAAATTTTAAATCTTAATTTTATGCTTTTAATCGACTCCAGGTGATAAAATTAGGGTAAAAAGTACTTTTGAGCTGATTTCCACGTTTTTTCTTGAAAATCTGAGCTAAAAACTGCAAAAATGTTGACTTTTAATTTTCCCTTATTTATAGTACACTTCCCTTATTTATAGTAGCTTCGGCTGAACTGAACGGCAACAAGTGCTTATTGTAATACTCGACACCCAAAGCAATTTAATTTTGTGACAGCTGCAAAAACAAAGTTTCCAGAAATTAAAATTAAAACGCAAGAAATTTAGATGTTTTAGATTTTAAACGAGGATATCTTTCTTAAATCTCAACCGATTTCCATGAGGAATGTCTTTTTTTTCATAATATTAGCCCTACTTTTAGTTTGCATTTAAATTTTTTGAATCTGAGACAAAAAATTATTTTTTGAAAATTGACGATTTTTACAGTGTTACCCCTTTAAATTTTTTGAAAATTTTGAAAATTTTTTAATCTTAACTTTATGCTTTTAATCGACTCCAGGTGATAAAATGAGGGTAAAAAAGTACTTTTGAGCTGATTTCCACGTTTTTTCTTGAAAATCTGAGCTAAAAACTGCAAAATTGTCGCTGTACATAGTGAATGGTACTCTTATGATTTATTTTAATTAAATACAAATATTCTTAGAAAGGCATTTTATTAAAGAATATTCTGAAAACAGTTTTGATTTTATATAAATCTTTATCTTTATCTGTCTTTATCTTTTATATCTTTTAATGCGTTTTCTTCTAATTTTTCGTTGAAAATAAAAGTGCAGGGTATCTCTAAGCACAGCAATTTAAGGCCGCGCATATTGACTATTAGTTTAGCTGTTCTTATGGCTGTTGAATCAGCCAAAAGGGGCCCGGCCAGGGCAAGACAAGTTAACCTACTCGATCCGTTCCATTTCGTTTCGATTCGATTGGGTTCGAGGCGATCCCAGTCGCTGTCGCAGTCGCAGTTCCATCTGGAGTTTCAGCTCCAGCTTCGGCTTCGGCTTCAGATTCGAAATGTCTCGATGGCCTCGCTCGGCACAGTCAGGCGTCTCGTCTCTCACACAATAAACGCCAATTAAAGTCGCATAACACATGCCCACAGAGGGATGAATGAACAGGGGGAGGGGGAGGGGACTAAGAAGAGGGTAGGGGGCTGGGGGAGGGGCTGGCAGCTCCCAGGCGCAGACAGGCGACATTTGTTGTGCGGCGGCGCACGTGAGCATAAATCAAAGAGATTAATCGAACATGGCTCAATTGCATGCGAAACATGGCAACAACAACCGCTAAGGCGAATAATCGAATAACGAATACTTGAGCGAATAACGACTAACGAATAACGAATAACGAGACAGCCTTTGAGTCATGTCATGAGCTCATAGCCAACTCACCAACCCGACCAACAGCTCGAAGTGTGAGAATTCTGCCCAAATAAAGAAAAGAGCGTTAAAGTGCATTATTAAAGTTTTATCTTTAAAAATAATGAGTGCAGTCTTTGGATAATCAATGAAAAATATCTATTTCATCAGATATAATAAAATATATATTAAGATTTCGCTAATTTATGAAGTTCGAAGTCTCGTATCTTTGTCAAATCTTTACGTTTTTCAATAAGCAAAGTCTTTTTGGTCATTGTTCGGCCTCTTAATTCATTCTTCATTTAAATTTTTCTTAGTTTTGAGCTTTTCAAAATTTTCAAAAATTCTCAGATTTTGCATACTTACCCCTTTACAAAATTTTCGAAACTTCGATGTCTCGTATGCTTGTCAAATCTTAACAAATTTCAAAAAGCAATGTCTTTTTAGTCATTGTTTGACCTCTAAATTCATTCTGCATTTCAATTTTTCTTAGTTTGGAAATTTTCAAAATTTTCAAAAACTCTCAGATTTTGCATACTTACCCCTTTACAAAATTTAGTAAATTTTCCAAATTTTAAATTCTTGTATCTTTGTCAAATCTGTACATATTTCAATAAGCAATGTTTTTTGGTCATTGTTTGGCCTCTTAATTCATTCTGCATTTAAATTTTTCTTCATTTTAACAATTTTTTAATTTTCGAAAATTCTTAGATTTTGCATACAAAATTTTCGAAACTTCGATGTCTCGTATCTTTGTCAAAACTTAGCCGATTTGAATCATCTATGTCTTATTTTTCAATGCTTTGACTTTTATTTGACTTTGCATTACAATTTGAATTCAGTTGGGAAATCGGTATTGTTTTGAAAACAAAGTCTGTTGGCCAAATTGAATTGAATTGACTGAGCTTGAAATGCAATGAGAAACGCATCGGTTAAACGCTTGGTCAGTTCCTCTGCAGTTGGCCCCTCATAATTACAGTCACATCTAGAGGTGCAATCAGCCTGAGCAGACACAGACACAGACACAGACACAGACTGAGCCATAATTTGAATTCGCTGGCCAGCCAGATAGCCAGCCAACCGGCCATGTCTGCCATTTTGGCCAAGTCGCAGACACAAAGCAACAAGAACAATTCGAACAAGTTGAACAATTGCTACGCAGGGCAAACTGATAATTTTGATTTACAACATGCCAGTTATTATTTATAACTTACTTAGGTGGCCCAAGAGTTGGCCAAGGAGTTGGCTAAAGAGTTGGCCATTTAAGGCAACGCTTCGCCAGACTTGGACATCGATTTAGAGCTGGAGTTGGAGTTGGACTTGGAGTTGGACTTGAAGTTGTAGCTGCGTTGTCGTCTGCGGTTTGTCTGGGCAACATGTATTTCTAAAATGGCCATCGGACTCGGTCTTCAGTATTCAGTATTCATATTTAGAGACTCGAATCGTTCACGTTCACGTTCACGTTCGCATTCATGCTTCACGTTCCCGCCCATTCACGTTCGCCTTCTTGACCGCCAGCGTTTTGCAAATGGCCCAAATGGCGGCTGAGGGGAGACGAGCATGAGAGAGGGAGGCGGGGAGATGGACAGACAGCGCCAGGAAATAACTTACTTTTGCTACCAAGATTGCCAAGGATGCTGTCGGGGATTCCAGCTGCCTGCTGAGCACTTTGCGGAATTATTTTGCAATACATTCATTAGGCCAACAGGCAAGTCCATTCAAAGGGTTTATGGTTATTTAATTCTTTTTATCTCGAAGGCTGTCTCAAGAATAAATTAAATTCAGTTTACCATTCTCGGATTTCACTACCAACATCTAAAATCATAATTAGTATAAAACAATTTCTTTTAATTTGATAAAACCATGGCAAAAAGAAGTTGTGTTTTTATACCCGCTGCCCATTGAAAATGGTCAAAAGGGTATAATGGTTTTGTGAAATGTATGTAACAGGCAGAAGGAAGCATCTCCGAACCTATAAAGTATATATATTGTTGATCAGTATCAGTATCTGTCCGTCCGTCTGTTTGACTCAAAGGATCTCAGAGACTATAAAAGCTGGTGACTTAAAATTTGGTGTATAAGTTTCTAGATACCGGGATCGGACTACTATATCATATAGCTGGCATAGGAACGATCAGTCGAATATCAAGTTTTTGTATGAATATGATAAGTCTAGCACACTCGACAGTAGCCGTGGCATTCCTTTTGAAAAGTCCATCAAGATTTAAATCGATTTAAATCATAAGAGTACCATGTACTATATATAGAGATATTTTTGCAGTTTTTAGCTAAGATTTCAAAGAAAAAACATGGGAATCAGCTCAAAAGTACTTTATTACCCTAATTTTATGACCTGGAGTCGATTAAAATAATAAATTTAAGATTTAAAATTTTTGAAAATTTTCAAAAAATTTAAAGGGGTAACACTGTAAAAATCGACAATTTTCAAAAAATAATTTTTTGTCTCAGATTCAAAAAATTTAAATGCAAACTAAAAGTAGGGTTAATAATATGAAAAATAAGACATTCCTCATGGAAATCGGGTAAGTTTTATAAAAGTTGTGCTCTTTGAAAGTTTAAAAAGTCAAGATATCTCATAAATAGATAATTTTCAATAATTGACACATTTTTTTATTGTTTGAGCTATCTCAACAAATTTTATTATTGACAGAATCGTACTTGTTTTGTATGACAATCAATTTAAATATCTTTAAATAATTATCGAGCTTAAAAATACAAAATCGCTTCCAAGGTTTCTTTTATTACTAATGTATACTTTTCCTTAGGTTCGCAATTTGAAGGAGGCTCTAGCGGTGTCCAACGAAGATCTCCACCTTTTCCTTATTCAAGGTAAGACAGTCTTCTGCTAAAAATATTCGTCTCTCAAATTCTACTTCTATTTCTCTTCTTTCTTTCAGAGCTGATCGTGAGGACTTGGAATCGTAAGAACAAGAGGAATCCTGGACTTTAACATAAACTAAATTTAAGTTAAATATGTATTTAATATAAATTAAATTTATTATAATTATTCCAATAAGAATATAATTCCTAGAAAACTCAAAAATAGCATTTACTTAATGTTAGTTTATAAGCATAGGATTTTAAGAATAAAAGAAGCTTTAAATTTGAAACAATAAACAATTTTTTATTGCAACTGGGGAAAATTCCAGGCGAATTGCATTTATTTCGTTTGGAGCATGCTGATATATATGTACATAAATGCATACATATATACAAACATACATGCACTCAAACAAACATACAGACATACAAAAACCTAAAGCGCAAAGTGACAAAATCGTCAAAAATCCAGCTGAAATACCAGGCGATCAGAAATGAGCAGAAAGCAACTAAATTTTACTTGCGCCAAATTAAAATGAAGATAAAACATGACCTCGAGTTTCTTTCTTTCTGGAGAAAATAATATCATGACACCATGAGTTTTTGTCGCATGAGAGAAATTTTAAAATTTTCACCTCCTGCTGATTTCTGTTCGCCTGGTATTTCAGCTGGATTTTCATACATTCATACATACAAACAGAGAGATAGACAGACAGACGGACAGACGGACGGACAGACGGACGGACGGACGGACGGACGGACGGACGGACGGACGGACGGACATACAAACCTTGAGCGAAAAGAACCAAAATACCAGCTGAATTACCAGGCGAACAGAAATCAGCAGCAAGCAACCAAATTTTAAAATTTAGCAAAAATATGAGTTTCTTTCTCTCTCTCTCAAATGAAATTCCCGCTTGCTGCAATGAAGACGTTACAATAATAAAAGACCGTTTAATTTCAAATTTCGAATTTGTTTTATTCTTAAAATCCATTCCTTAAGAGTAACATTGAAATATAATTTCTGATATATGGGAAATGTAAAATATTTTAATAAAATACATTATTACATGTTTAAACTAAAGAGTCTGTTAATTTTAATTTTAAAACAATAATTTAATTATAAAAGAATATAGACAAAATTATAAATTAATTTATATTTAACAGCTCCACAGTCGCCGGATGTATTTCAGAATATCATCGCCGTTATGGATGGAAGTTCATGACGGTTATACATCGTGTTCATTGGTTACTGGTGAGAAAAACTTCCTGTGGATGAAATAAAGAGAAGGAGCGTTAATAAATGCTTATCATGAAAAAAGACTTAACGTCCTTACTATAATAGAAACTAATGTTATATGGTTTAAACATATAGATGATAAGTTTATCATCAGTAAAGAAATTTATTTTTTTTAATTAAGTTTAAGTCGGAGAGTATTTTCATTTGTGTTAAATTATTTAAAATCTTAAATGTTATAAATAAATCTTTTGATCAGAAACCCACTCAAATATCCAACCAATTAATAGACATCGATGATTTAAATTTCAAACTAGCTAATTAGTCGAGAAACACATTTCGGTTTCGTGACTATGAAATAAAGAAACTGGTTAAAAATTATAAAACGAACAATTACGAATCAATTAAAAATATTATAAAAAATTGTCAATTATTGAAAATTAACTATATATGAGAATTATTGACTTCTTGCACAACTCTAATAAAACTCACCCGATTTCCATGAGGAACGTCTTATTTTTCATAATATTAGCCCTACTTTTAGTTTGCATTTAAATTTTTTGAATCTGAGACAAAAAATAATTTTTTGAAAATTGACGATTTTTACAGTGTTACCCCTTTAAATTTTTTGAAAATTTTCAAAATTTTTAAATCTTAATTTTATGCTTTTAATCGACTTCAGGTGATAAAATTAGGGTAAAAAAGTACTTTTGAGCTAATTTCCACGTTTTTTCTGTAAAATCTGAGCTAAAAACTTCAAAAATGTTGACTTTTAATCTTGCCTTATTTATAGTACACTTTCCTTATTTAGCTTCGTTCCTATGGTAGCTGTTTGATATCCGATTTCAACTAAAACTTGGTCAGGATGTATGTTACCATCCCAGTTGCGTATTTTGTTATTTTGATTGAGATATCTCACACAACAAAAAAGTTTTTGATACTTAAACTTGATTTTCGACGGATCGTTCCTATGGCTGCTATATGATCTAGTGGTCCGATCCAAATTTGAAAACAAACTTGATCTGTGCCCAGTATCCAGGAACTTACATACCAAATTTGATGTCTCCAGCTCTTATAGTCTCTGAGATCCTTTGACTCAAACAGACGGACGGACAGACAGACGGACATGGCTCAATCGACACGGCTGTTGATACTGATCTAGAATATATATATACTTTATAGGGTCGGAGATGCTTCCTTCTGCCTGTTATACAGGGTATAAAAACACATTTAAGTGTAAGAAAAACCAAGTGTCTAAAATATTTACAACTTTCTTCTAGTCTCTATAGATGACTTTTCGGATAAACTGAAATTAGATCTTTGGCTTTATTGACTTCCATTTAAGTACTTAGCCAAGGTTCAAAGTTCAATCGACTGTTCAGCAACTTTGTGCTATTTCTGCAACATAATCCAATCAGGCTAATTGCGGGCTTGGCACTTGTTGATTTTTCATTGTTCATAAGGTTAATAAGTTTAAATTCCACACAGAAACAGCAACAGCAACAACAACAATAACAATAACATGAGCTGAGCTGTTATTAAGAAATGAAAATTTGTTGCTTTATTAGGTTTTGTGGCTGGGCAGTTGGCCAGTTCACCAGTTGGCCAGTTACGAGTACTTGGCTGGCTGCATTATAATCATCATCATCACATCAGCAGCCTTTACTTTTTGGCCATAATGCGAGTACACAAGTGCCGTGTTATTATTATAGGGGCAAGTCCTGCGCCTCCTGCCCAACCTCCTGTCATGCAATCTCAGTTTCAGTTTCAGTCTCAGTCTCAGTCTCAGTCTCCGTTTTAGCCTCAGCCTCAGTCTTGGCCTAAACCTCAACTGCAACTTCACGTTTTGGTCGAGTCGCCAGCGCGTGACTTTCTTGGGTGTTGTTTGGCTTTTCAGCTAAGGTTTTAATTTATATACTCTTTTTTTAAGCCATAAACTGAGTGTTCTCAACGTGTGAGATATTCGGTTTTTACCAGAGATTTTAAAGAAGAGTTATACGAGTTTAAAAATATCGAACTAGAATATCTGAATGAATTGGATTGTATAGTATTTAATTGTAGCTTAATTTAATTTTTTAATTTGTAATTTAACTTTAATAAAATTAATTTTATTTTTAGCTTTAATTACAATAATTGTGATGCATTAATTACATTTAAGTTGTTATTTAAATACTACATATAGTATTTTTAAATGAGGTACTTTGTAATAGGATAAATATGTATTTTAATTTAATTTTAAATAAATTATTTTATGTTTTATCTGCTTAAAACCATTGTCATTTAATAATTACATTTATATAGTTATTATGTTAATCAGTTCTAAATTTAAAAATTATTTCATAATAATTTTAGCAAGCTTGAAAAATTAGACATACATATATAATTTTTTAACTATATAAATGACAATTATGTAATAATCATTTAAATATGTAAAGAGTTTACCCAAGCTGAATAAAATCCACTTAACCACTTACAGTACATATTTTTTGGTTGTTGTTTTTGGCATTACCTTAACTTGGCTTTCGGAGGCGTCGCTCTTGTGGCCGACAAGCGCGAGGAGGGGGGGGGGAAGGGGCAGGGGGGAAATGAGGCCTTTCTTTAAGTTGATTTTCTTTTTTGGTTTTGATATTTTTTTTGGGCTGGGTGTAATAATTTTGATTGCCTTCTGACACGAGATGCTTAGCGGATGCCGAGCCAAGGAAATTGCTTAAGTGAAATTGACGCAACTTCTTTGCCCTCTTCTGTCTCCCCTCCCCCCGACTCACATTGTAAAATGCCGCACACAGATCACGCAGTTATGGCCATTTATGGCCACTAAAATCATAAATGCCGCACAAGTCCATTTAAAGTGCGGAGGCTTTCCGAAGTTTCCAGCCGGACGCCGTGCGCCATAAATGCGCTCAATCTCAATCTCGGAGGCCAAAACTCAGAGTCAATCCGCGGCATTTATTGGAGATCACGTTCCGGCCAAGCGCCAGAGACATCGTCAGATGAGTTGAGGACGATTCCAGTCGAGTTGAGTCTATGAAATTCTGGGAACGAGATGTTCTCACGCTGCAACGTGCGGGTGGCCAAAGAGACAAGGGAAAGAGAGCGAGAGAGCGAGAGAAAAAGAGGGAGAGAGCGGGAAGTAGAGGCGGCAGCTCAGATGTGCAGGCCATAAACAAGGCTCACAGGATAACAAAAGGATGAGCCAATGTCAGGCAATTTGTGAGTTGACAAAATACGAGTGCAACACAAATCTATCTGTATCTGTATCTGTATCTGTATCTGTATCTCTAACTCGGATTGTATCTGTATCTTTTTGATGTGACCGCAGTGAACCTGGCCAACAGTTGTCATTGTTATCCTGTAAATATTTAGACACACACAAAAACACACAGTCCTTTAAGCGGATTGTGCCAAAAGATCTTTGACTTCTTCCTACTTTGATCTCCGTTTGCCTTTTGAGGCGGCGCAATTGTTGTGACAATTGGCGCTTTGGGTGGCCCAAACAACCGGCCATTGCCACTGCATGTTGGCTCAGATATGTTGCCACTTGTAAGACGATCGCCCAACATGGCTGTCTCACAAAAATGCGGCTCCCAACAAGTTGTTGGCATCTCGTCGACGACAATTGCAGTTGCCGTCCATTTATTATTGATTTCGTACTTTTTTATTGCCGCTGACAATAAAATAATTGTTGTCAATCGGCGGCTGTCAATAGTGACAGCTAATCAACGTGGCTAAAACTGCAGCAGGTCTATATCTGTCTCTATCTGGCATCTATTCTCCTCTGCTCCTCTCTCTCTCTCATCATAATCATTCATAATGAACATCGATCGTCGTTGTTGCTCATAACTATTGCCCTATATGGTCTCTATACAGTTGTTACATCTACAGCAACAACAACAACTACAACAACTACTATATCAAGTATATCAAGTATGAAGACGAGTGCCCGACTATAAGATACCCATCAACCAATCAAAAAATATATATATAAAATCTGAGGTTAACATAATTTCAGACATAAAAACCCATAACAATTATTACACTTAAACGATACTTATTGGTTTGAGTTAGATGATTGGAAATATATATATTAAAATAGTAATCTGTGTGCCAAAATTGGTAACTCTAGCTCTTACAGACTTGAAGATCCAGTTCTTAACATAGAACAGATTTCCAAATTTAAAGTAAGTAAGAAAATAAAAACAAAACATTTAAAATAAATGAAAGCATTTTAAAAATTCGAAATAAATAATAAAATAAACAATAAAAATAGTAAAATACAATTTATGTTATTTACTTAATATATTTACTTAAATATTATATACCCTTGAACTTTACGTGGAAGGGGTATATCGATAACTATAACAGACATTACAAAAACTCAAACTGCACTTGATCGTGGCTCAATCGCGATTCCTTTTCCCCTCTCTCCTCTTCTTCTTTCTACTCTCCTCTTTTTATTACTTCTCTATCTTCATCAACTTAGCTACAGCTTAAATGTATTCACGCTCATGTCCTTCAATTAAAATTTAATTCAATAAAGCGCTTTTCGCTTTTTACGCTTTATGCGTTTTCCTTTTCCCAGCCAATATGGCCAGAGAGAGAGAGAGAGAAGGAAAGAGAGAGAGAGAGAGAGAGAGAGAGAGTGAGACAGAGGGGGTAAACAGCCCCCGTCTAAGAAGCAACGCCATTGTCGTCATCATCATCACATTGCCTCATCGTCATCGTCATCCCCATCCTTATTCTCATTCTCACCCTCATTCTCATTCTCACTCTCAATTTCATGCTCATCTTTCAACTCAACCCTGGACAACCCTTAAGACCTCTCTCTCACTCTCACTCTTCCTCTCTCCCTCTCCCGCTGCCTATCTCTAAACGTTTCTAATTTGCTGATGGCACACAAGGGAGTGTCTGCTCTGTTCAACCCCTATACGCTCACCTCTCCCCTCACCCCTCTCCCCTCTCTGCCCTCCTCAGCTGATGGAATAATAAAAACGCGCGTGTTTTTACTACAAATTGCACAGGATCAACGTTTTAGTGGCCCAAACAAAAAGCTGCTACGCCCAGACTGGCTTAGGTAATATTTACTGTGGCTGAGAGGGGAGCTCGGGGAAGACGACATGGGGGGGGGGGAGAGAGGGGGAAGTCGGTAGATTGAATTGAATTGCTCGAGGGATTTTATGGCACGTTGCGGAAATCGTTTTATTATCCTTGCGCCTGTTTGTTGTTCATTTTGGCCGTGGCCAAGAAGTGCGTGGGTGTGTCCCAAGGTCCCAAGGCTCCGTCCTGGCCAATTTATTATCTGACGCCAGAGTGTGTGTAAATAAACTTGGCGCAAATGGGCAGACCCAAAGTAACTGCTCCCCCTGCTCTCCCTGTCCCCCAGCTCCGTTTGCTCGCCGCAGAGCACAAACACAACAATTGCGTGAAAATGTCACGGCTTGCACGTAACGAGCTAAACAAGATCCGGCGCTGGCGATAAGCCGTAATCAAATTATGCACAGCAACCAGGAGAACCCCATTGAGTCGAGGCAACGAGGAAACAAGGCAGAGAGGAGAAGGGAACAGGGAACAGGCAACAGGGAACAGGCAACAGGGAACAGGCAACAGGAATCAAGGGGAATGTCCAAGGCAGTTCACGGATTGTGGGTTGATTTCAAGTTAATTAAAAATCATGACAAAACAAGTAGCAAAGCTCAAGTCGAGAGTGATCGACTACGAAATACCCTGTGCACAGACTCTTAGAAAACCTAACTCTTTTCAACTTCCTCATCAATTTATAAGGTTATAGCCTTAAATAGTTTTTAAAATGGTTTTTTAATGATTGTGTGGCAGGTATCCAAAATATAAAGTAAATTTAAGCTGGAATCAGATGTTATGAGTCCACATACCAAATTTAGTGCGTCTAGCTCTTGCCTTCTCTGAGATCTGTGTTGCCAGAAATTCGATGGCTAAAATAAGAGAAGAAGAAAGAATAATATTTAGAAAAAATAGAAAAAGGAAAAGAAGTGCAAATAAAATTATATACCTATAAGAATCGTTGATAGCTTAGAAATATTGTATGTATATATTTTATGGGATCTGTGACAGCTGAGTATGCCAGTTACATACGTTGACAAACTTATAACTCCCTCGTTACAGGGTATAACAACAAGCTTCCTGCCCAGCTTGGATTGGTTAGTCGGACTCGGGCTCAGACTGGGCTACGGGTTGGAATACCAGATGGAATGGGGATTTGGGCTGGAGTTTAGGATGGAGTTTGGGCTTCGCTGGCAGCGTTATTTTGATAAGCGTGTAAGTGCACAGATTGAATTAATTAGGCCCCAGAGGAACTGGGCAACTGAGGAAGAGATGGAGAACCGGGGGAATTGGGAGCTTAACTGGGAGCTAACTGTCTGTGCGAGTGAGATAGCAGCTGTTGCTGCATATTGTTCGCTCATTTCGGCAATGACCCTCCCACGCCCCCGCCCCCTCCCTTTCGGCCACAAACTGTAGTGTTGACCCTAATCAAGTGTCGTTAAAGTTGTGTTTGTGTTTGTGTTGCTTTCGTAGTTTTAATTATGGCCTTACCTACTAACCATGTCCGTGTGTTGTTGTTGTTTTTCCACTACCAGGGCTTAAATTAATTAGCCTGGCCCAAATGAAATTCGTTCGTTCGTCGCCCTCGCTCAACTTTTGTTCTTCTCTCTCTACATTTCCACATTTCCATTTCCACTTCCACTGTCATTTCCATTTCCATTTCCATTTCCTCTGCTCGAAAAATGAGATTTTAATTAATTCAGTTATTAGCTTAAATATATGTTTTTCTATAATTATGATTATACCACGCACATGTACATGAATATATATATATATATATATATATATATGTGTTTAGAGGGTGTTTGTATCTGACTACTTTGCCTTTTTATAAACGCATGAAACTGTTTAGGGAAACAATTGTCCATGGGTCCAATTGTCAATTACCATAGGGGAAAAACAGTTTGTCGAAGGGGAAACTAATTATAAATAGGTATAACGATATCAAAGTATTTTGAAAGAGTCACCGATTCTCTCTGTGATAATATCAAGTGCTGTTTATCTTTTTAAAAAACTATCTTTTTAAATATTCAACTAACTGAACTTTACAGATATCAAGTATTTTTCTAAGCTTCACATGATCCGGAATTCATATTATAAAGAATATGAGCTATAACTATTGGCAATATCATATATTATTATTTGTCAATTAACTGAAAGTTCTACTTATTACCAATCTTATACTCATTTCTAGTTCGCTCACTGTCTACTTGAACCCCAGCGAAGTTCGTAATATCGATTTAAAATTGGCGCTGGCCATCACAAGTCGGACACCTTCTTGGCCATTTCCCCCCCTTTCCATCTCCCTCTTCCACTCTCTTTCTCCTTCAGATCCGCCCCAGGTCAAGCCCCTTCTTAAGACACGCCATCATTTCAACAGCTGGTAAATTTTCCATTCAATTAGAAAATGAAAATCAAATAGAGGTTGCAAAAAGCCACAACTTCTACCAATGGCTCTGGAAAAGCCTCACCCGGGGGGGAGAAAGAAGGAGGAGAGGTGGAAGAGGCAATGGAAGTGGGAGTGGCACAAACGGAAAAGCTCAAAGGTTAAGTTGAAAATTTAAACTTCGAAATTGCGGCTGAGGCGGAAAACGCACACGCCCCAAAACGCCACGCCTCCCACACGAGGGGGGAGTTGTTGGTAATTCCCAGGAAAACAGGCAACGCAATTGAATGATACAACTAACGTGGCCCACGCAATGAGCAAGAGAGACAGGGAGAGAGAGAGACAGAGACAGAGACAGAGACAACTGCAATTAATATTCGCTTGGCGCTGCATAATTCATTGGCCACGTTAAGAGTGAAGTGAAGCGTGGCCAAAAGCGGAATGAGAATGCGACGGGGAGGGGAGGGGGCTATAAAGGGGTTAGTTATAAATTCATTAGGTGGAAAGTGGGAATCGTTAATGCCTTGGCTAATGATTGTTAGCTGCCGTCGCATTTGGGGTAATTAAAAAACTATTCCTGGCAACGAACATGGCCGAAACACATAACGGAAGCGCATGGCAGCCATTTCCATATTGGCAACAAGAGAGAGGGAGAGTGGTGGGAAATGAAATGCCAATGCCTGGCAACCGTTTACATAGTCTTGGCCTGGCTAATTAATAAGCGGCTTGCGTGTCTGCCAAATTATGAATTTATTAGCCCAGCTTATTTGACTGTAATTTGGCTAATTCAAAGGAGCAGCAACAACTAACCCCAAACCGAACACGACCAACTTGGGGCAATTTTACAACTTTATCATAATTAAACAGCTTTTTGTGGCCATAAAAGGGAAGTATCTGATTCTCATCAGAGTATCCGAAATCGGCAAAGGCTTTTAGGCCTCTGCACTTCATTAACATGGCCGAAAGGGCAGTTGGAGCCATAAATGCAAAATGTCCCCCCTCCGAATTCGACAATCATCGATACATTAGCATTAAAAGCCACTTAAGCTGCAACTTTACTTTGAGCCTCTTTCCTCTCCGTCTCCGTCTCCGTCTCATGTTTATGCCTCATGCCGTTTTCTTCCTCAGCATTCCCTTCCCCATTCCTTTCCCCGACTACCGACTACCTTCCCATTCCTTTCCCCGACTACCTTACCCATTCCCTTTCTTATTCCTTTCCCTATTCCCTTACCCATTCATATAACCATTCCCTTGCCAATGCCTTCACCCAATACTTTCCCCACTACCTTCCTCCCTACCTACCCCTCTACCTACCCCACCACCTTCCCCACTACCTTCCCCATTCCCTTACCCAATCCCTTCCCTATTCTCCTCCAAATTCCCTTACCCATTCCCTACTCATTCCCCTACCCATTCTCTACCCATTCCCCACCCATGCCCTTACCCATTCCCGACTCCGTCTCTGGCTCCTTTCTTGGCCAACAGGCACGTAATTATAATACGCCATTAGGAAGTCAACGTTTGCCGCGGACGGCGCTCGTTTTAGCAAATCAAAGAGCGGTCTAGGCCAGGTTAGCAGTGCCCAGTGCCCAGTGCCCAGTGCCCAGTTCTCCGTTCTCAGTTGCCAGCTCTCAGTTCTCGATCCATGCTCCATGGGGTCCCCCAAATGAGGCAAAAAATTAAATAATTTAATCTTGTTATTGCTGGAAAATCAAGTTGTTGACTTAAAAATCAACTCGCGTGAAGATCGTGCAGCTTGGTTGGCCAGCCAAGAGTAGGAAAACTATATATATAAACCGGTCTAAGGCTGCTCTGGGCCAAGGATCCACACACACACACACTCACATGGATATATAGAGACTCTTACACACACACACACACTGGCAAGTCTTATGACTTCATAATCTTAATTAACGTTTTCGCGTTTGCTTGCTGCACGCGTTGTCTGCACCGCTCCGCCCCGCTCCGCACCGCTCCGATCCGCTCTGCACCACTCCGAGTGGCCAGTGGAGTCTGGAGGCAGGTAAACGCCTAAGTGCAGTCCCCAGTCCCCAGTCACAGATCCAATCCGAGTCCCAGTCTCCAATCAAGTGAAGTTGTAGCCAAACGTGTTGTGGCTGTTGTGCCCCGATCGTGTTTAATAAATGCGTGGCAGGTAGAAAGCTGCAGCCTCAACCTCCTCCTCCTCCTCCTCCTCCTCCTCCTCCTTCTCCACCTCAGCTCATCCCGAACTCTCCTATCCCCCATCTCCAAGTCCCGATTTGACCAGTTCGCTGCAACGTCGACCAGTTGGATCTCAATTGCGTTCTCTCGATCTCAAGTAGAGGGGAAGCAATGAGGTAGTGGAAAGGTAAGGGGTTCGGTAAGGGGTTCGGTCAGGGGTTCGGTAAGGCAAAGGTAAGGAGTAAAGTAAGGAGTAGGGAGTAAGGTAAGGGGTTAGGTAAGGAAAAGGTATGGAGCAAGGTAAGGGGTTAGACAAGGGGCCAGACCCTTATGTATCCGAGTGTATTTTGCTTTTTTTTTGCGAGTGTTGCTTTGCTTAATGATGCCTGGAATTCAGCATGGCCGAACTAAAGAGCTAAAGAGCTTGTCCGTTTATTGAATGTGTTTTTGGCTTCTTTTTTTTGTAGCTTCACTCGGCACACTGCTTGTTTTCGTAAGCCCTCATTTCTTAACTGGAAATGCTTGGCAATAAAGATATTTGCGCAAATATTTTGGACAGAACTTGCCACAAAAAAAACAAAACACAACAAAAATAAGTAAAAAATGAAATGGAGCAATTTGCTGAGCGACCAAAAAAGGGAATCGGGCTAAAAAGCAATCAAGAAATTCTGCCAGCAGAATCAACAAGAATCCACTAATCCAAATAACGAGTAATGTTTGTTTGGTTCAAACTAAAAATGACTTTTTATCGAAGTAGAAAGTACTTAGTTTAGATTTCTTAAAGAATAAATATTCATTTTCGGGACGTTTTAATTCCATTTTGTACTCATTCAGTTCTTAAATAAAAATAGTATTTTCTTTTGTATATTTTATAGCTATTTTCTACTCACTGATTTATTTCAATTTCTGAACTGTCTATCTATATTTGGTTTGGACAAGGGAGGAAAGGGATTTTGGCTGAAGCGACGTGCTGTGAATCCAACTGGCAAATGTTACATAAAATCATTTCTCTTTTTATTATTAAAAGGCATTTATCATGCGAATGTGAAATGTGAAATGTGTAATGTGTAATGTGTGGCCTGTCAATGGACGTGTTGCCGGTGCTTAACCACAAATGTTGCCACAACATCAACATCAACATCAGCATCAACATCAACATCAACCTCATGCTCATGTTCATGTTCATGCCCAACCACATCCTTATCCACATCCACATTCATATCCTCTGCCATATTCACATCCATATCCTCATCGACATCCTCGTAAATCCACTCGCCGCAAAATGGCGCTCAGCATTCGTTACAGCATCTGTGGCAAGTGGCAAGTGGCAACTTGGCAAGTGGCAAGTGGCAAGTGGCATGAGTGCCAAAGGAGGGCGTAACATTTGCGTGTGTGTGTGTGTGTGTGGGAAAGATGTGAGAACTACTCGGCTGATTTACACGCTGTGCTAACGAGGGGTTGAGACGGCTTAGCCAAGTCGAGGGGTTGGCGGCTTGTCGGTTGGCCATCACAGCAAATGGCAACATTCACAGCCAGCTTCAAATCCAGATCCAGATCCAGATCCAGATCTATATCCATGTAACAACTGACAATGATGTGGTTTGGATTTGTCATTGTGTGTGTGTGGAATGCCAATTGTTGTTGTTGTTGTTGCTGTTGTTGCTGTTGTTATTATTGCTATTAATGAGCTAGTTACTCGTGTCTGAGTCGCATTCTTCTTGGAAGTGCGGAAATGTTGAACGTGTAATGTGTAATGTGTAATGTGTAATGTGTTTTGGTGAAAGTGCGACAGCTGCTTGACTGAATAAGTGGGCCGACTAATTGCCAATGAATACGAGTACCCCCTGAGCACTCGCACTCACTCCACATGAATACGAGTGCACTCACATCACATGAGAACTCATTGTCGTTGGGAAACAGCAGCTGGAGTTGTTTTAAATGAGATCAAAATGGGGAATTCGGAAGTTGGCTGATAGAAGCAAAGCAAGCGAACAGTAAAAGCTGCCTAAGACGAACACTGTACTGAGCAAAGCAGATGCTGGAGGTGGCGGAAGAAGTAGAAAAACAGTTTTTAGGATTTATAGATAGAAGCCAATGTGGGAAACATGAAAAGATTTCACATTCAGTTCTACCTAGGATAAATAATATTTGCACTAGTTTTGTGGAAGTTCAAGTTGAAGAAAGCTGAAGAGATAGAGGAGTAGCTTTTGGGATTACCAACTAGATAGTTAGTTCTAATCTGTAGTTTTATGTAAATATGTCTAAGATAAACTAAGTGCAACAAAAGGAATTTCATTTAAATATGTTAAGTTAAAGTCTGATTTTTTTAATTAATTTAAACAAATTTACAAAATAATAATATAAATTTGATCATTTATGTAGAAAGCATAACAAAACTCTTATTTACTTTAGTTGAATTTTGAACAAATAAATCTGAAGATACAATTAAATTTGACTGGCTCTCAAATCGACCGAAATGTCAGCTAAGTTTCTTAGTAACTTTTGGCTAATTGGAGGCACGCGGTTTAGGCCCTGAAGCCACAGAGACGTTGCCAAGCTTATGGATTGACCGAAAATTTAAGACTTTGACAGTGGCTCGGGGCAAAGAAACTAAAATGTTTTTTTTTTTAGTCTGCGTTTGTTTTCCGCTTTCGAGAATTGATTGAAAAATTGTTAACATTTGACACGGCATTTTGTGCATATTAAAAGATAAAGCGAAAAGTCAACAACGCCCCAAAGCGGGCCAAAAATGACAGGGCCAAGTTAAGAGCAGGCTAAAGAGGAGGATAAAGAAGAAGAGGAGGAGAAAGAGGAGGATGAGCGGACAAAACAAACTGAATATCCGCCAGGCAAATGGCATGAAAATAAAAAAATTGGAATGATAGAAGCAAAAAAAAGAGCTGGAAAAATTGAAGGCGACTCTGTTTTTTTTTGTGGCAAGCGATTACATTAATGCGGCGATTACAAGAATTAGACAATAACAAATGGATAATGCGCTGTTCAATTTCAAAATCCAAGCGAATGTATCTGTGAGTTTGTGTATCTGTGAGTTTGTGTATCTATTGAACTATGAGATTATTAGCACTTGGTTGCAGCTGCCGCAGGCAACACACAAACACACAAAAACACACAATCACACACACACAGCATATTGCAACGCCCTCTATGAGGCAGGGATAGATACTATAGAGTGTAGAGTGAAGAGGGGTGGGGAAGGGAGGGGGGCATTGCGTGTTTTACGTCCATTTTCGAGTTTTTGCTGCTTCATCATGTTGTGGCAGCATCGATGATGGCGCATGGTTGCATGTCATCTATCTCGCTCACTCGCTCACTCTGTCTCTGTCTCTGTCTCTCTCTGAATGGCTGATGATCCCAAAGTACGTAAATATACACGGCGATTGGTTTTTAGGGTTTCATGTGCTCGTCAGCAGCATCATCAACAACAACAGCAACCGACAACAACAACCGACAACAACAACAACTGACAACAACAACAACAACTGACAACAACAAAGACAACTGGCAACATTGGAAAATTTATGGCCTCTGGCATTAGAGAGAAAGAACATCGGTTTTAGTTTTCCTTTCCCAATCATTTCATTTCATTCCATTCCATTTCAACCCCCGCCACAAAGCACATTATCAATTTCAATTTTTGGTTGTTTGGTTGTTTGATTGCCCTAATGTGTTTTTCAATTGTCTACTTTTGGTGCGGTGTTCACAGCATGACGGTTGAACATGTTGTAATTTGTTTGGTCTGCCAGGATGCGGCACATCATTTATAACATATCGCCCCTCGATGTGGCAAGCGATTCATGTTGCAGGGGGCGCCTCCGCGTCGCACATTTGCCAAAAAAGCCACCGATAACATTTATCAAGAGAGAGAGGGAGAAAACATATAAAAAAGCTCCACTTCCACTTCCACTTTTTGTTATCGGACAGACGACGGGCAATTTGAAGTGGGACTTCTGCATTTGGCTAATGGAGTGCAAAGGAGCAACGGAAACCCGAGACGGAGTTGGAGAGACGGAGACGGAGACGGAGTTGAATTAAAGCAGCCACAAGACGTTGCACAGTGGGGCCAATTGGCAAAGTCAAGGAAAATGCGAAGATAACATATAAGTAGAATTACTCAATTGTATAAATAGTTAAGTGTATTTTCAAATATTTATTCCTAACCCAAATGATTTTGGTCACCATTGTGTTTGGAGAAGCTTTTAGTAATTTAGCCGTATTTTGTGTCAAATAAATAAATAGATATTTATAAGAATTAGTAAGCCAATGTCTTAAGAAGCACTTTACAAGAAGAAAATTGTTATCGTATTTAGAAATGAATAAATTAAATTATTAAGAAGAAGTAGAATTTGATTTGAAATGAAGTAAGAATAGTATGCAAAACTCACGATAATACTAAGGAAAACATCAATGATAACTAAATAAACAATTTCACAAATCAACTAAGTTAATTTGAAGAAACTAAATACAATGAAAACAAACAATTTCTCTTAGTTTCCTTAATAAATGGATATCAAATACTTATGTTTTGTTGAGTGGTTGAGATAACTTAAGATTTGTTTGACTAATTCTGAGTGGAAAGTGCAATTTGTGTGCCCATAGTGCAAAGATTATTACCTGCTGCCATTTTAGGAGCTGATCTCGAATCGAAGACCAAAGACGGAGTTGAAGTCGGAGTTGGAGTTGGAGTTGGAGTCGGAGCTGGAGTTGGAGTTGGAGTCTGAGCCTATTTGGAGACTCCACGCCCCGACTCGCTTGCATATTCATAAAGTTTGTTTAGGTCTTTTTATGGTAGTGCGAGTATCTCTCTCCTTCGGCAGTTGGCAGTTGGCAGTTGGCAGTTGGCGGTTGGCTGTTGGCCGGACTGGGAACTGAACGTCTCTATAGCATAAGCAAAATTAGGAACTGTCTGTGGCGCATATGGCCAGACGCCATATTAAAAGCGATCTGTTGAGCGGACAACAACAGCGATCCCCATTTCCATTTCCATTACCATTTCCATCCCCGAACTCGATGCCGATGCCAACTGTTGGCCAAGTTAATTGCAGCTGCCGTTTACCTTTAACGTTTACCGTTTTCGGGCTGCACATTAATGCAAAGTATGGCCAGAACCGAGGCCATGTAATTGGTTGTTGTTTTATGTATGCTCGAATTCAATGGCAGCCCGAGCCGAGCTGTAGGCGAGGCAACAAATCAATCACCGATCAATCGATCATCCGGCGATCGTTCAACTTGGCCTAGTACAACGCTCGAAACGATCAAATGTATTTGTCGAATGGTGAGCAATCGAAAATGCGGCGAAAGATCATAAATTAAATGCGAGTCGCGAGTTTTATAACCAAATATATGCGCATTTCAGCGTTGTTATTGTTTTTGTTTTCTTTTTTTTCTTTTGGGGGAATCGATTCGGTGCCTCGGCCATTTAATGTACATATTGTTTTATTATTTATGTTTATGGTTTTCCATGTGGCCCTCGGGCAACTCCATTTTGATTGCGTTGCAACCATGCGACCATGCAAACAACTCTGTCTTTGACTTTTCAATATGGCTGTCGTCGATTTGGAGGCGATTCCACATGCTCCTCCTGCTCCTCCTACTCTTCCGACTCCTCCAAACCTCCCTACTCCTTTTACCATTCCTTCTCCTCATACTCCACCGACTCGTCTTACTCCTCCTGCTCCACCGACTCATCTTGCTCCACCTACTCCTCCGGCTCCTCCTGCTCCACCGACTCCTCTTACTCCTCCTGCTCCTCTTACTCCACATACTCCTCTTACTCCATCGAACCCCCCGACTCCACTGACCATTCCGTCTGCACATACTCCACCGACTCCTCTTACTCCTCCTGCTCCTCCTACTCCTCCTACTACTCTTGCTCCACCGACTCCTCCTGCTCCTCCTGCTCCTCCGACTTCTCCGCAGCTGGTGCCGTCGCGACGTCATCATCCATATATTGTACACACTCATATTTGTTGTTCCTGCTGTTAACGATTTAACGATTTTCGTTTTTCGATTTTACAGCCTTTTCTTTTCCCATACATTTTGACCAAAATGAAAAGAGAGCCACAACAACAAATGAAATGAAAAGAAACTCGTAAAATATTGTTGACAAGTTCCTTTTCTCCTCCTTCGCGCTCAGAAGCTTTTGTATTGAAATGAGCTTGTGATTATATTGTGTATACACATATATATATTTTTTATTTTTTTATGTAGTATTCTTGGTCAGAATTTGCTGTTAACTGTTTCCAATTGCGCATAAAGTTTTATAATCTTCACGTTCCCATCCACAGATATTTTATGGCCTTCTCTTTTCGATCCGATTCGAAGCCCACAAAAAACTCGCAGAAACAAAGCCAATCAATGCCAATATCAAATGAAACGAACAAAACAACAACAACAACAACAACAACAGCAACAACAACGACAACAGAAATGCTCAAGTAAAATGTGAAAACGTTTATAATATGGCTCGTAAAATTAGTGAACATGTTAATGGTTGATTGGGGACCATATATCTTCGGGCTATACGACTGGAACATACCTCGCAGGCACTTCGATATTTCGATATTTGCTCTTCAGCTTTGATTTTCATAAACTGGGCCATAAACCTGATTGGTTTGTGTTGAAAAGATCATAAAACTGAAAGCCAAGAGCAGACCACAAAAAATATAAATATATACTTTAAACATTTCCCCCGAGCTATAAAAATGCAAATTTTCAAAACAGTTGCAGAACTCGACAATAGATTTTTACTATTCTGACTCGTTTTAACGACCAGAAATTATAGGTACAAGGAAATGTAGAAGCCAGTAGTAAATATTCGAAGAGTACATATGTCTTAACTACTGTAGTTACTTCAGAAATTAAAGACACAATTTAGAATATTATTGTTGTAAATATTTGCATTCAATTTGTGGTCCCTAACTCATTTTAAATTCTTTGTGTAGACTGAGAATTTCATTAAGCTTGAAGAATCTAAATTATTTAAATTAAAAATATAAAATTAAAGGTTAGCGCCATCTGTTGTTCATTTCATATTTGTGAATTCTCTGAGCTTTCTTAGGTTTCGAATTTCTGTCCTTTATCTATGTTTTAATTTAACTTCCTTTGGCTAAATCTGGCCAAATTGGATCGCTTATTTAGGCCCACTACACAGTCGTTATATTGGCCAACAATCATTTGGCTGTCAAATTTCTTGACATTTCAGTTTTTCATGGCGCAGTAAATGCGACACATGCCCAAAACTTTTGTTTGAGGGGGAAAATCCTTTGGCAGGACATTACTCATAGTTGATTCGTTTTGTTGTTAATGTTGTTGCTGTTGATGTTGATGTTGTTGTGGCGCAATTTAATAGCTGAAGCATATTATGGGGCAAATGATTATTTTAGCCAAGAATGATGAAAACATTTGAGTCACGCAACAATTTTTTTTTTTGGCCAAAAAGGACGACGGCTTGCCGAATGCTTTTTAGAAAAACTCAATTTGCCATCAGTCAGGTTGTTTTTTTATTTAGTTGGCCAAGACGGAAGAAGTTGGTACTAGTAGTAGGGGTATTCCAGGAAGTCTTCTTGCTCTGCTTCTTCTTCTTGGCGACTGGCAAGTGTCGCTGATGGCACTTTTTGCTTAATGAATTTTGTTTGGTTTCTTTTTTTCCCGTTTGTTGGTTGTCTCATTTGCTTTTGGCCAAAGTAACACGCGTCCTGCTGTGCTGCAGCTCCTGCCTCCTGGCCAGGACATTGTCTGCACTTTTTGCAAGGAACAGGATGCGTTTTCGGTTCGCTGTTGTTGTTATCTGTCTAACCGCACAGAAGTCAAAATGGGCCAAAACAAGGCATTGTCTTGATCCCCTGGCTGCATTGTGCATTGTGTTTTGTGTTTTGTGCTGCGGCTAACCGTAGAAAGGTTGGCCAAATGTTTTGCCAACTACAACTGCTTAGAGTCGAAATCTGCTCAGTCAAATTCTGTCTCTCTCTCTCAATCCCACTCTCTTGGTCTCTTGGTCTGTCTGTTCATTATGTAATTGATTTTATAGCCTTGTTTGTTCGCCTCGCTTCGCTGGCCACAAAAGCGAGGCCTAATCATGAGACTCCTGCCTCCTGCCTCCTGTTTCTCTTTCTATTCTTCTTCTTCCTTTATCAGAGCCTGTGTCCTGTGCTCCGCTTTTTTGCCCTGCACATCTGCCGCCCGGGGGATTTATTTCATTTGCTGACATCGACGGCGACGGCTGTGGCATTATCCTGATTTCCACTTTTATTGCCTTAGTTTGTTGTCAACGACGCTTAGCTCCTGTTTCCCTCTCCCTCTCCCTCGCACCCTCTCTCTCCCATCTCCCTCTCTCCCCTTCCATTGCCAGCTCGTGTCCTCACTGCGGTTTTATTACTGTTGACTTTTGGCCATCAGGCTTTCCCCTTCCCCTTGCCCTTCCCCTTCCCCTTGTCTGCCCTTCTCTTCTGCCCCATTGTCCAGCCTATTTTCTCATACTGTAGTTTTTCCTTTCGCTTTGCTTTTCTTTCTGTTTTTTTTCTGCGTCCAAAAATTAATTTGCTTTTATAGAAAAACTTTGTGCGCGTGCTGTTTGCTTCTCCCATTTGTGGCTACTCTTCTTCTTCTTCCTCTTCTCCTCCTCCTTCCCCACCTCTTGCTCTTCCTATAATTCGCTTGCCTTTACTCTTGTTATATGTTCTTTATTGCTTTAGTTTTTGCAGCTGTTGTTACCAATGAACGAACTCAAATTCATAAATTCAAAGATACATATATCAAAAAAAAGATATAAATATTTCACAAATATGCACTTAATTTTTATATATATTAGTAATCATATATTCAAGTGGAATGAGTTATTCATGTGTGAGGCTGTCTCAAATGACTTTTAAAAATATAATATTAAATGACACAAGTCTAAAAGATTTCAATAAAATTCCGACCAAAGGAAAACCACTTTTAATAATTTCCAAAACTGAAGTTAAAAAAAATCGAATCAATTCTTCAGCCATCACTTGATCAGTTGTAAGCTTTAAGTCTATTTTATAGACCCGGGCAATGCCGTCCAACACCCTCTAGTCGTATATACATATGTATATGTATATGTAAGTAGAAGTAAGTCTCTTGTTCAGTTTTCCCCCTAGAATCAAGTCCACATCTCAATGGAAACTTAAAGTCGAGCCATAAAAGAAGACAAATATTTGGCAAGCTTATCAAATCGGAAGCAGCTCAGCCGTTGAGGAGCTGTCAACCCTTTTGGGCCATGTTAAGAGCGGCAATCAGCCACAAAAACGAATCGCAACTCAGCTGCCTGATTCGCCACTCTGCTTAGCAATTTGCAAGAGTCAAAATATTTGCTTAATAAATGCGGGAGATAAAGAAAAGAGACAAGAGAGAAAAAAATGAAAAAGGTGCCAAAAGCAATCATTAGGCCAACGCAGCAGAGAGTTGGCCCAAATGCGGCATCATTAAAAAAGCTTTAATTAATTTTCTTTTTTATATTTATTTATTTATTCTCGTTTAACCCACGCGCAGAGGGCAAAGCGCCAAAGTCATCCCTCAAATGAGGGGCCCCTGTCATTTTGGGTGGTCTGAATCAAATGAATGAGTGTGAGTGAGTGTGGTGAGTGTGAATGAGTGTGTGAATGTGATTGGCAATGCGAATGAAATGTGCGAAGGCGGCGCCTGTGAAGCTGTAAAAGTGGCCAAAACACTGACACTCTGAATTTGAATTCGACTTTGACTTCGACTTTGACTTCGACTTTGACTTCGACTTCGACTCCAAGTCGAACAACGACAGCCATGGCTAATTGATCAACTCGCAGCGGGCAACTGATTTGGGTATATGCCAACAAATTGGCCAAATTAATTCTGGCCCCTTATTTTGTTTTTTGGCTGTTGTTTTGAGCGGTTTTGAGCTGTTTTGACTGCCAGCGACGCGTGCTTTGCTTTCCTCGTGAAATTCAACAAAATTAATTAAAATAACAATGTAAATTTCCATGAACTGCAAGCTGCGAAGATCGCGCTACATTCTTCACTCTCTTCTTTCATTTTTTAGATTCAATTTCAATTTCAACTTTTTTTTTCTTTGGTTTTTTTATTCTTCGGCTTTACGAACTGTCAGCCAAGTCAGTCATAAAACCAAGTTTATGTGCACCTTCATTTCCATACTTCGAGGCCTATCCACCATTTTTCCATTAGTCTTGCCTTGCGTCAGCTGCCATCTCTTTTCCTTAACCCCCTTCCCCTCCCTCTTCGCTCTCCCATTCTCCCACATTCTCCATTTATTGCCGTTGGCCATTGGGTCATTGATAAGCATCGTAGCCGACGTTGGAAACCGGCCAATAAAATGTCACGATGCAACTGCGATAAGCACCTGTTAGCTCTGCTTCCCTCTCTCTTCCCCCTCTCTCTTTCTTCACTCTTTCCTCTCCGCTTGGCTGCTCTGCTATTCAGTGGAAAAGTTATTGGTTTTCCGCTGTCCACGTCGTGTAAATAAAACGCACTATTTTATATACAAGCCAACAATAAATTCTGGCCTCTGTCTTAGCCTCAATCCCCTTTCCCCTCTCTTTCTCACTCTCTGTCTCTGTCTCTGTCTCTTTCCTCATCTTCCATCTGTCTCGCTTTTCTTACTCTTCTGTGGTTAGTTTTATTATCCTATTTAAGCCACATTAAAATCAACGGGGTGCGCGACATTTGACAACAATTTATTGGACGTTAATGTTGTGCCGCCAAGTTGGTAACAACAGTTGGTAACAACAACAACAACAGCCAGACGGGGGGTAAATTCCAATGGGTGCGGCAGCTTCAAATGGCCCGAAACACACTTGCAACGGTCGAGGGAGGAGGAGGGGAAAGAAACAAATTTCGAGCATCATTTGGAAAGATTCTTTATCGCCATCTTTGAGATCTTCTGATCCTTTCTAAGCAATCGGCTAATGACGGGAAATACAGGCAATAAGGATCTAAATGCTGCTCGATTCAAATTAGACTCAGCAAGTTAAAGAAAAACTTTGAAATTGCATAAAATGTTTGACTTAATCAGTTATATATGAAACTTTGAAACTTGCAGTAAATTTATTTAAGAAATCTGAAACTTACATTGCAAGTATTTTATCTTCAGCTCTTATAATCTGAGTGATTCTTCAAATATTCCATTCTGAAAATACATTAAAATTCGAAAGGATTCAAACTATATATGTATATACTATTTATGTAATAGAAGACTAACTATTTTTGTTTTAAAAACAAGTATTTTGCTCAGTGTATAAATTTCTACTAATTATCTAGAATAATTTTCCCGCACTTGAAAATGAAGAATTTACCCAGATTCATTTACACTGAACAGAGACACGTTCAGTTCTCAGCATGAGAGCGAAAGAGAAGGGATGGAGAAAGAGGAGTGGAGAGAGGGCTGTGGGGTGGGGGGTGGGGGGTGTCTAGCACCCCTATGTGCGATAAGCACTCGAGGGTTTCGTCATGGCCACTTATCGTCTGTCTATTCAGGCCAAGCGCCCGCACAGCTCGCAACAGTTGCAAGTTGTGGCGGAAAAGAGAAAAGGGAGGAAAAGAGGAGGTGGTGAGGGGAGGGGGCTCTTTGTAAAATTCATGGCGGCGACCATTTTGTTTCGGGCCACTCTCAGTTGGGCAAACATTTTAATTGCCACCCTTAAAAGCAAATCGCGAGGTGGTTGAAATGGAAATTGAAATTCATAGCAAACTGAAATCAACTTTGGTCCCTTTTTTTCGATGCTGAGGCTCAATCTCATTATGATTATGTCATTTGCTTTAGAAAATCATACAACGAATTCCGGAAATGAACAAAAACAACTTCCCTTTCCCTCCCTTTCTCACCCTTCTCCCTTCTCTCTTTCTGTATCTCTTTGTGTGGCATAATTTAGTTTTCTGTTTGGACTTATTAGCGTGCACGAATCAATTCTCAAAGGATTTGCTGAACAAATCCTTTGGTCCTTTGTGGCTGGTATTAGCAGGATGTGTGGCCTTTGATTTATGTCACGCGTCCTGGGAAATTCGCCAGGACAGGGAAATCAAAAGGGAAAAGGGCTGCGAAAAATGCGTTGTTTGACTTTTGGGCTCGTTTATTGCCGTGATAAACGACAGCGCGGAATCAGTTTGAGTTTGAGTTTGAGTTTGAGATTCAGATACAAATACAGCTTCAGATTCGGATTCAGATTCAGATTCAGAGATTCGACAGGCCTCGAGTGTCATCCTGTTATCCTGCAATATCGAGCAGCAAGCACAAAAATGGAAAGTGGAAAGTGGAAAATGAAAAAAGGCGCAAATTTGTCAGCTTGGCACGTACATAAATAAATTGGCTCTTTTGGCCTGGGAAAGTTGAACCGTTAACCGCCGAGAGAACGCAATTAGGAAATAAGCGGAGACTGAGACTGAGACTGAGACTGAGACCGACTTTAACCAGTAGCTTTAAGATTCAATTAAATATAATTAAGTAAATTATGCGGGGCCTACAAAAGTGGCGATCACAATCATAGCAACTCGCAAGCTGGCCAACACGCATAATAGCTTACTTAACCCGGCCAAGACGGCGAGTCTTTCTGGCCAGCTTGTGGTTCAGTTCCAGTTCCACTTCCAGTTCCAGTTTCGAGGCTTCAAGCCACGCACTCAATCATCAATCTACGCAGACAACAGACGGCTAAACACAAAAAGAATCAAGACTGAAGACTGAAGACTGAAGAGAGTCTTCAATGATCTCGTCCAGCTTCAGGTCGATCTCTGGGTTGGCTTGGGCTGAGTTGATTGAATCTGTGCAACTGTATCTTCTCTCTTTTTATACTCTGTGTGTATCGAATCTTCTCGAGCAAAAGCATTTAAAAATCTTGCTCCGGCTGCCTGATCATTATGCGATCAATGTTGATCATTTTATCCCGGGGCTGTTGACAGCCTCAGCGCGCGGACATGACATGCGAGTCGAGTAACTTGCAACAACAGCAGCAGCAACAACAACAACAACAACAACAACAGCCATAACAACAACAACAACAGCAGCAACAACAACAATAACATCCATGTGTGCTGTGAGAGAACCTGAAATGATCTTCATCATGGTAGACACAACTCTATATACATCTATATACACACACCTACATATATACATATAGATATATGTATATATGTTCTGTATAATAATTACCAAAGCAACCGTAGACCGTTGCAAACAACAAGATCACAACCAAAAAACAGAAAAGAAAAGAGCCGAAGATTCGCGTCGCTTCTTAATTTTCTCAATTCCTGAAGCTGCACAGCCTCTGTTCACCGCTTTGCTCCCATTTCCAACTGCCTTTGCCTGCGCCCTTTTCCTACTGCCGACTCCCTTCTTCCCTGCCCCTTGTCATGCCTTTTCCTTCCACTGTCTGCCTTTAATGGTTTTCTTGGCGTAACCGACATTTTGTTTCCCTTGCCACGATCCCTTTTTTGAAAAACGAACGAACGAACAAAAAAATAAATGCAAAATTATGTACAAGCCACGAAACGACGTTGTTCTTATATTGATCCTGTCTGCCTCACGGCACTCTGTCCCACTGTCCCTCTGCCCCTCTCCCCCTCTTCCTCCCTCTTCCTCTCACCCCTCTTTAGCCACTTCTTCGTTCTGTTCTCGGCTGTCTGTGCTCCTTTTGGGCCCTTTATATAGTTGTAGCTATCGCTGGCATGGCTGCACTTCGTCTTCCTCTTCCCCCTGCCCTTCCCTCCCCTCCCCTCCTCACTCTCTCTCCCTCTTTTACCCGTTTGCCCAGTTCTTTATTTATTTTTTGGTTTTTTTTTTTTTTTTTTTTTTTTTTTGGCATATTTAAGCACGATCGCCGTTTGCTGCTTTAAATGATTCTTTCTGTAGTTTTTCGTTAGCTGGCCTTCTTTCTTACGAACCAATCAACACACACACGTGTTGCCCAAAGACCCCAAAGTCCCTCTGTCTCTGTCTCTCCTGTCTCTCTTCTTCTTCAGTCTTCAGCTCCTGCTGCTTGCGTGCGCTCCTTGTACGGCGATCTTCCGCAAATTGGCGGCCATGAGCATTGCAAAATTATCTCGTCGCTGTCTCTTCGACTCGGACAGAGACCGACAGTCAGACAGAGGGACGGAAGGGACAGGAGAGAGAGGGATGCAGTAACTTCTTAACTGTGTCCATTCCGAACGCGAGTCCAAGCAAAATAAATGTCTGACATTCAGTTCTGACTCTGCCTATACCCTGTAGGCATTTTAGATAAACGAGTATGTTATTTATGAAAATAAAAGAGTCTTTTTCTGGGATTTTCCCCAATTCTCGCATAACTCGATTAATTACTATTTAATATTTGTATTATTTAAATTTATATTTATGTGTAAATTAATTTTATTCCACTTTTAGAATATGCACAAATGAAGGTCAAATTAGTGGCACAAATTTTAGATTTAAAAAAAAACTCTTTTTAAACATTTACCGTGCTCTCCATAAATTAAAAATATAAACACAAAAATGACATAATAAATTTCTAATTGTGGAATAGTTGAAAATATACACACATATATTTTTATTTCTTTTATTTGAATAAATGGATAAACTTGAGAAGTTCCTTTTAGGGTATCTTGTAGTCGAGCACTTGCACTAGAAGCGTCATCTTTTATCACTTGAACTGTCCTCTAATGATTTTAGTCTTTTAGCTTCTTTTATAAATTATTTGTGAATAAAATCCTTATAAAACTAATGCATTATTTAGAGCCTTTTTTTATTGGGTAATTTAGATTTCAATTAACATTTTGACGTTAAAAGCATTGAATTTAGTGACAACTTGAAAATTAATTCTAAGACTATGTTTAACTGGACAACAAATGAGCTTCAGTTATAGAAATAGCTCTGATTATTTACAAACAAAACATATTTATTTCAAAAATAAACAATCAATCTAAGGGACAAAGTCTTTAAATCTAACTCCTCGATCAATTAATTGTCATGCATGACTGGGCAGATGTTGCAAATTATTAATAACAAAACCCATTAAGGCATTAATATATATATAGAAAAAAGTTAATGTATAATTTTTGATGAGTTGTGCAGAAAGTTTCGCCGCAAATTGCAATCAAAGTCAGATTCGAAGTTTGCCAGCTGAACGAGTTTGAGTATTTATTTTATTTTTATTTTTATTTTTACTCGTAATGCTTTTCTCATACTCTGTGGGTGCCCCCTATAAGACGCTTAGTGGGTGAAACAACAACAACAACAACAGCAATGACAACAAATTTAAAATGAAAGGAAATGCGGCAAGTGTAACGAATGCAATAAAAGGCTTAGACGCAGCAAATGAAAGAAAATCTCTGGGCAAACTAAATTTCAGCCTAAGACAGAGAAAGAGACAAATGGAGAGAGAGAGAGAGAGAGAGAGGGAGCATAACGCTTATTGTCAAAATATTTATGCACACAGCAAGACTTCCTGTAAAAACTGAACTTCAAGTAAAGATCAATTGGACAATTGGGCAAGATGACTTAACGTTTTAGTCGTGGGATAACTGAACTAAATATATGTTTATATATATGTGTGTGTGTGTGTGTGTGTGTGTTCTCTTTGATGGAATTGAAATGCGCCGACAGTAGGAAAATCACTTTCCCCCAGGTAGAATCCAAGTCAGTCTCATTTCAGAAATCGTTTCGAGTCTGTTCATTGGCTGAGCTGCTGTAAGTGAGTATTTAAGCAGAGAGACAGACAGAGAGAGAGAGACAGAGAGAGAGAGAGAGCGAGAGGGCAGTCATAGTTGTTGCCCATTAATTTTGTCATTGTCAGGCAATATAAATAATCTACTTAGGGCATTGTGTGTCCTTTTTCTTTAGGACGCAGCTCCTTCTTCTGCCAATGTCCTGTGCTGTTGTGTGTGTGTGTGTTGTGTGTGTGTTGTGTGTGTTGTGTGTCTGCCTGTCACAACAATTAAGTCGGCATTTGCTCAAACGCGCCCAGAAATGTCAAAAGGATTCCTAATTTTCTTCTTTTTTTTATTGACTTTTTATGTTGTTAACTGACCGACATAATGCCCAGTTTTGTGGGTGATTACCACAGAGATCGAGAGGGGGGAGGGGGAGGGGCGAGGGGAACTCGGAGTTTCCTCTTTGGGTGGTCCAACAACAAGTGTCGGCATCTTTGACTCTGATCCTTGACCACATGTGTGTCCATCATGATATATGACTCGACTTGTTGACTTGCTGCAAATGCCGAGCAAAGTCCGTGTGGGTGACTCAAACCAACTGGCTAACTAGACGAGCCAACTATTTGGGGCTTGTTAACATTGTGGCCAAACATTTGTAATGGCAAAATGTGAAAAGTGTCAAGGCGACAAAACGACTCGCAGCTCGATCAATTGTCGATCGATCGACGACGGCAATCAGCAGCAAACAAACAGCGAACAACGAACAACGAACAACCAACAGCGAACAGCAGCAACATTGCAACGGCAGCAGCAACATCTCAACAGCAGCAACAACGACAAATGCCAGCAGACAATACAATAAATATCAGACAACAACGGCAGACAGAGGAAGCCACAAGATCAGCGATCGTTGCCATGACAGACACTGACTGCGAGAAGGGGAGAGAGGGAGACAGAGATGGAAAGGGAGAGGGAGACAGAGATGGAGTCTCTACAGTCGAAGAAAAAGGGTTAACAGAGCTCTCGATGCTATCAACGCATTGAGCATTGAATTACAGTCACACATAAACTGAAAACTGAAATCGATACCAGAAACTCAACGCGCAATTCCAAGTTCCCAATCCCAAGCCCAAACCCAACTCCAACTCCAACTCCAACTTCAACTCCAATTCCTACTTCAATTCCTACTTCAGAGGTGCAGGAGTTTTGTATCGAGATCGGTGTCTGTGTCAGCGCTTAAATGCTCATTTAAAGAGATTTACAGTGTATGCCACTTGCAAACAAGACTCGACTCGATTGGACTCGACTCGACTCGACTCCAAAAAGAAGCTGATAACGACGCTTTGTTGCATTCATTTTGCTGTCCATTACAAACAACAACAACACATTCGAGGGCTGCTCATTAAGTAATGAGCGCATTAAATGCAGAAAAGTGCGAAGAAATGACTTATTACTTTTTTGTAATTTATTTAAAGTGCCAAGAAATTATTAACTAATTTTTATACAAATTATAGAAAATTGAAAAATTACTGGCACAAGTAAATTATAAATTAAAAAACACTAGCGCAGGTTGTTTATTAAATAATGAACGAATTTAATGCATGCAAAGTTTAAAAATTGTTAAATAATAATCTTTTAAGATTTATTGCTCACAGTTTAAAATAAATTTAAAAAATGCGTGGAGTATGACAAATTAAAAAAAAAGACTGTAAGATCACTGAATTTTGATTATCTGTACCATTTGTATTTATCTCTTAAAGTTGTTCTATTTTAAACATAAAATAAGATATTTAAGAAGAAAGAATTTTAAATTAAAAGTGGGAATGTGCTTTTATGAGTATGGAATTATTAAATTCAATTAAATGAATAATTTGCATATACATATGTATATATGTATGTAGATGCAAAAGAATAATTCTGGGTATAGATTTGCAAATCAATTTTTAAAAAAATCCCACACGATTTATAGAACATGCATAAATAATTCTTAAGAAAATTCTCATGAATTTTTAAAATTTTAATTTAAAAAATTGCTAGCAAGTATAGTATTTTAATTGCCATTGCCAAAAACTACTCGAACGCACCTCGGCGACTCGGCGACTCCTACGAATAAGTGAATGCAAGTAGATTAATTGCCCGGGTCATTAAATGCAACAGCGATGGCATCTAATGCACGATCAAAGGTCATACATCAACCTCACATGGAGGACGAGGATGAGTCTAAGGATGAGCAGGCGATGGAGAAGGCAGGATGAAGGACGAAGGATGAAAATGAGTACGAGTTTTTAGTAGGCGTCGGCAAACATCTTGTTATCCCCGAGCTGCTCTCAATACAAAGCATAAATCGTGTTGTTTTGACAGCAAAATCGACCGCAGGTCCAAATTTTGTACCTGACTCTGAACTCTGATATCGCTAGCGATTTCGCTAGCCCTCTGTCTATTTCTATTGCTCGCAGGATGCCGATTGCGACTCCTGTGCGCAGAGGCCACACACAAACAGAAAGAGAGAGAGGAGAGAGAGGAGAGAGTGAGAGTGAGAGAGAGTAGAGGGAGAGGGAGAGGGAGAGGGGAGACTGAGTAGGAGAAGAGATGAAAGATTGAAGAGGCGGCACGTTTGGACTCTTGTCCTGTCGGGACTCTTGTGTCCTTTCAGTTGCCGTTGCCGTTGCCGTTGCCGTTGCCTTTGCCTTTGACTTTGACTTTTGACCGAAACTAATCATTGTTGCGCCAACAAGAAGTCAATGCTTTGTTTACCGATGTCCTGCTGCGTCCTTTAGGGACATGTGTTGTCCAGTTGCGAGTCCCTTCGAATGTCTCCTCTGCCTGTTGGCGATTTGCTGCGCCGTTGCCGTTGCCGTTGCCGTTGCCGTTGCAAGGTGTCCTGTTTTAATTTATCCGACTTTTTTTTTTTTTTGCTGCTCGACAAATTAAATTCTCTGCGGTTTGCGACATGCGGCGTCTGCTGCGGTCTACTACCAAATGTTTTAGGCCATGCAACGAGTTTGTGGCAACAGCCACAGGAGCCAACTGAGGCCATTCTCACGTTCTGCTTCGACTTTGGCTTTAACTTTGGCTTCAACTCTAACTCGGCTGCAAGTCTGCAAAAGTTGCACTCTAATTGCGCCGCTTTTCGCCTTCGACTTAATTAAAAAGCGACTCTTTTTTTTTTCATTTGGTTTAGTTGTGGTTTTGGTTTTGGCCAGGCCAAAGTGAACACTAATTAGATTGCCAGCTTTCAGCTTTAGCTTCGTTCCATATTTGGCCAACAGTCGCTGGCATCGTTTTGTTTAATGGTGTAGATTGTTGCACGCTGACAATTTGGCCAACAACAACAGCAACAACAACAACAACAACAACAGCGACGACTTTTGGCCAGGCCAAGCCAATTGGATTTGAAATTGGAATTGTCTTTGGAATTTGGCAAGTGGAATTGCAGTTGGCAGTTGGCAATTGCCAATTGCCAATTGGCAGCTGCTTTTGCTGCCGGGGAATGTCGCGCCTATTTTCCCATTAACTAGATGCTAAATTGTCCACCGCTCAAGTTTGCACAACCAAATCCTGTGGAATGTGGGCCTAGTCAAAGTTAAAAGGCCAAAAGGCCTCAGAATCATTTTTATATTAATTATGGCACAAGTGAAAACATGGGATTTAAAATACTTGAATGTGTAATGATTAAAGCGTTAAAGCCATGATCAAAATGACATTCCGCTTGAAAATCTGTTAAGTTTTGACCAAGTTATGAAAGTTTGAAATTTGATAAGACGTCTAGCTATAAAGATCTCAAGTGCTCAACTGTGTTGATCAGTGTGAAACAAAGAAAGTTCCAATCTATCGCAGTCAAGTGTGAAATTCATTGGTTCTCAACTGAATTGATCAGTGATCTTGTTTGATCAACATCTAGGGATCGATCACTTGCATTTTTATTTAACATTTGATATTTATTAAATCAGTTACCAATCCAAAATCAAGTGAGACTTTCATCAGTGTTCGAGGTAGAATTGATCTTGCTTCATCTGCAACTGGAGAACGAAGATCATATGTAAATTTATTTATTTTTTATTTTTTATTTTAGCTAAATTTCTTAACCAACTCAGACAAATCATACTGTACCGATCAGTGATCTTGTTTGATCGACATTTAGAGATCGAAGATCAGTTGCATTTTTATTTAACTTTTAATAGTTATTAAATTACTTACCAATCCAAAATCAAGTGAGACTTTCATCAGTGTTCGAGGTAGAATTGATCTTGCTTGATCTGCAACTGGAGAACGAAGATCATATGTAAATTTATTTATTTTTTATTTTATATTTTCGCTAAATTTCTTAACCAACTCAGACAAATCATACTGTACCGATCAGTGATCTTGTTTGATCGACATCTAGAGATCGAAGATCACTTGCATATTTATTTATCTAACATTTGAAAGTCATTTAATTACTTACCAATCCAAAGTATAGTGAGAGCTAGAAATGAAATCTTGCTTGATCTGCAGCTGGGGAACGAAGATCACTGGTCAATTCTCTCTGGTTGTTTGATCAACAGATTTCTTTCATCATTTCTTATCAATCTGAACTCAAGATGAAGTGAGTAATTCATCTGTGCTGAACTCTGTTGATCAGTGTGAAAGCCAGAAGTGATCTGGCTCGATCTGCAGCTGAAGTTGGAGTTGGAGTTGGAGTTGGAGTTGAAGTTGGAGCATGAGGATCACTTAATCGATTTAAAGCGCCTGCAAACAACATTTCGAATTACTGGAAAAAAGAAAGAAAAGAACAAGTACAACATGAGCATCAATTGCATGGTTATCAGCGCCAATCAAACTGGAGTTAAGGCCATGGCCAAGACGACTCTGAAGTTGGCTCTGAAGCTCGATCGGTTTGCCGCTTAAATGCAAAATTAAAACATAAATCGTGCGCGCCATTATGGTTATTACTACGATGCAGCTAGCCACAGGTGAGGAGGCGTGATTGAGTGAGTGAGACAGAGAGAGAGGGAGAGTGTGAGTGAGAGAGAGAGAGAGAGAGGGAGGGAAATTACACTGCAAGTACGCGCAAAATGATCGCTCGATCAAATTGAAGATTGTGCATGGCTCGACAGGAGCAGCAAATGGAAAAAGGAGGAAGGGGGAAGGAAGAGGGCAGAAAGAGGGGCGACCGGGATGCTCCATCAAGGCTCTGGGCAAAGCAAAGTCATAAACTGGAGAATTATATATGAGGGACGCCCAGTTGGCTTCGATGCCTGTTGGCCATGTAACAGCTATGGCGGCATTCGGCATTGTTATTATCAAGGCAAAGGCCAAGATCAACTCCCTCCTCCCTCCCTCTCCCGACCTACCCCTACCCCTTTGGGAAGACAAGTTGCTTAAATTGCAATGATTTAATACAAGAAATTGCAAAATGAAGACTCACTCACTCACATTCAGGGGGCGTGTCCGAATTGGCCCTTGGCCCCAAAATAAAACAAAACAAAATCAGCTGGAGAGCATTTGAATGCGTAGATCACGTGCTTATTAAATAATTTATTTAAGCACCCAATTCAATTTAATAAAAATGTAGCCACAACAACTTGAACAACAACAGCTACAACAACAATTTAAAGTACCAACTTGTCTGCCTCGTTTAGACCAGTTGCCATCAACTGGCTAATTGCGCTGCAAGAGAACAAGTAACTTATATCTTATATACCCTATCAAAAGTAATTGATCACAATGGGCTACTTTAATTGAAATGTTTTTTATGCAAAAGTATATTGAGAAGAATAGTTTAAAGGATCTGAAAATAAAAGTTTTAAAAATATATCAATTCAATTAGTATACTTTATTTATCAAAATTCTGTTTCTACAACAGTTTTGCTTAGTTTTGGCAAATAAAATGACAACTTTTGATTACATTATAATATCCTAATTATATTCAGAAGATGTTAAGAAGTTTTTCTGTTCAGTTTATTCGAAAATTTACATTCGAACAAAGAGCACAAATGTATTTAATTTGAACTACTAAAATTTTCCCTATGCATAATTTTGTTGATACTTTAAATAATTTGTATCTTGGTAAAGTTACAAAATTCAATTATTCAAAATTGATTTCACTTTGGGGATTCACATAAAGTAAATAAGTGCAATCAAGATTATTTGAAATCTTAGTTGTTTTCAACTTTTGGCTTCTCTGCTTTCTATGTTCTCTCTATTGATTTGCAAATCTTCCTTACAGGGTATCTCGAAGTCTATCCCACTAGTTACTTAATTAACTCTTGCTGTCTGTCTCATCTCTTCCTCTTCCTCTTCTCTTGTTTGTGGTCTTTCAATATGCAATTTTCCTTTGGCTTGTTCAGAGTTTTGCATTCTCGGCTTTTTGCCGTCCATGTAATTAGCTGGGTGGCAGCCAAAAAGGGGCGTGGCAGCCCGGTAAGTACGCGTTTTTCATTTGCCTGGCTAAGTGGTTGCCACATTGTGTGGCACAGAGAGGGGCAGAGTGTTGAGCGGTGCATAGTCGAGTGGTTGGAGCGAGACAAGTTGCATCTTGTCCTGCTCGCACTTGGCCATTAGTTTAATGGTTTAATTGCTGGCCACATGCATCGCCTGCTCGTCTTGGCCAAATTGCGCTTAGCGTGTCAAGATGTCTTTTAATATTTAGCTGCCTCTCGACTGATCATCATCATCATCATCATCGTCATCATCATCATCATCAGATGAGACAGCCATCGGCTTTTCAATTTGCCAATTTATGTCTTCATAAACTTGTTGTTGTTGTCGCTTGAATCTCCCGCTGTGCCCTCTTTGATAGTATATTTTAAATACTGAGCAGCTGCTCTAAATTGAATTTTCAAAACCCTTCCGAATCTGATTGTTCATTGTCTTTTCAAAACGAACGTGACTCAGTTGCTGAAATTTGTATTTCCATTCAAATGAACAGTGTCAAATTGTCATTTAAAATGTTTCGATGATCGAATTGGAAACTCGAAAGACTGATGTAATATTTGTTTTAAGTTGATGTAAACACATCTGGGCCTTACATCATTCATAATATTCATATAATTATGGCTGAAATGACTGTGCGAATGGAAAGCAATTAAATATCGATTGAAAGTATTCGTATCTGATTCGATTAACATTCAGTGAAATTTCTGCCTCGCTTTTCAGCCGGAAATGAGTAAAAATTTCTATGCGAAGCAACCAAAAAACATAATTGCAACGATTCAATGAAATTCGATCTAGGCGAAAAATAAAATCCAAATACAAATAATAATAATTTCCTGCTGAGCAAATAATTCGCTGTTTGGTTGAGTTGCGGCCCAGGGCGAAATCGCATAAAAATTGCAAGTTGCACAAGCAAAGCAACAAACACGCCCCCAACAACAACAGCAACAACAACAGCAACAGCAACAACAACAGCAACAACAACACGCAACAACAACAGCCACAACAACAGGCTGATCATTTGGCCAATCAATATCGTAAAATGCAATTTATGATTTGTTGCTGTGATTTCTAAAACAAATAAAAGTAGAAACCAAGCGAAACTCGGGGCATGCAACGAGCTGCATGCAACGAGCTTCATGCCACATCCAGCGGCAGCGGCAGCAGCAGCGGCAGCAACAGCCTCCTCCAAAAGTTATGGCACAATTTTCACATCATTTTCCCGCCCGTTGCCGCGCCGATAACTGAGTTATGTTGCAACTTGGGGCATCTGCCCCCTGCCCCCTGCCCCCTGCCCCCCGCTCCCCTAGTTGCCCATCTGCCCCCTTCCCCGACTCTGCCCCTGCCACAAGCTGTGACTGTGGCACGTTAAATAATTTAGCCAGCATTTAACCTTAGTTTTTCGCATGGCGAATGATGTTGGCCTCATCCAGTTTTCGTTTTTAAGCTGCAGATGCAGCCGTTGATACCCTATAATAAGGACCAGCAAAAGGGTATGCCAAATTTCTGCAAATTCTCATTACAGTATGTATTTTGAAACCCAAAAAAAGAATCATCAATGCTAATTGTAATGACTTGTTCAATATTATAATTTCATTACATTTCTTTATGTAATTGTAAGAAGAACTCATAACTATCAATATGAGTGAAATTAAGTTGACTTTATAATTGCGTAATTCCAAAACAAAAATAAATATTTCATTACTCTTTATATTTTCATTATAATGAAAAGTCATTTCATTAGAGGTACTTTAACTTTAACTTTATCCAATGTTAAGACTCTGAAATTTCGTTACTATTACAATTTTCAATGTTAATGAAATGTAATTCTTAGAAGCATTATCTTTATCAATGCTAATAAAATGTTAATTAACAGTCATTTCATTAGCAGTATTTTCAATGAATGTTATTATCTTTTTCAAAGATAATGCCAGGTTCGCTTTAGAAATATTCAAACTAACTAAATGAATATTCTCTAAAAAAGATGTCTTGTTATTACTAGGGTATCTGTGAGTCTGGCAGACGCTCGCGTCGATCGCTGCCATTGCAAACACTCTGTCCGAGCGTTGATTATGATGAAGTTGTGCGCAATTTGTTGGCCGTCTGTTGCTGTTGCTGTTTTGCAGTTGCTGTTGCTGTTGCTGTTGCTGTTGTTGCTTTTGAAAACGCCAAAAGGCACAACGGAAATTGGAGAAGAAGTGAGATGCCTCCTCGATGGGGAGCATGAAAAGCAGTTGGTTGTCTCGTTGTTGTTGTTGCTGTTGTTGTTGTTGCCTGGTTGTTGTTGTTCAATTCTTGGTGTTGCTGTTGCTGTTTGGTGTTGGTGTTGGCCCGAACTCGACTCATGTGCAAGATCGCTTAATTGGCCCGACTGCAGCGACTTGGCAAATGAAAAGTTCTGCTCGCTTGCCACCAAACAGTTTAAGCCATAGTTATGGCTCTCATATTGTTGTTGTTGTTGTTCTCAGTTGTTGTTTCGTTGCGCTCAGCGCAAGACTAATTAAATTGGGAACGTGCAACGTTTTTGGCCGTGTCCAAAGAACGCCATAAATAAAACGTTGATAATTCCATCAAGACGACAGCAACAACAACAACTAGACGGAGTAGAAGAGGTAGAAGAAGAGGTAGAAGAAGAAGACATATGGGGCCTGTTATCCTCCTGCAACATCTGTGCCTAGGCTATTTTTTTGTTGGCTCCGCCCCGGCATTTATTGTGGCAGACTCCAACTCCAACTTCAGATACAGATACATTTCCATCTCGCTCTCTCTCCCTCTCTCTCTTTCTCGCTCTCTCCATTCCTTGAGTGTGTGTGTGGAGTGTGTAGACTTTTCTCCTGCCCCAAACTGGTTTCGAACTTTGGTTCGAAATTCGTGCGCTTGCATTTCCCCTTATTTTCGAAAAAGTATCTGACAGATACACGTAGCCACAATTATGACTTAATGTTTGGCAGTC
This sequence comes from Drosophila rellima, assembly GCA_035043635.1. Lineage (NCBI taxonomy): Eukaryota > Metazoa > Arthropoda > Insecta > Diptera > Drosophilidae > Drosophila > Drosophila rellima. The sequence goes on along the minus strand of JAWNMV010000143.1, from coordinate 3,836,409 downwards.
GCTTGGAAAACGTCGCAATTTCCTGTTAAATGAAACGTGGCTATTGTTGTTTAATTTATGCCACCTTTGCTTTAATATTCGCTTTGTCACGCCTCGCTGATTCCCCTCTTTTATCGCCGCCCCCCCCTCTCTCTCTCTTTCTCTCTCTTTCCTCTCCAACTTGGCGCATTGTTTCAGCCCTCGAATGGTCTGTTAATTCCACAGTAGCCACAATCGAGTTAATTTTTTAATTTCCCAACTCGCTGCTTCTCTTTCTGCCACTCTCCATCTCTCTCTCTCTCTCTCGTTGTCTCTCTCGTTGTCTCTCCATAAATTATGTGCAACATTTTCATTTCATTTAGCCAAGTGTAATAGGAAATGGATCACGATTAAGCCAAGCTGCTAATTATGCAGCCAACTAAATATCCAACTAACTAACCAAGCCAACCGGGCCAACACGCTCTTGGCCAAGTCTGTCAGGTCTGTCTTAACTCTTCTGCTTCCTCTTCTTCTACTTCTTCTTCTTCTTCTGCTCTCCCTTCGTCAGTTCTTCAGCGTTTGTTAAACAGTTGAAAGTTCCAGTTGAAATTGAAGTTTGCGCGTCGTTGCACACAAAGTGAGACAAAGAGAGAGAGAGAGGGAGAGAGGGAGAGGGTAGATTGTGGGAGTAGAGAAAAGAGTGACGGCAAGAGGGAGGGGGGGGGGGGTTAACGCTTAGCGCTTTTTAGCCGCTCGTTTGGCGGCGTTTGGCGCAATTTAAGCGATAAAGCAAATAACACATTGCATTTCGTTCTGTTTGCATTGTTGCAACTTGTTGTTGTTGTTGTTGTTGTTGTTGTTATTCATGTTGCTGCTGTTGTTATTGCAGCTCGTTTGTTTGCTGATTCCGTCTGCCAGTTGAGATAATGAAAAGGTGTAAAATGTCAGTTTTGTTTGCTCTGCTCCCATTTTGTAATTGTTATGGCTCTTCATTTTGTTAAATGTGTTTGTTGTTGTTGTCTCTATTGTTATTGTGGTTGTTGTTGCTGCCACAAGCAAACTTATTGACTTATTCATAAGTACGTTTTTTCAAATACAAATATATTTTAAAGACTATTTATTCGGCAATTGGAAAGAATACAAAATAATACAATTTATGATGTGCTTCAAGTGATCGAACAATGAGTTTACATACATTTTTAAATAAATTATATATTAATATAAATCTTCTTTATTTATAATATAGTTGAATAAACCATTATATTTTAAAGTATGTTGAAGCTACTTACTTTGTAGATATACAAGTAGTTTGGTGTTATCTGTAAAATTGTTCAATTAAATTAATTTATTATTTTTTACAGAAAGGAATTTAGATAATTTATATGGCGATAAGTCGCTGACTTTCGAATAAATATACAATGTAATTTCTTTATAATTAATTCGCTTGGAACTAGAATATTATAGACTAGAAACTATATCCGTCTTCTACATATTTATCGATCCAAACAATGTATTTGTAATCAAGTTATAATAGAGTGCTTTATTTAATTAAAATTTATGAAAGTGTCAAGTGTCATTCTCATTATCAGCATTATGATTATTTTAAATTATAATTATAATTTCTAATTAATATTTGCAATTCCAGTTTTCTTCGTTGATTTTTGAAATGATGTTTTAGTCAACAGTTGTTTCTTTTAAACAGTTCAAAGTATTGAAAAGTCCTTTTCTCTACAGATCTCATCTTTCAGATGCTTGATAAAGTCAATTAGGTAATACACGTTATTTATTTACTGTTCAGAACTAAAGATATTCTCTGTCCGATCGTTTTCATCTCCATCTCATTGTCTTTGCCAGTTCACGAGTTCACGGCCTTTGTTCGGACTTTTGGACTTTTGGACTTTTGGCTACGTGCCGTCAAGCAGTAGCTGGGAATCAGTTACGCTCCGTCGCTAACTTGGCCAACAAGTGCCGTGTAATAAAAAGCAGCGGCGACTCGAAGCCGTTGCCAACTAATTGGAAGAGTCCACACACCGAAGGTCTTCCAAATATCAGATCCACTTGCTGATACTCAGCTTACTCTATCTCTTTATATATTCTTTATATGGCATTTGATTGCTTTCAGGTGAGTTGGGCATTGATTTGTTCAATAAGTGAGAAGCAGGTGTTATTTTATTGGCATCAACTTGGGAATCCATCGATTCAAACTATTATTAAATTGTGCTCGTTTAACACTCGCATGTGAGAATCGACCGAATTAGCTTAGGAATTGATATTGTTAATATAGTTGATATTGTTGATATAGTTAATATTGACAATTGAATGTGGCTAATATTAAACTTGGCCCATTTCGATTGGCTGTTGCCAACTCCGTGTTCGATGTGAATATATAAATATCTAATTTGATGGCAAAAAGATACTTTTCTTATTTATAAATAAATATTGCTCATTTAAATAGATATAGATATTTCAAATTTTCAATTAAATACAGATTTGAATTTTGAATAATTTAAATAAATATATATATTTTATGTAAACAATAAATAATTTAATATAAAATAAAGTGGCAATAAAGATATTTTGTATCCACTGAGAAACCCTTACAAAAGATACTTTTTATGTATATAAATAAATATTGCTAATTTAAATAGATATAGATATTTTATATATTCAATATCAACGTATTTAAATTCGTTTTTATTTTAATATATTTTGTAATAAACAATAAATAATTTAATATAAAATAAAGTGGCAATAAAGATATTTTGTATCCACTGAGAAACCCTTACAAAAGATACTTTTTATGTATATAAATAAATATTGCTAATTTAAATAGATATAGATATTTTATATATTCAATATCAACATATTTTTATTCGTTTTTATTTTAATATATTTTGTAATAAACAATAAATAATTTAATATAAAATAAAGTGGCAATAAAGATATTTTGTATCTACTGAGAAACTCTCAAAGTTTAGCTGCATTTCTTGGGTAAACTCATAAATAATTCGAGTCGAGTTGGTGGTGAATAAACGAGTACTCGTATCTGTTGGCCATTAACTCACAATTAGACAGCAGCCGCTGGCCAAAGATTGGGCCAAAAACAATCGCCAAACGCAAGGGCACAAAATGAAAGCCAAGAAAAGTGCAACAAATTCAAACCGAGTTGGCCATTAATTTCTGGCCAACATCGACATGCAAAATCAATGGACAATCTGGATTGTCTACGGCCCCAAAAAGGCAAAAGATACTTTTTATTTTAATTCGTATTTTTGTTGTTGTCTGGCAGGAACTTAATTAACTTGAAATGCTGCAACATGGCTGAAAGTCAAAGGAGTTGCCACCATTTTTGGGGTTCAAGTCTCAAGACATTTCAGGTCAATTCGCCGTCGACTTGTCAGCGAAAGTTGTTTTTTATTTTGTATTTTGGCAGTTGGTCGTGTGATTTATGCGCCAAAGAAAAAAGCGTAAAAAAAATAGCTAAAAAGCTAATAAAATTGTGGAAAATCGACTTCATCAATCAAAACATGAAAACGATTACAAGATTTTCTTTTGGCCGCGGCCACGATGATTAATACCAATAAAATTGTACAAGCTGTGCATTTGTTAGACGCAGCTGCGACTCGGAGACTTGGCCACTAAATGGGTCACAGTCTTCCCCCCACGCCCCAGTCTACACTCTCTCCATCTCCACTCTTCTGTTGTCTCTTTAAGTATCTGACTGTGTCTTGGATTACAACGTCTCCTGAATGTCTCTGGCAGCGGCTGCCGCCTCCGACAAAAGCTGCAAATTTATTATTTGCACTCGAATCAAAGACAACTCGCAACTAACTTGGCTCGAACGTTGGCTCTGACGCTGGCTCTGACTATGGCCATGGCCATGGCCATGGCTTTGTACATAAGAATTTGCGCTTGTTTTTTTTTATTTTTTATTCAGATACACCGATACACCGATACGTAGATACACAGATACGTAGATGCACAGATACAAAGATGCAGAGATACAGCGAGGCACAGATACAGATACAAGCTCAACACACACACATAGATACAAGCACAACTCATTTGCAAATTCCAACGAAACACTGTTCCACAGAATTTCAACGATCATTTAGAATTCAGAATCAGTTTGGGTGTCGTCTTCTCAGCTCGTAGCCTCGTCTTCTCTGCTCTTCTGTATTTGTATCTGTATCTGTATCTGTGTGTGTGTGTGTGTGTGTTGCATGCAGCTTCGCAGCATCTGTGGCCCGAGGTTCGTTCGCGTTTGGTTCGTTCTTGCCACATGCCTCATGCCACATGCCTCATGCCTCATGCCTCACAACGCTGCATGTTCAGACCGCGTTGCAGGCAGAATCGAGCTTCGATTCGAGTTGGCTTTGAAGATGCGCCGCAAACGTTGTTCGAGACCACCCAAGTGGACAAGACAACTCGGCTCAGGATGCTGCTCCAAAGGGCGCTGCTTCTGTCTGAGTGTATCTGTATCTGTGTGTGTGTATCTGTATCTTTTGGGCTGCGTTCGCCAGCGCAATAAATGCGCAAATAAAGTCACAATTAGAGTTGAACTTGTGGGAACGTCGACGAAACGAGCAAACAGAAATTCTCTGATGCCTTTTGGCTTTTGCCTGAATTTATTTATTTTCATTTTCTTTTTTTTTCTTCTTCAACTTTTCCTCTCCCTCCCTCTCGCCCCCCTCTGACCTTGTCAGCTCCTTTGGGCCGTGGCATATTTTGAGTTGCGTGAAGAATGAACCAAATGCAAGAACACGTCATGCCACGCACTCGGACTCGGACTCGGACTCGGACTCGGACTCGGACTCGGACTCTAGTCCAAAGAGAAAACTCGTTGCAGCTGCCCTACAGATCCTTCAGCATTCTGCATTCTCCTTCCCCTTCTCCCTTCTTTCTTCTCCTTCGCCGGCTAAAGTAGAAATGCGTGTCGTTTTATTGCTCGACTGGGGCATGCAACGACATCCATTGGAAGGTCATTGATTTGTTACGAATTTATTAGGCAGAAGCACTGAAGCGTTTAGCAGCCGCGTTGCAGCCACTTGTGGCAAGTGGGAGGCAGTTGTCATCAAGAAACTGAACTTATATAAATTGCCATAAAGCGAGCTTAGCTCGAAATCGAAAATTTCGATCTCATTTCATTACATTTCATTTCATCATAAAATTAATTTACATTTCTTTTTTGCAATGTCAAAATTTATTTATAACATTTTTGAGCTATTCACGATTTAAATTTCAGAATTTGTCTGCCTGAAACGCAAATTCTGTTTAAACAGTTTTTAATTAAATACAAATTTTTGAAAATACACAACTTTTCACAAATTAAAAATGACAGCAGAAAAACAATTTTCATTATTTCAATAAATAACTAGAATTTAATTTTAAGAAGCTGTAAGAAAACATTGAAAAAGGCTTAGAAGACTTAATTTGTAAATCAAAATTAATGAGTGTAATTCAAAATAAAATTTATTAGTTTTAAATAGAATTTTTGTTAATGTTAAATCTATTTCCTTCATAAAGATTTCATTGAGCTATTTAATAAAAAATATTCGTATAGTATTGTAATATGCTATTGATTTAATAAGTAATTCAAAAGAAAAACTGTTTATATAATTTTAAATAAATATGTGAAAGTAAATATAATAATTCAATGATAATAAATTGATTTTCTGGACCTGTGCAAAGTCTCTATAGAAAAGTTTTGACTCTACTGCCCCGTGAGTAAATGAATTAATTCAATTTTGAACAGCTCTTTATGGTGTGGTAAGAATTCTCAGTTAACTTGGCTAACAATTAAACCAAAAGCAGATGGGCGAATAATTGCATTGCTGTTCTCTCCTCAACCGTTAAAAGCAATTAGCCAGCTCATCGCCTTGGCTATAACTCGGCTGTGAATTGAAGCTCCTCCTGCTCCTCCTAGATTCTCATGTGAATGCTCCAATCTCAGGCAGCTGCCACAATCAACAATCAAGAGTCCGTTATCAGCTTTGGCGATAATTGCAAGTGGCAATTTGTAAGCTTCTCCTTCAGATCGCATATGACACACGGACAGGCCAATATAATGCAAGATCTATGGCTCTCTGTAATGGCCAAGAGGCAACTGGCCAAGAGGCAACTGGCAACGGCTTCGCAATGCCAGATTAATAATGCCCAGCCTCCAACTCTGGACTATGACTTGGACTTGGAGTTGGACTTGGACTTGGACTTGGACTCCGACTATGGCAAACGCATTTATTTAACTTAATACGATTTTTATCGATTGGAAGGGGAGGAGAGGGGAACTGAGAAACATCCATTACAAATCACCGTTAATGAATTCGAGAGTCTCCCCACAACTCGTCACCTGAACAAACTCCCCCCCCCCCCCCATTTGCACTATGGAAAAAAGTGCGATATTTTGGCTTCAAAGTTGTTCAGTAAATTTCAAAAATTTACTGATTTCTTAAATTGAAATACTTTTTTATTGTTATGACTAACAAGACAAATCAAACATCTGGAAACGGATGTAATCTGCAGATTAGGTAGACATGATTGAGATACACAAAATATCTGCTTATTATTATTTTAATACATGATTAATATATTTGAAAAGATTGATGGCTAATTCAAATATTCAAGATGCAAAATATCTGCTTTTTAGTATTTAGAATATTTTTTTGATTTTCTTAAACGCAATATACAAAATATAATAATAACTTAGTTATTAAATTATTATACTTTTAATATTTGATAAATATATTTGATAAGATTGTTGGCTGATTCAAAGGAGAGAGTACAATAAAATTACAAAAAAATTATTTATAAATTGTCTAGCTTCAATTCATGCTTATTTTCAAGTCTCTAACTTTATAGAGTTGATGCCAATTTAAAGTGCTTTCTGCCCATGGTGACATTGGAATGTGTGTGAATTAGTTGAGTAGGAGCGTTAACTATTCGCATTAACTGTAATCAGGGCCAAGTGAGAAAGTCAGATCGAAGGTTAACTCAGAGATGATGATGATTTGAAGAAGTAGCAACAGGAGTCAGACACGCGCTTCAATCAGGCAGGACAATAACAGGACAATGACAGGACACACGACACGGCACGCGTCCTGTGAGATGTCTCATCAAGACGAAGACAAGGACGAAGACAAGGACGAAGACAAGGACAAGGACATTGACAAGGTCAAAGACGAAGGTCGAGCTGCTAACCTTGACTTTGATATCAATTCTGACTTTGACTTTGTGAGCAATTTATGAATTTATTGTCGACTGCCTGCCGGGGGAGCTGAAGCTAGAAGCTGATAGATAGATAGATAGAAAGAGATAGAGAGAAAGAGAGAGAGATAGACACATAATTCAATGACTCCCTCACCTTGGAAAGGCAAGTCTATAAGTCGACTCATGTGACACGACACACAAATCAATCAGTCACAGTAGAAACAACAAACTCAGACTCAGACTCAGACTCAGACTCCAACTCTGACTGAGACTGAGACCGAAACTCCTTCTCTGACTTTAATGCTCTGTCTCTTTCTCTATCTCTATCTCTCACTCCGTCTCCGTCTCCGTCTCCGTCTCCGTCTCCGTCTCCGTCTCCGTCTTGGACTTTGTTGCTGCTCTTCCTGGAAGCCACTGGGAACAAGAAGAAAACAACGGTGGCTTGTCTGTCATTGTTTGTCTCGATTCTTTGTGAACTCGACACTAATCCCGCTTATAATTTTATTATGCCACCGCTGGCAGAGCGTGGGCGTCTCATTCCCCTGCCCACTGTCCCCCCTTTCCCCTTGTCTTCCCTCACTCTCTTCCTCAACGATTTCAGCTCTTGTTCAATCTTCTCGCAGTAGCGAATTTTGACACGATGTAGTAATACATCATCGACTGTCCGACTGTCTGAGTGTCTCCGTGTCCGATTCTCCGTTTCTCTCAGTCTCCGTTTCTCTGCTTTTCAGCTTGATCATTTAATTGTGTCTCTCGAGTTTAGCTTTGGCATTTCTGGCTCACTGAGTTGGTCAATGAACAGATTATTGTCTTGACTTTGAGTGTTGCCAATTAATTGTGTAGAAATCTACATAAATTCAAGTTCAAGTTCAGCAAGAATCTGTCAAGATTACGGAGGAATACTTAAGTCGATTGTCCTGACAGAGATTTGAAGAGTGACAGAGAGATCAGAAAGCAAGCAAAGCTAAATACTAAAATAAATATAATACAGATCTCTTGTCCTAGTCTGATATTCGATAGGTTTAATCTCTAGTCGCAATTGATCACATCTTTCTCATCGAATCTTTGACATCTCTGTCTCACTCTGTCTCCCACTCTCTATGTCTCCCTCCCCGTCATTTTAATTAAATTTAACTCCTCTCTTCTCTCTCTTCTCTATCTTTCATTCTCCCAAATCTCTTTACAACTAATCACATTTCGGATTCATATCAAGTTGAAATCAACTATCATCATTCTCTCTTCACTTTATTTGCAACTGATCAAAGATCATCTCTATCGCTCACTCTCTCTATCTCTCTCTCTCTTTCTCTATCTTTAATTTGTTTATTCGTTTATTCAACCGACAGTTAATTGAGTAACTCACTAGCTAAAGTTGATTGTTAATTTATCGACTAAAGTATTCACGATTTGGACACGCGCACATCTCTAACTCTCCTCTCTCCCCTCTCTCTCCTCTCTCTCCTCTTCCCTTACGCTATTCCCCTTCCCTCCTCCCCTCAGCTGAGTTCAGACATAACTCAATTGGTAGTCACGCTTTTCCCCAATGGCAAATTAAGTTTTCATAGGCAATAACAAGGCCAACAAGCTGCAGTTAAGTGAGGCGAAAACGGGGGAAGAGGGGGAACACGAGGAAGAGGGGGCAGAGGGGAGAGTGGGGCGGCCCTGTTGATTGGCAAACGTCAGTGTCATAAATTTGAAATTTCCTCACTTGAAAATAAGCAGCCAAAACAACAACAACAACAACAACAACAACAACAACAACTGAAATCAGATTGAGAATCAACTTTTCGAATTGAATTTTGTGAAATGATTTCATGTTAAATGAAGCTCAGGTGCTCAACGGTGAAACTGAAACTCGAACTCGAACTCATATCAGAGTCGGCGATATATTTTATGAGTCAATGCGAATGGAGGGTGAAGAGAGAGGGGGGGGGACAGGGGGGTAAGTTGCAACATGGGTGCAGAAAAATTCAAGAGAATTAACAACGGGAGCCGTCGCGAGTTGTTTTCTTTTTATTTTGATGGCGGCTTCGATTCGATTCGAATCGATTCGCATTGAATTCGAGTTGAATTCGAGGTAGTCGAGGATTTGGGAGTCGTGTTAATAATTTAGTTGCTTATCGCGCGTGTTGACGTTCAAAATGGTTTCGCTTTTCGCTCACACTCGACACTCCAAGTATCTGTATCTGTGTATCTGTGTATCTGTGCATCTGTGAGTGAGTGCAGCTGTATCTGTGCCTGTCTGCCAGTTCAAGATACTCTGTCAGCACCTTTGAATAGAGTGAGAGGGAGATACAAAGTGCAGTTGCCAATTAGCAGCCACTTGGCACTTGCATTAGATACAGATACGACGACAGCTAGACCAGATAAAGATACAAATGCACATTGCAGATACACAGCAATAAATATTTGGCTGAAAATCAATGCTTCTCACATTAGCAACATTAGTTAGCTTTAAATAAAAATGTAATTTAAAATAGAAATACATTTCTTAATGTTTTCTCGCACTTTCTTAAGCCGAGTTTGAAATATTTGACTTGAGAATATATTTTTCTTTTCATTTCAGTCTCAGCAAATATTTGAAATATTGAGAATCTTTGAATATTTTTTTGCTTGAATTCAATATATATATTTTAGTAATATTCAACTATCTTTATAATTTGCAATTATATTTTAAATATATACTTGAAGCACACATGATAAATACAAAAATTATACAATTCAATTTAAATTTAGTTTTAGGTAAATTCATTATTTTGAGGTACACAGAGATTTTCAATTTTATCAAAATAAATAAATAAAATAAAACAGAATCACATTTCGCTTTTTAAGATATATACAAATTATGTTCTTGTTTATCTATTATTTTATTTTATTTACGTATTAAATAAATAAATATTATTATTAAATAAAATTTTATATTTTTAAATTTGTAGTTTATTTAATTTAATTTTTTATTATACTTTTATTCAAATATATGTATCTGAAAATGATTATTTTGTTGCGGTGTATTAGTTGCATTAGATACTCGAGCAATTTGGCCTAATTGGCAGTGGCAGTGGCAGTGGCAGTGGCAGTAAAAGGGAGTGAAGTGGATTGGAGTCTTATCATTGGAAGATAAGAGAGCAGGAGACAAAGGAGTCAACGAGTATCGAGTATTTCTGTAGATGCTCATGTTGATTGGACGCTTTATTGTTGTTGTTGTTGCTGCTGTTGTTGTTGTTGTTGCTGTTGCTGCTGGAGACCACACACGATGCTGGCAATTGGCAAGAGACTCCAGGGTTTTAGCCTTGTGTTGTTGCCTGCCACAAACGAGATTTAAATGAGTCGCAACGATGCGACGGCAACTCTCTCACGATTCTGAATTTCAGCGAAATCTGTTGCGGCAACTGTTGCGGATCGTCGATGTTGCTGTTGTTGTTGTCGCTGTTGCTGTTGTTGTTGTTGTTAGTCTTGTTGTTGTTGGCATTCTACGCATGCCAGAGATACTTTTGGCACCTTAGCGGCGATTAAACGCACACGCATTGCTTTTTCCTCTTGCCAACTTCGACTCCCATTGCAACCGAAAGATCTTAGCCTGGTCAACAGCAGCAGCAAGAGCAGCAGGCGCGTTTTAAGCCGCTTTGCCTTGCTTTTAATTGCCAAGTACAAGCAGGCCAGAAGACCACACACAGGCAACACCTGATTAGAGCCACATTTAAATCGACAATCGACAATCGACAATCGACAGCAGCAACCACAACAACAACAACCACAACAACAACAACAACAACAACCAAGGCTCCATTTGTTGTCACAACAACGCAGCAGAAGCTGATGAAAAATGATGCAGGTTTTTATTCTTTGTAGTTCCCTTTTTTCTATTTTCCTCTTTGATAAGTGCTCCCAAAATGCAACTGTCGCTGCTGAGGTTGCATGCAACAACATTAGGGGCATTAGGGATAGAAAAAAAGGGCTCGATCTCTGCTTTTTCATCTCTTCTCTTCTCTTCTCTCCTCTTTTCTTCTCTTCAATTTTATTTGGGCTCTGCGGTCATGTTTAATGTGACACTAATGTCCTGTTGCACTGTCGTTTGTCGCTTTGCCGCCTTTTCTCATTTGCCACTTGCCACTTGCCACTTGGCACTTGGCCCAGCTTATCGGATCGGTCAACGAATGTTGCCCCCCAAAATTGTTGTCTATGATTCCCTCATAATTTACGATTAGTCGACGGCAGCTTCAATCTGCCCAAAATCGTATCTCAGTTTTACAAAGTGCGTTCGTCTGTTTTCTTTTTATGGCATTTTCTTTTCTTTCCCTCAATTTCCCACTCTCTCAGTTTCATTTTATATAGTTTACAGGGCAGCCATTATCATTATCAAGTGCCCCCCGAAGCAACTTCTTCTTCTTTCTCTGCTCTTTTTCTTGATCGTCTTCAAGTTCATCTCGGCTTATGAATTATCAACGTGGCTAATAACAATATTTTGCTGGCTTTCGCTGCCAATGATTAACTGAAAACTGGCTTGAAATGGATTAACAGCTACTTGTTAGCAGCCACTTATTGAGCTTCGAGTCAAAACATCCACGGCACGATCTATAGATACCCTATAAAATGTATAGAAACTATAGTTTTGCTCTTATGACAATTACAAATAAATCTTCTCATATTTATAACGCAAACAAATGACCTGTTCAACCTATAGATACCCTGTAAAATTATTAAATCTTAGAAATTTACTTAAAATTCAATGCCTTTGCTAAAGTTTTTCTTTTTAAACTCAAATCAAGCAATAATATTCTCAGAACGACCTATAGATACCCTGTAAATAAGTTCTGCAAGTGTTGCAAGATAATAAGAACATTTCTATACAACGCAAATAGCTTCATTTCTATCGCTCTCATAAAACTTAAGACCTACCACAAACTTGACCTAAAGATACCCTGTAAAATGCATTTATTTAGTATGTAAGCTTAAAAGATAATTTTGAAAATGCATAGCTTCAACTTCTTGTCATTTAAAAGCGAACTTTATGTGCAAGCGTGAATACCCGTCGTATCAACTCAATTACAGGGTATAAATGAAAGCGCGAAATGCGTTAATTTTCAGCCAATTGACGTGTCGGCCTGTTAACCAGTCGATGATGAACAATGGACACTTGTCCACTGTGCCTAGAAGAGTGAGAGAGATAGGGAAGGAGGGGGAAAGAGAGAGGGGGATGGGGGAAGGGGGAAGAGTGGCAACTGTCGCCGTCTGATTGAGCAAGTGCGCCAAGTTGGCCAACCATTTAACCATTTAGTACGTGCTTAGTCGCTGTGAGTCGCTGCTGACGGCATTTCTGTTAGCCAAGTTTAAGCCGTGTTGGCCAGGCAGCCAGCAGCTGCTAATCAGCGCTGATTGAATTGACCAGGTCTACGAGTCTTTGACTGCAGTTTGGGGGATTGGAAGCTGGAGAACTGGAAGTGTAAGTGGCAGCCTCGTTTCGACGCGCTCGATTGGATAAATGAATAAAAAACAAACTTTAGTTAGGCGGAAAAGCTGCCTGTTAACATTTGCACTTCACTTAGCACTTGTTAACCCTCCTTACCCCCCTCACCCCTCTCTGCCCTCTGCCACACGCCTCGACGAGCATTTGAAAGCCTCAATCAACAGCCGGGGGGCCAATTATGTGGAATGAGGTGCTAATTTATGGATCTGAGACTTTTTCTCAACCAAACAATTTTGCGGCTCTATAATTTACACTGTTTTTTTATTATTCTTTTTTCATTTTTTCAGATTGCTTAGCCAAGTTTACTAACGGTTTGTGTGCATTAAACATTAAGCATTAAACATTCCATTTTGATTGGCTTTAATTCGATTCGACGCTCAAGTTCAAAAGTTGATTGCAACCGTGATATCTCAACGGGTTTCTCAATTGATATAGAGATTGTTAAAAACGCATAACTTATTTGGAATAATATGCAACTAATCTCGAGATCAGCAGAACAATAATTATTATAATCACACACGACCTCGTTTTAAGAGTTTTCTAAAAGCCAAAGAACTTTTATCGTTTCTCTTTTCCCAAAAAAGGTTTCAAAGTAAGTTTCAGAAATATAGAGCGAAAATTCAATTTGAAGCTTAAACATTTTACATACCATTTTCCAAGGAGTCGTGTAAGTTTTCTGAAATTGGAAAGAGATGAATAAATTTTAAATTTAAATTAATTATAAATTTATTAATTAAATTCAAATCTCATCCTTGAACATTACTTGTTTTTTTCTTGAATTATTTATAAAAATATATTGAAAAATATTGTATTAAATAAAGAACAACAAATCTTCCGCTTTGTAAGAGTCACTTCAGTCAGTCAATCAATCAATCAGTCGGTACTTCTTAAAGCATATACTGTAAATATTAAAAATTATATGGAAAATTACTACTCAACTATTGTCAATCATTCTCAAGCACTTTTCAATTAAATGTCAGCTACTGTTCAATTGTCCAGTGAGTAATTTATGATTACTGTTATTGTAGCATTCACAATAGATGTGATTTGAGGAGATAGCATTGGATATATACCTGATAATCATGGAAAATATGGGGCTGAATAGAACTAGTATTAGTTAGAAGGCAGATAATGATTAAGTATATGCAACTCAATTCAAAATGTTAATATTGTAATAAATTACTTCTTTCTTATTCCTCCATTTACCTAAGTCTAAACATTTCTTGGAATATGAATAATCAATTAATTAATATTAATATAATGATAGATATATATTATATAGTTAAATTAATTCCCTTCCACTCTCCACTATTTACACAACTCCAATTACTTTTTAAATGTCAAAAATTGACTATTAATTAACTTAATATTTTATAAAAAAATCTTCTACTCTTAGAATATTTTTCATTTTCATTTCTCTCCCACTCTCCGCCATTTATTTGACTCTAATAACCTTGTGATTTGTTTATATGAATCTGAACAATTGTTAATTGATTGGCCCCCCCTCCCGTTTGGGCCAACTCAGATTGGGACAAATCAAAGATCTTTGGCCAGGCTAATTGTCGCGACGTGAATCACTTCACTCCGAGGGAGATTTGTCCAATGGGAGAGCGTCTCTTAATTTATGGCCCAAATGCCAGCGCATTGGTTGAAAAGAAGAAAAATTGATTGCCCTAATCAGACTACACAATCTTTGACCCATCTGAAATACACACACACACACACACACACACACAAAGCAAAAGATACACAGATACATTTGATCTGGGGCTTATGTACATAAGTGAGAAACCATGTACAGCATAGATGTATCTCAGACTCATATGTATCTATCGCACTCTGGGGCCATTCTGTTATTCTTTAAGCCAGCATCAAAGTATCTGTATCTGCATCTTTACCTGCATCTCTAGCTGTAGCTGTATCTGTATCTGTTGAAGTTTCGGCTTATTTGAGGGCGTGTTTCGAACCTCAATCAGTGTAGCTAATTATTTATTTTTCTTTGGGTTTGAGTTTGAAATAGAAATAGAAATAGATATAGATACAATTTGTGGCTGTATTTATGTATATTTTTTTGGGGGCTTCATTCTCTGGAAATACTTGCGTTTATTTATGACGCTTTGTTATTAAAATGTTATTGGATTTCTCTCGCTTTCCAGCTGCGCCGAAGAGAACAGAAACTGAACCTAAACTGTGGCATCATTAGGCCAGATTGAAGATTGTAGCGACTCGCAGTTAACTTGATTTCAGTCTAGGGTGTCATGATAAATGATTTTAATTTTCCTTATGTTTGCTTCATAAATTAGTTTTGTTTTTCAAAGAGAGAGAGAGAGAGAGAGAGAGAGAGAGAGAGAGAGAAATGGAGGAAGTCGCTGCGTTTGAAGTTCAGTTGCTGGCCGAGTTGCAAGTCCTTTTGGCCAAGGCCAATTGCCCAATTGCCACCCAAGCGGCTGCCGTGGGTCGTGTGTCGTCTTAACGGCTTTTCGTTGACCTTGTTTCGCATTGGCAATGAATTTCAATTGACACACGTTTTATGTATATAAATTGGCGATATTCTCCATGGCATCATTAGCATCAACGAGAAGACTGAACAAGGCCAAGGACGAGGACGAGTCAAGGCCAAAAGCAGCGGCCAAGTCATTTGCAGTTGCTGCTGTTGCACAGCCAGCGGCTTCTGTGCCTCAATTTCAGTTGCAGTTGCAGTTGCCGTTGCAACTTTAGTTTCAACTCGACTCTCAGTTCAAACCACACAATTATTTACACACACAGCGTCCTTTTGTCTTTCGTCCTTCCTTCTTTTTGGGCTGGACAACCCGCGGCGCTGTTGCCAATTGACGGCCAAATCGCCGTCGTCTTGGCCATGTCCTTGGGCCAGTTTGTCTGTCTGTCAGTTAATGCCTCGACTTAGTTTCATGCTTTGCGGTTTAATCGAATTTACAGATTTGCGCAGTTTTATCCTGTTTGAGTCCTTAAATCTAGGCGAGCTGTTTGCAAACACACAACAATGGTTTTTATTGGATTAGGCCACACAAAGGTGTCTTAAGACCTGGCCCTAAGGCTGATGCAACGACTTGTGCCTAATTTCCTAGAAAAATAAACGAAAGACTTAGGACACAAACTTGACACATGCTCAACTTATTGAATTTCACAATTTGAAATGTTGGCCAGAGAAAACCAATTAAAATTGTTAAAAAAAAAACAAATGGTTTAAACAATTTTAAAGTAAGATATTAGTGCCAACTAGCGACTTGAACGAACCAGCTAATAAATAAGCCAGCGTAGGCAAATTGACAAATTAGCTGAGAAAAACAATTTTGTCAAATTACAGACACCAAAATTACAGACACAGCTCGAGTTTGTTAAGCGAAGCAACAGCAACAACAACTTGGCCAAAACAGCTGCAACGGATATCCAGCAAATGAAACAGCGAAACAACAGCAACGATTAAAGTTGTGTTAATTGATTGAAAACACGTTGCGTTGTTGTGTTTGCTTTTTTTTCGTTTGGGCCAAATTGACAAACTGGCCAACGCATGCAAATTCGTGTTGCCCCCCCAAAATGTGATGAAGTCATAAAAAAGTTATGACTGTCGCTTTATTTTTTGTTTTTTTGCTTTTTTGCTTTTCTTAAATATTATACTCGTTAAAAAGTCGAAAGATTCGAGAAATATTACGACAAAGCGTTCTCTCTCTTTCTATCCCTCTCTCTCTCTCTCTCTTTTTCTCTGGGTTATTGAGAAACTTGTTTAAATTTCAGTCTTCCCTCTATTAGTTGGGCTTTTGTCTGCTCAACTGGCAAATAAAGTAGTCAAATTTATAATCAACAAGTTCATTAACATTTAACCCTAAGCAACAACAACAACAACAACAAATGGATTTTTAACAAATTTTATATTATTTTAAAGCCTACGGCGAATACATGTAAGATTTACATGGAGGGGCTCAAAAAAAGAATCAAGTTAAATTTTAATTAAAAAGTCAACAAGAAACGAAATCTGAATGATGTTTAAATACACTACTTAAAAACTATGAAAAAATATGTTAAAAATTTGGTTGTGTTTTTAAAACCTAGTAAATATTTTTAATTTTGAATATTTCATTAGAACATGTCCCTTTAATTTAATTAAATTAAATTTATCATTTAATTTTTTTAGCAACTCAGCTTGATTTGTTAATTTTGTAAACTTATTTTTCATTTTTATTTGAGTTTCAATATTATTTTAATCTTTAAATATTCTTGAAAATTAATAAAAATTATATAAAAATTTAGTAAATTCAAAAAAAGAAGATGATTAATTAATATGAATCATGCGATCATATCAGATTACATACATAATCATCTTGAGCAATTAATTGCATAATTAACAACTCCATACTTTAAACTTCTTTTCATTAAAAATTGTATGTACATTTTCCTAAGAGTTTCCCATTTTCTTTCAAGCCAAAAGTTGTGTATGAAATGTGTAAGAGGTTATTAGACCCACATTTGTGGTAATCACTTTGGTTGCTTGGATTCGGAGTTATAACAAGCGTTTATTGCTCAGTTGCCCACTGTGCTGGGTGCCGAGGGGGGAGAGGGGCATAAGGGCATAAGGGGGGTCTTTTCTTAATACTGATACTTAGGTTTGTAAGTCGGGGCATCATTAATAACTCTCGCCGCCACTCGCCGGCACTCAGCACAAATTCATGCCGCATGCCTCATGAATTTACGCTCTGCGCTCTATGTAAATTATGAATTTTAAATTACACACACACACACACACACACGCACACACAGACAGACAACACACACACACACACACGCAGTTGGAGCTCGCAAAGACTCCACTTAAAGGGGAGAGAGCGAGAGGGAGATGGCGGTATACAGATCATTTAGCGTCGATGACCGCCAGAGGGCGCGCTCGTGGCTGCCGTGTCAGACATGTGTTTTGTCTCTCTTCTTCTCTTCTTCTCTTCCCCCTATGCTGCCTTTAGCTTTGTTTACGCATTTAAATGTGCAGAGCAAAACAACAATTGCATACGTGTTTTTTTGCTTTATGTCAGTGGGCCAAAAGTTTGTCGCTGGCCAAATTAAGTTGTAGCCACAATTAAGCCAAATGAAAAAAACACGCGCGCATTTCGCACTTGTTTTTCTTTTACTCTTGTTTTTTGGCCTGGCCAGAAGCGAAAGCTGAGTTCAACAGCTAGCTGATCATTAGGCACAAACGGTAGCCGAAAAAGTGAAGCGAGAAGAAAATCAAAGAGAAGAAGAGAAAATAATATGAAGCGCAATCTCATTAGCAGCTGGCAATTCCCCGAGCTCATTTCTCTGACATCGTTAGAGACAACAACAAATAAATGCGTACATATTGTAATCAAAAACAAGTTAAAAAAGAAAAAACTTTAATTAACGCGTTTTTACGCAACTGTCGGCGGCTGTTTAACCCTTTGTGGCCGTCGCTTGTCGCTTGTCGCTTGTCGGTTGTCGAGCACGCAAATGCAATGCAAACATGACAACGGCAATAATTGAAAATCATGGCAATAAACGTTCATATCAAAGGGGGAAAGGGAGCGACAGAGAGAGAGAGAGAGAGAGGGCGAGCGGAAAATCAACAGCTGCTTTTATTGCCGCTGAGAGCCGACGGCAGCCAACGACAGCAACAGCAACAACAACGACAGCCGCAGCAGCAGCCATTGTTATTGCTCTCTCTCTGCCTTGAACGCACGTGCGCAAGCGGGACAACTAGCTAGCTGTTCGCTCTGTTCGAAATTGAGTTTTTCGATATTCCAGTTGGGTCTTAATGGCTGACTGCCGAAATGAGACGAAACGACTGGAAGTTCGTTTTCGAAACGGTTATTTTCGAAACGGTTAAACTGCTGTTATTGGCGTCTTTGCCTTTGCCCATTTTTGGCTGCTTATCGCTATTTAATTAATTTGACTGACCAACAATAGTTTATCTTTTGTTCAAATATTTATTTATTTGCCGCAACTCCAATAAAAATGCGCATAAAAATGACATAAATTGTGTGTGATCGCCATTGTTGCGATTCCCAAAAACGGGTCCGAATCAAATTTTTCAATTTGAAATTCTTGTTGCTCTTAATATGGACATTGGATGGGGGAACTAACTTTTGTTTGGGCGTTCGGGCTCATTGATTATGTCGTTTGGCAGGAAATCAGAAATCATTATTAATAAATAGTCGATAGACTCGATAACTCGCTGGAAATGGAATTCGAATGCAATCGAATAAATCACATTCCTCCGCACTCATTCATTCATGCCCAATATGAATTCAATACAAATATTAACAATAAAAAAGCAAATAATCATGAAATTCATTAGCGTTTTCAAAGCGCGACTCTTGATTTATCAGCCATATATCAACGGTTATGTATATATACATATACACATAGATAAATTGGTATTTGATACTTTAAAGCAGCACATGTTTCACATTTTGTAAGATGTGACTTTTGATAAGATTATTGTTGTTGTTATTGTTGTTATTGATGGTTGATCAATGCCAAATGGCATTAGTTTTTAACACATTTGATCTTTTTTTAATAAATGGAAATGGAGATGGAGATGGAGATGGAAGATGCTAATGGAATGGAACGGCAATAGATTGATATTCAATATGTGTGTCTGTGTGTGTTGTTGAAATAAATAGATTAAAAATCAATTAAATTTCAATCAGTTGTACCAAATCTACGCTACATTAAACCCGTTAATTGTTAAGCTTAAAACTTAAATCATTCAATGGAAATACATATACAGTGTGTCAAGTAATTGCTTTGACAAAATACTTATTTAGAAAAAAAAACTTTTTTATTTATATTACTTATTTTTGTAAAATCTATTTTTAAAAATATTACCACACTTATTTGCTTGTCAAAACATTTACCTGACATACTGTACATGCACATACTGTATATATAATTAGGTTCTCTGCTCGGTTCGTCGATTGTTGATGGTCGATTGTCGATCATTCTCGTCTGGGTGTCGATAAAGTTGTAGGCACAGATTGAAACGTCGCGGCCAAAAACAAAATCAACACAACTAAATACTTACATTGTTGTAGGGTGCGGAGTCTAGAGGTGGAAGGTGGGAGGCAAGGGCCAAGCATCAGTCAACCGTTTCGGCTGAGACAGAGACTGAGACAGAGACAGAGACAGAGACAGAGAAACAGCGTTAACACATGACGCGCGCGATTTTGATAAATCAACTAACAAAACCAACAAACGCAGCCATTTTCCGCCGCATGCGCATGTGTGCGCGAGCGGGACAGCTATACTGCAGCCTGGCAACGCCCCGCTGCAAAGAGAGAGCGGCAGCGAAGGCGACGCAGACGCAGACAGCGACACAGTTGTCAACCGCATGACAGCTCCCAATAATAAAGTCATATCGAGCCCTAACAAGCGCGGGCTCCAACGCGGAGTGAGCGAACGGGAAAAGAAACGAATACGAACACGAAACGAACGAACGAATGAGCGAGCGAGCGAGCGTGCGAGCGAGCGAGTGAGCACAAGCAATACGACAAGAAACCGGTTGAGTTCGCAGTGAGTTCGCTCTTGTACTGCGCTGACTGGAAACATTGTCTCGCTGTCAGATTGCAGGTGACAACGTCGAGTGTCACAACAAAATTCGCACACACTCGCATACACGCAAAGCACGAGAGCGAGAGAGAGCGCGCGTAGTGAGAGCAGAGCTCTGCCAATCGATCAGTCGAAGTTTGAGTATCGTCTTCGTCACTGTCAGAGACACGCACGCACACACACACATATGCAGACAGGCACGCTCAGTTCTGCTCGCTCGCTCGCTCACACACTCTCTTGTGCGCGCATTGGAAGTTGAGCACACACACACATGCAACCCCCATACATGCACAGAGACTTTCGACGCTGTCTCGCTCTCTTGCGCTGACAGTTCAATCGTACGCTGCCTTCTGCCTTCTGCCTGCTGCTTCTGCTGGCTTCGTCGCAGCGACGGGCAACTGTGATTAGTTAATTTAGTCGTTGAGCTCGCATGGAACAGACGTGCGCGTCGCAGTTGTCGGAACAGCGAAAGCAAAAGCAACACGAGAACGAAACAGAAACGAACGAAATAAATATTTATAATTGAAAAGCAAATAGAGAGAAACAAGTGCAAGCAAATTGCCAAATTGTGAAAAGTGAAGTGAACGAAAAAGAAAAGAGAATAAATCTGAAGTGAAGTGAACAGACAAATGGCACTTGAGGATCGCTGCAGTCCACAATCAGCGCCCAGTCCACCAGGTGGTTTGCCACACTCGCCGCCCAGTCAGCAGCATCCACAGCTTTTTCCGCTGCCAATTCCCGTTTCGATCTCCGCTCCGCTGGACATGAGTCTGCAACCGGGAACAGCAGCAGCAGCAGCAGCAGCGGCGGCAACACTTTACCAGCAGCAGCAGTTGCAGCATCTGCATCAGCTGCAACAGTTGCAGCAGCTGCATCAGCAGCAACTTGGCGTCTTTCATCATCCTTCGGCGACCTTTGACGCCGCTGCGCTGCACGCGGCGGCAGCGCTGCAGCAACAACAGCAACAGCAGCAGCGCTTGAGCGGATCGCCGGGCGGCCACTCGACGGGGGCGTGTTCCACGCCCGCCTCCACGCCGCTGACCATCAAGGAGGAGGAGAGCGACTCCATTCTGGGCGATAGTTTCCACAATCAGACGGCGACCACAACGGCGACGGAGGAGGATGAGGAGGAGGACGACGACATTGATGTGGATGACACCGCTTCCGTTTCCGGTTCGGCGCATCTCCAGCCGCCGCCAGCGCATCAGCAATCGAAGCAATCGAAACCTTCGCTCGCCTTTTCCATCTCCAACATTTTGAGCGATCGCTTTGGCGATGCCTCGAAACAAATGAAGCCCGGAGACGCCTCCGCCTCCGCCTCCGCCTCCGCCACCTCCTCCGCCTCCGCCGCAATCTTTCGACCCTTCGAGGCGAGTCGCGCTGCCGCCGCCACGCCCTCCGCCTTCACGCGCGTCGATCTGCTCGAGTTCAGTCGGCAGCAACAAGCGGCCGCCGCCGCCGCCACCGCCGCCATGATGCTGGAGCGGGCGAATCTGCTCAACTGCTTCAACCCGGCCGCCTATCCGCGCATCCACGAGGAGCTCGTCCAGAGTCGCCTGCGTCGCGGCAATCCGAATGCCGTGCTGCCGCCGTCCAAGGAATCCGGCGTGGAGAAGTCCGCACTGGGATCGCTCTGCAAGACGGTATCCCAGATTGGACAGTCGCCGTCGTTGACGACGCCCATGAGCAGCAGCCAGGCGCATCATTTGGCCAGTCCGCCGCCCGCCTCGAACGCGTCGACAATCAGCAGCAGCTCCTGCTCCACCGCCACCTCCGCCTCCTCCGGCTGTTCCTCCGCGGCCAGCTCGCTCAACTCCTCGCCGAGCAGCCGCCTGGCAGGAGCGGCAGCCGGTTCCGGTTCCGGTTCCGGTTCCGGAGCTGGCAACAATGCCAGCCAAAGTCCACAGCCCATTCCCCCACCCTCCGCCGTCAGCCGCGACTCCGGCATGGAGTCCTCCGACGACACGCGCTCCGAGACGGGCTCCACCACCACCGAGGGCGGCAAGAACGAGATGTGGCCCGCGTGGGTCTACTGCACCCGCTACAGCGATCGTCCCAGCTCAGGTGGGTTATCAACTCTAATCATGATCTGGCCAAGAAATTTCAGATATACAGGGATATAGTTATTAAATATGTCTCTAGTTGGGAAATGGAATTGGAATCCATTACTGATATTCCCTTTAGGCTCTCACTTTATATTCATTTTATAGAAAGGAATTAGGATATTTGAATTATATTCCCCAAGGAACTTTTCTTTAATCTGAATTCAATTGAAGGAATTATCAATTGATTTATAATTTATAATGATTTTCAGATATTTTTTGGAGGTCCCAAGTCGCAGTCAGGAATTATTTAAATCTTTATTGAAACCAATGGGTGCAGTTAACAATTTGTTAATAAAATTAAGATGTAGACAACTTAAATAAATTTCCTGATGCTGTTTAACTTGAAATTCGAAAAAATTAGAAAACCCTTTTTTGAAGCAAATTTGAAATTATTTATAAAAAGCCGATATATCTAAAGCTTTAGAAATTGTAATTATATCTGGCAAACCTTAAAGACTTATCCCAAACCTATTGAGGCAGTTATAGTTTGTTTTTATGAGATCATCTATTATCTATAGGCTGGCTAAGTAGGATATAGGATATTGTTTGTATTCGGGAATGGAATTGGAATTGGAATTGGAATTGGGACCACACTCCATGCTCTGGAAGGCGGCGGCCTTTCATGCTGTTTGTTGTGTCATTAAGCCGAAGGACACTGCGACAATTAGATGTCCAAAAGTCCCAATTCTCAATTGTCAATTGTCTGTCTTGAGAGAGGGAGAGGGAGTGAGGAGTGAGGGAGAGGGAGATAGAAGAGGCCTCACGCAGCGCTCGTTGCCTTTGAAGCTGACACTTTATGTGGCAACATGTCGCGCAGGCGGCAGCAGGAAAAACGTTTTTCCAATCGCCGACGAGGCAGAAGGAGATCGTCGAAGATCGTCGAAGGTCAGAGGTCACGTTGCCACTAAAATGCGCTGACGATTGACAAAACAGAAAGAAAAAAATAATCACAAAATGCATGAAGTGTGAGTTTCAAGCAGTGAAAGTGGCCATTAAAAAAGAGAAGCAGCAGAAATGGAAATGGAAGGGGAGGGGAGGGGAGGGGAAAGAAGAAGCGACTGAAGACTAGAAGCAGCCAAAAGGAAAATCTGTTTTTCCATGTGTGTTGTTGTTGTTGTTGTTGTTATTGCCGCGTTGCGTTAATTGACAAGTTAAGTGCTTTTTTATGA
This sequence comes from Drosophila rellima, assembly GCA_035043635.1. Lineage (NCBI taxonomy): Eukaryota > Metazoa > Arthropoda > Insecta > Diptera > Drosophilidae > Drosophila > Drosophila rellima. Next base: position 3,812,935 of record JAWNMV010000143.1, on the reverse strand, counting down.
CTCGAAATGGTTTTTTAATTTGGTGTCGATGGAATCGTACAAACAACAAGAACAACAACAACTGACAACTCACAACTAACACTAACAACAACAACAACAAGGCGTTGATAGCCAGCGATTAGAGGCTGCGGAAATTAATCAAATTATCTAAGCGAGCACAGCAATTAAATTATAATTTACAATGTGTCGATAAATGCGAGTACTAAAAAGAGAAAAAACGCAAAGCCCGAAACTCATATGCAAATAAAACGACTAACTGGCAATTCAAGCAGTTTAGTTACTCGAACTAAGTCTCTAGTTGCTCTTGGCTGCGTTTATTAAGCCATTTCGACGTTTGTTCAACTTTGACTCCGCAGTTGAGTTTGAGTTTTCAGTTCTTCCCCCGTCACTTCACCGCACCCCATTGGCTTTCTTAGATTCTCCGCTGACAGCTGACAAATTGAACACGCAACAAAGTCGCGAGTATTTTTTCCAACGTTTTGTTGAGAAAGCGAATTTATGCTAATTAAAACATTAATATCATTAATTATAAGCAGAGAGCGGGAGACTTGGCATATATTGGAATTTCAACTAATTTTCATATTTCTATTTTGCTTGTGTATTTTTTAGGACCTCGCTATCGTCGCCCCAAGCAACCAAAGGACAAGACCACAGACGAGAAGCGACCACGCACCGCATTCTCCAGCGAGCAGTTGGCACGCCTCAAGGTAAGCATCACTATTCCGACTGGGTATTCCACAAATATATCCACATATATACACTCAAATTTCCATAACTCGAGCTTTCTTTTACTCGAAATAAATCGTTTGGCAATCGACTTATTAGTAAACTTAAAGAAGAAGAAGTCAAAGTCTCCATAATTCCAACTTTTTCTATGAGTAATTGTGATTTGGGTTAGGATAGGGAACAGGATAAGGAAGTTTCGACTCTACTATCAATTTCTTAAGAAGTAATTCGTTAACTATCTCAAATTAATGAGTGATGATTATGAATAGATTTAATGTTAAAGCAGTCAAAACTATTTTGAATCTTTTTGTCCAGTGCTCTTTTAAAATGTTGAGTTACAATTTAAATTTGTTTTTCTAGTTTTTAAAAGGGACTTTTCAACCCGAATTTGAATCTCATACGGCACTAAATGCCTCAGTCTCAGTCTCAGTTTCAATCCATGTCCAATCCTTGTTGTGTCATATTTATTGCCAAAATATTTACACACTTTATGTTACACTCCGTCCCCCTCTCCCGCTGTGCTGCATCCTGGCGACGGCAACCGCACGTCCCTCCCTCCCCTGCCTTTCCTTTCCATCCTTTCCATCCAGTTTCTCCTGTCTTATCCCGGGTCCCTTTTATTTTTTTGGCATTTAACCAATTGGATATGCTCATAGTCGTATTTCACTCACACTGTGCCGTGTCTTTCAACTAAAACCGCAAATAATTGATTTGCCTCAGACAAACTCTCTCTTTATCTCGCTCACTTACTCATTCTCTCTCTCCCTCTCTCTTTCTCTATTTGCAGCGAGAATTCAATGAGAATCGCTACCTCACCGAACGTCGCCGTCAGCAGCTGAGCGGCGAACTTGGCCTAAACGAGGCCCAGATCAAGATCTGGTTCCAAAACAAACGGGCCAAAATCAAGAAATCGACGGGTTCCAAAAATCCTTTGGCCCTGCAGCTGATGGCCCAAGGACTTTACAATCATACGACGGTGCCGCTGACCAAAGAGGAGGAGGAGCTCGAGATGCGCATGAACGGGCAGATTCCATAAGAAAAGATGATTCCCTCACCACTTCCCTAACGACTCCTCCGCCTCCTCCTTCTCCAGGCTGGTCCTCAAGTGTGCAATATTGCGGCGTACAAAAGTGTTCATGTGATATAATTGTAATATAAATACAACTATCTCTATAACTAACAAACTATCTCTAAGCTTCAACGATTTCAACTATATATATATATAAATATATGCATATGCAGAAAGTATTATTGCTCTTAGAGGCATAGAATTCTTGCCTCTCTATGCGCCTCCCTTTCATAGATCTTGCTTTGCAATCATTCTATGCCAAACTAAAAAGCTAACAAATCTTTAAACTTAACTCTACACACACATAAAGTTCTATCTTAAAATTATATATATACATATATATATATGTATGCTTAATATGTTCTAAGTAATTTAAATGTTCTTTAGATTAATTTCTAGCTTAGATAAAACACATTGTCTCGCTTTGATGAAGAAGTATTTCTAGTTTCTAAGAAAACACAAAACACAAAAAACGAAAATGTTATGGATGGAAAAAATGCTTAAAAAACCGAACACAACAACAAATGCACCCAAAACAAAAGCAGTTTAAAGCAATCTTTTGAAATCCATGTGCTAAAAAAAATGAATTAAATAAAAGAAATATTTAAAAAATTATATCATTTCACAACTTTTTTAATTTATGATCTAGCATAATTTCTTGGGGGGAATCTCAATAAAATAAATTAAAAGATGTTCAACAATTTGATTTTGAATAGTTTTCGCAACGAATATTCATGGAGTTATGAATATAAAAGAAGTGGAGGTTTTGAATTTGTCCATAGAAATAAAATAAATATGAATTCATATATCAAAAGAGTTCAACAAATTCTTCACTTTCTAACAACATTTTGGAGTAGAATTCTCTAAAAAAGATTAGATTAGATTCGATTTAAATTAAAAACCAGACAAACTCAACTTGTTATCTGATTTACATTTACGTCAAACATTTAGTTTGATTTTTCTATTCGACACAAAGGGCACTCATTATTTTCATAGAATGACTTTGATACTAGTACATAAAATAATCCGTTAGATATTTATTCTATGTATTTAATTCAAAAGAGCGCTAATTAAATGAGCCACAGTTGAAGTTCAGCTTTAATCGTGTTTGATTGCAAACTAATCTCTTGGATTCTGACACATCAAATGTGGCATTCCGGAATATTGCCAATCGTGTGGATTCAGGTTAATGGGCTGAGCTGGGGGAGAAGTTGTGGAGAAGTTGGGGAGAATCGGGAAGAATCGGGTAGTCTATAGAAACTGGCGCCGTAGTCGTTGTTGTTGTTGTTGTTGTTGTTGCCGTCGCCTTCACATCAAAGACAATTTGCCGACGCAACTTGAAATCTTGTAAACTTGTCACCAGTCATGAGAGACTGAGAGAGAGGGAGGGAAGGGAGAAAAGAGAAGGAGGAGGTGATGCTGATTCGCTAATTGCACAATCATGTGGCATATGGTTTTTGGGATGATGATGATGATGATGATGATGATGATGATGAGAATGGGAATGAGAATTAAAATGAGGCTGAGTGACGGCAACAGCATTGGATTCGATTTGATGCTGCCATTTAATTAAAAACAAATCGTCATATAAACAAATATTGTGACAAGTCAAAACACACACACACACTCACACACACACACAGCACAAATGCAACTGCAACATCAAATGATTTATTAGCACAGATTTTAGATGTAGCAAAAAGGCGAGCGCGTTAATTTGCTGAAAATAAATGCATAGAGACAAAGTTGTGTTGGTAGTAGGAGTAGCCAGAGGGAGAGGGAAGATGGTGAAAGAGAGGGAGAGGGAGAGGGGGACAGCTGACATTTACTGGCAAGCGTTGATGTGAATCTGGCAAAAGAGATCGGCGCACATTAAATGAATTAATGCGAACGCTAATTGCGGCAAATGCTAGCGAAAAAATGTAAAAAAAGAAATGAGTATAAAGAAAGAAATACGATTATGTGCGAGAGTCGACGTAATGTCCCTCCCCCCTCTACACTCTCTATCTCCCCTCTCTTTCCTCTCTTTCCTCTCTTTCCCCAACTCTGTCACTCGTCTGTGGAGGCAGCTTAAATCAGGCGTATTATAGAGGCGCAAATCCATTTGCGCACGTAATGAACCAATTAACCAATTGCATCAGCATCGACTCAACTCAGCTCAAATGAGCCGGAAATGAACGGGAATTGGAACTGATACTGGAACTGGTACTGCTAGTTGTTCACCAACTGGTTCACGAACTATGAATAGAAAACGTACTTGTATTTATACAAAACTATGAAACTTCAGCTTTCTATCTTTCAGCGTTTAGCCTACACGTTGATTCTCAGCCAGGATAAAGAGTTTTATCTACAAACATATCTAGATTATTTTATATGTAACTCATCTAATAGGTATTTTAAATTTCTAAATTATTTTTAATTCGTTTATTCTTACATATTTGATTCCTAGCACTACAAGACATAGCCTATAAGTAGCGCTGCCTATCAAAGGAATATATATATTTCAACACTTCTAATTAGCTGAAATTGCCAAGTGACACACTAAATTTCACTTTTCGCCGACTGAGGAATTTCAATTGCGCATACAATGTTGAGAGAGCACATTGAGGATCGTCTATTAAAAAGCCACAAAAAAAGACAGACAGAGAGACAGACAGAAAGACAGACAGAGAGACAGACAGAGAGAGAAACAGACATATGTAGACTCTGTATGCCACATAAGTCAACCTCATCCCCCATTTACCATTTCAATCTGTTTCCCCCCTTTTAGTAACTATTTCTCTGTGTGTGTGTGTGTGGGCGCTTCCCCTACCCTTTTCCTCTACTCCCTACTCCCTCCTCCCCCACCCCCCTCAGCTTGTGTGATTTATGCGCCTTTGAGGCACAAAATCTGCTGCTGCCCCTTTGATATCGCCACGTGGCAGCGGCAGCGGCAGCTTCGCTAATTGCATTTCCCACTGCAGCATTTTAACATTTTACAGTTTGTCGTATTAATTGCTGGTCGCACAAAGTTTCGTATCTCTCGTGTACACTCAAAGAAATTAGGGGAAAAGAGCTCTCTCTTTGAACTTTACTTTTCTTTTATTTTCATTAAACTTAACTTTAAACTAACTTGTTCTCTAAGATCAGAAAGTTAAATACGAGTAGTTTGACAGGCTTGAAAAAAATAATCTATACTTGGAATAATCGTTTGTAAAAAATCATTAAAACTGATTCTTTATTATTGATCATAAAATGCCATTTTTATTTACAAATAAATTCTTTCAATTTAAAAATTCAACCCTTGATAGAAATTTATTTATGATTTGACTCAAGATTGTTAAAGAAAATTCTTCGACTTGTTGTGTAAAATTTATTTGTAATTAAATCGTCATTTTATTTAATTAATAAAAAGTTAAATTTAAAATAATTTGCATTAAAATATGTTTATTTTATATATATAAAAATGGATATGATAAAAGCTGAACTGCTTCAGTAAGAACTACCCCTAAAAATCGGATGATAAAATAGAATTGAGTAGACTTTTTCTGGCAGTGCAGTGCAGGTCCAGAACAAGTGCTTGACTTGGTATTCAAAACTTTGGTGTGCATCTTGTTGTAAATGTCACAAAAGTTAGCGGCGTCTTGTAGATTTATTTGCCGCAATGGGCAATTGGAGCTGCCACTTGTTTCCGCTTCGCTTTATCAATTGATTTACGATGCGATAATAAAATGGGAATACCCCTACTAACGGCCCTGCATGTGTTTGAAATGAATTTGGTAGCAATGAATTCAATGTGCCTGATGTTCGCCATTATAGATTGTTATAGTTTCAGTTTCGGTTTCATTTTTAGTGGCAACGTCTTCCAGTTGCAGTGGGAAATGGAAATGGAAATGGAAATGGAAATGGAGTTAAAGTTGGAGTCGGAGTCGTTGGGCATTTCATAATCGTTGCCAGTTCCATGGAAAGTGCACTCAATTATGGCCAACAGACAGGCGCTGAGTTGTGACTGCGGTGTATCTTGTAGTACGTGTATCTTGTACGCCACCAAAGTATCTTCAAGTGTTGCCTGTCTGTCCCTGTCCCTCTCTCGCTCTCTCGCTCTCTCGCTCTCTCTCTCTCTCTCTCTCTGTCTCTGGCGCTATCTGAACTCTGCCTCTGGCTCTGGCTCAGTGTCAGCCTAAACAAACAACTCAAATGGCCAGAAAGGCAGCCACACTTGGCTACATTTTCAGCAGAAGTCAACGCCAACATATGAGTATACTCACACAAGTATTCACCATATTCAGATTCACATTCACAGTCACAGTCACATTCACATTCACAACACCATTGCCGTCAACTCGAAACGTCAATTCTGTTGACTCAACGCATTTGCGTTCCTCAACTCAAATTCCCTTTCCCAATTCCCATTTCCCATTCCCAATTCCCAATACCAATTTCCAAGTCGGCGCTTAGCGTTGGCCTAACAAATATTTGAGCTGTTAACTTGTGACTTTTGTAACAAAGTCGTAAGTAATTGTAATTGTAATTGATTGTCTGTTTTTTTCTGTTTTTTTCTGTGTTCAGCGCACATGTTGCATGCCACAATCGGTGGCAGGGGCATGCTAATTGGTCAACTGCTTGCGCCTTTGTTTGACTGGCCGATTTGCACCTCCTCCAGCTATTACCAGGTTTTCTCCAACTGCCAACTGCTAACTGCTCTCAATGCCCCGCTAATTGACTGGGCCAACAAAGGCGCCTCGGCCCGACAAAAGGCCTATTTAGCGTATCCAAAAGTGTTTCATCTCAGAATGCTCAGAATTAATCACCAAATGATACTTCTCAACTCTTTTTGAAATTTAATTTATTTCCTATACTTATGCTTTTGATTTGTTTATTTGACTCGAGTTTCATTAATTGATTGCCATAAATTCTTATTAAGATTACAATTAATTTGTGAATTGTGAAGTGCAAAGCATTTGTTTAACACTTGAGCTCATAAATAAAAGCAATATTTAATTGTTTGTCTTATAAATTTTATTCACAAATTTAAAATCTCTGCCAAGATTTCAAAAGTCACTTTAAGAGATCTGAAATATTTGTATTGAATTTAATGCACAAAAATCTATTACAATCTAAGACATTTATTTTATTCCGCTGCAAACTAAGTAAAGGGGAAATTTTATCAATTTATTTAACTATTATTTGAATTCATTTCTCATATAAAAAATACTTTGAAACTAGTTTGCGTAGCTTTGACGTGTATAAAAAAAAGGTCACAATTTCTAACGAGATTTAAACATATTTGCAATTTTACATTTTATACTTTTAATCTTATTATTTATGGTCACTATTAAGCATTAAATGTTACTAGTTCTGAGTCCACTAATAAATCTTATTCAACTTGCAGTCTTAGTATTTTCAACATCTATTTTAATGAACCTTTCGACTGCATTTAGTTATTCCAGTCAAGAACTTGGATTCTTTATGACCACTCAAAAGCATAACTGGTCATTTCCATGATTGTGTCTTAAGGTAAATAATCCAAGACGGCGACAATTACAGTATTCGATTATATATACTCGTAATATGGCCATAAGACGATAATAATGTGTGGCGCCTTTGGGCCAACAAAACGAGCCGATGTGGCCAAAAGCGGATATGCTCACAGTGTTGTAATTGTATTTGTTGTAATTGTTAACAAGCGAATGAATTGAATTTTCATTTGGGGGTCGCCGCAATTACTCATAAATACATAATGAATAAGTGCATGGCAAATGACCAAAGACCGAAAACGAATCCGAAAACCGAAACCGGCTGGAAAAGGCATTAACCATTTTCCCATTTCCCATTTTCACATTTCCCATTTTCACATTTCCCACTTGTCGACTCGAACTTTCATTGGCAACGTGTGGTGCGATGTGATATTCACAGCGGTGGGTCTTCAATGTGGTAACAACAACAACAACGACAGCAACAACAACAACAACAACGACTTTTATGATGACATTATTATCATTAGTTTGTGCTTATTAATATTTAATGGCAACACACAACATTAAATAAACATAATAAACATGGCAGCCAATTGAATTTTATGCAAATGTCATTGAGGTGTTTTCTCAGCCAGCTCAAGGTGTGGCCGCCGAACAAACTCCGATTTGGGTCCAGATGCTCATATATGTACATATATATGCATATATAGATTCGAGGTGAGAAGACCAATCGATAGACGACCGAAAGACGACGACGAGTAACAGGCGAGAAAAAAACACAATTATTTATTTGAACTGTGGGTTAAGTCGCCACAAAAATATGAACAACTAATGTGAAGTGTGTGTGTCTCCTTCGAGCGAGCGTGAACCACTCAAAATACCCTGTAGTCATAATTTGATTTTTGCATTAAAATTTGAAAATTTTGAAAATCAACAAATTAACAAAAAATCAAATAAATAATAAATTAAGAGGCCAAACAATAATCAAAAAGACATTGCTTATCGAAATATGTTAAGAATTGACAAAGTTACGAGACTCCAAAGCTTCCAAAATTTTGTAAAGGGATAAGTATGGAAAATCGGGTAATTTTTGAAAATTTAAAAATTCTTCAAATTGAGAAAAGTTTAAATGCAGAATGAATTCAGAGCCCAAACAATGATCAAAAAGACAGTGCTTGTTGAAATATGTCAAAATTTGAAAAAGATACGAGACTTCGAAGTTTCGAAAATTTTGTAAAGGGGTAAGTATGGAAATTCGACAATATTTGAAATTTTTTTCAAATCTCCAATTCAACATAAATATAAATGCAGAATGAATTGAGAGGCCAATTTATGATCGAAAAGACATTTTTTTTATCGAAATGACTGTGAGATTTGTCCAAGTAATGCAATTTTAGAGTTCTTCTGATTTTCGAACTCTGTATATGCTCCAATGTTAATCAGGTTGATTTAATAATAGCAAAATCTTTGCTGGTTTTCTTTTCAACTCTACTTCAATAAATACAGGGTATTCATATATAACGAGCTTGCCTACCGGTCTGAGGCTGGCAATTGAAATGCAAAAAGTTGCATATGCATTTGGCTAATAAACCGATGGCACTTTGTTGTTGCCCGGCAAAGGTTATTGACTGGTTGGTCGCGAAATGCATTAGCCATGGCTAAGTATGTGTCTCTTGTGCCTTCTGTCGACTGTCGATTGTCGACTGTCGACTGTCGGTTGTCTGGTGGCCCCCCAGGAGACAACTCCAACTCCAACTTCAACATCAGCTCCAACTTCAACTTCAAATCCAACTCCAACTCCAATTGCAAGACAAATGATGGCCAGGCAGCAGCCAAAGTCGCAGCCCGACGATAATGACAATATATTTTTTTGGCATTTGAATATGACAAACAATGAGTTTCTACTGCGGCAAAGTGCAACGGAAATTTGTCATTTATCATGCGATGAAATTCGCGTAAAATACAAAAAAAGAAGAAGAAGTTCCCAAAACCAAATTCGTCGCACATTTCACTAACGATCTTTGCCCCTTTGTTTTGCATCTCGATCATATTTCAAAATCGCACGAATTGTGCATTTTGCTTTGTGGGTGGCCCACAGCCAAATTTGGTTTAATTAATGAATTAGCTCTCGGGCTTAAAGTTGGCGGTGAGGACGAGGCCAAAACCGAAACCGAAACCGAAACCAAAACCGAGGGCAATAACAACCTTCAAGTCCATCGCAAAGTGACCAAACCCAAGACAAACATTTCGCGCACAAATTAAATCAAAATATTTGCACAATGAAACAAATCGGATTTGTATTGTTTCAAGCATTTCATAAACTTGGCTTATAGAGGGTATCTCAGCTATAGGAGTCAACTTGCTCACAAGGAAATTTCTGTCTAAATTTCTCTAATCATTTTACTAATTATTTTTATAAAGAATTTGATATATTATATATATATATTATTGTTATATTCTAGACTCTAAAAGAACTGAAATGTTCTGAGGAAGGAAATGCAGCAGCTAAATATTGAAATATCCTAAAGAGTATCTCGTAGTCGTTCACTACATTGATTTTGTTGGTTGTAAAACTTGTTATATTTATTACTATTATTATTATTTTTTTGGTTGTTGTTGCGAGTGTCAAAACAAATTGTTTATATGCAAAGTGAGCACATACAGAGAGAGAGAGAGAGAGAGAGAGAGAGAGCGAGAGAGAAAGACAGAAACAGAGAGAGACAAGGGTTAATTGGTAACAGTGTGGGCCCTAAACAAATGTGGCGCTGATTCTGCCAGCCAACTCAACTCAGCCAACCCCACGAACCAACTGGGCCAACATAAAAACCAAAAAAAGAAAAACAAAAGGCAGCGCTCGAAAAAAGTGTCAGGCAGCCAACCAGCCAAACAGTTGGCAACGCAATCGGCTTACGGTATCTCTGGGCATCCCCTAACAACCCCCCACTACCCCCCCCCTCCCCTTTTGCAACCCTCCCCGCACTACCCGCTGACTGTAAAAATAAACATTGTGCGCGCAAGTTGTAAAATTTCAAATTAAAAACGTGATCTCAGCGCGAATTGGAAAGTAAATTATTTGATTCTGCAGTTTTCCGTTTTCCGTTTTCCGTGTTCAGTTCTCAGTTTGCAGTCGCTGTACCTGGCAGCGAAAGTGCTGAAAGCTCAATAAAGCAAACAGGCAAAAGAAAAAAGAAAAAGAAAAAAAAAAAAAATAGAACTGCAGTCTGAACATTGGCGCAATAAAAAGGACGCGGACGTGCGGACGCAGCGAAAAAAGGATGTTGTATGTATCCTGGGCATGAAATGTGTTGAAAATCGCACCCCGCCATTTGGTTATCTCTCCATTCAACAGCAACGCAGCAAGGAGGAGAAGGTGGATGAGGGGGGATGAGGGGTAGGAACCAGAGGACTTGGCAAACGCCAAACAGTTTTTATCTGAGTTCGTGCAGCGTTGCGAGCACGAAGCGAGGCCATAACTCAATGTAGCCTGGAGAGAGAGAGAGAGAGAGAGAGGGTGGGGGAGTCCTTCCTCTAACGGAAACGGAAATGCGCCACACACGGACAAGTTGAACTCGGGTCGGACAGCTTTCGCACCACTGTGCCATGGCTGAAACGAAGCGACGACGCCTTAATTGAGGTACAAATTGAGCTTTCCTCTTTCTCCCTTTTCTTTTCTTTTCTTTTCTTTTCTATTCTTCTTTTTGCTGTCGAGTGAAATTATTACCCTACTACTAGAGTAGTTCCAAACTCTGGTGGGCGTCGGGGCGTGGCATGTCCAGGCAAGTGAGATTTTCAGCCAGCGAGATTTAATGCCCATTTTATATGCAACATTTCATTGGTTTGCTTGCTTTCTTTCAGTTTCCTTCTTTCCTTCTTTTTAGGGCATCTGCAGCTGGAACTGAAACTGAAACTGACACTGACACTGAAAATGGAGCTGGAACTGGAACTGGAGCAATAAATTAAAGTGCCTCCCTTTATACATATGCGGGTAATTGCAGTTTTATAGCAACTAGTTTCTGAAACGGATGCGATTGATGTGATTTTTATGGCGCGTAATTCACATGAGAGCAACCCCAAAGAGGGTTGCTCCAAAAGTAATTGGCAGTCAAATAATTTCATTCAGTACTTTCATTATATTCGGCAGGAGTGTTGAAAATTAGTATATTAAATAGTTATACTCGATTAACATCATCGAACTCATTACGATTCTTCGGGATCATTTTAATTTATATGCAACCTTCACTGAAATTATTCAAATGTTTCCCAGTTATCCTATGATATCCTAGGTGCATCCTAGATATCATAAAGATATTATACAAAAAATCAATGGTGTACTTACTACCAATTCCCATAGACGACAAACCTTTGACATTGAAGAAATTTAAGAAATCCAAAATAAAATGATTTACCTGGAATTGAAAAAGAAATATAATAAATTCAGTAAAATAGTAACAAATGATATTTTTATAAAAATAAATATTGACTTAAGAAAAACTCTTACCAAATAGTTAATTTATTATAATTTATTATAATTATTGATTGAGTTATTGAGTTAAATTTAAGCTCAATTAAATAAAAATAAATATATGTTTATCGTTATTATGTGATTAAATAAAAATAATTGTTTATTATTATGATTTGTTGTTAGTTTAAGTTTAAAGTAGAAAATATGAGAATATCTGCAATAATTCCAAGTCTAAGTACTTCAAAAAAATAAATTAAAACGAAACTAATCTTTAAATACTGTTTAACTATTAGCTCATCCCACAAGCTCAACTCTATGTCTATATCTAATTTCTGATAAGAATTCAATTGCGAAAACCCGTTGGTTTCTCAATCAGCTGCAGTTTGTAATTAGCCAAGAAGCTGAAGCTTAATCTCTGGATCTGCGCATGTTACTTGGCCATTTTATAAATATCTCAGGCTGCAATTAATCCAGCTGGATCAACACTGTCCAGCTTAATCTCAGTCTCGAAGTTGGCCAGAAGTGCGATTCGAACTGCAACTGCAACTAACTTGTTGGCATCTAAACGGTTAACTTCTCTTCTCTCTGGGGGGAATTCTCTTGGAGCAAGGAATTCTCTTGGCCAAGACTATTGCCTGACCAAAGATCATAACAGATTCAATGCTAAATGTTGTTTTACTTTGCTGGCAATTTGGCGCCGCACTAAGATGAAGATGACGATGATGTTGAAGCTGAGCAAGGTGATTATGATGATGAGCATGCTGATAATGATGACGATGATGAGGTTCATTCAGAGACTGGCAACGGGCATGAGGCAAGCACTGCACTATGGGATAAAAGCTCGATATTTTGGCATAATAGAGTTCAAAGCTAGAGACTTGAAATTTGGCTTGAACCTTTCTTAAGGAAGAATTTTGAATTGTTTTTTTTTAATTGGACCACGCCTTCACCTCAACCTCGTCTATGACAAAATAACCGTAATATCTATATATATATATATACAACTCTTTGTCCTGACTGACCCACTGATGGACTGGTTCATCGAGCAAGAATCATCGTGTAGGCCAAACGGTTAAACCTAAAAAGCTGAAATTTTCACGCATCATAACATCGAAATATATAAAGCTAGAAACTTGAATAACACATTGGATGATTGGCAAATAAAACACAATTGTTTAAACTCTCTACTAACAGCGTATTTTAGTTAACTTTATTAACTTTATCACTGCTTTTTTAGCTCATATGGCAACTTTTAATCAGCTGACTTTGATCGAGCTTCAAACACATTAAGAGTAGTTCTTAAAAATCTAACTAATAATACAAATCTAATATTATTTTTGTTGTATCTTGAGTATTCAGATTTAGAAAATCAATTAAATTTTCAAAATACAATTTGACTTTATGCCCAAATATTGGACTATTCTTTCCATAGTGCACAGGCAACGTAACGAGCCGCAAAACTACTGTTGATGTTGCTGTTGTTGTTGTTATGGTGGTTGTTGTTGTTGTTATGGTTGTTGTTGTTGTTGTTGTGTTGGCCTGTGGCGCAACTTTAGAAGAAGGAAGAAGGCTTCGTGTGTGGTCCCCAATGTGGCAATGTCTTCTTTTGGCCCAGCTCGAAGAGCGAACGCCAAGAACTAAGAGAACGATAAGAGAGCAGCAAAGAGAGAGCTGCAACTGGCAACTGGCAACTGGCAACTTGCAACAGACTGTGGCAAGCTTACAGTAGCTGCCTCACGTATTCGCATCACCATTGCAGACGATCTTTTTGTTTGGTTTTGTTGTCTTGTTTTAGTTTTTTTTGTTGTGCTTTTCGTTAAAGTGTCAATAATTTTAAGTGCAGCGCATTTTTGTTGTTGTTGTTTGGTGGCATCTGCGATTGTGGCAACAACAACGTTCGCTCTTTCAGCGCTTTCGAATCGCATACATATTAATCACTCCTAATGGACTGCAATTGAATTTCAAGTAATCATCGAGTGCCTCAACTTGGGGCAAGCTTAATAGCCGCTGCTGTTGCAACTTTGAGTTCTGCTTGATGTTGCTGCTGCTGTTGTTGCTGCTGCTGCCAATGGGTTTAAGCCAAATGCAACTTGGGTGGTCCAGTTGCCGTGTCTGCAACTCAAACTGTGGCATGTACGAGACGACGGCAGAGTCCGAGGCAGCGACTGTGGCAGCAACTTGGACCTCAACTTGGACTGAGGCTGCGTCTCTGTATGATCTTTTATGTTTGTTGTTACACGGAGAAAAAACTAATCAGGCTTACGGGCTGAAATCGATCAAAAGTTTGGTAATCTCGGAATTGCTTTGACCAAGTACGACATGAATTTGATTCAATTACGATTTTTCAATTTCATCTTCGCAAATATTTTGATTATCGGAGCTCTACTGGAATTTGTTCAGTGAAATTAAATGTTTTTGTTTTTTTTGTTATTTTAAACTATTTTTATTATGAGTGTTTTCTATTTATCCGCAAATAAATATTTTAAAAAATTGCTGATAAAATCAAGAACCTTAAACTTCAATAATTTTTTCTTTCTGTGTTTTTAGTGCTGCTGTTGTTGTTGTTATTGTTTTTGCAACAGGGCCAAAGGTTTCGTGCTGTGGAAAAGCAGCAACAGTTGCTGCTGTTGTTGTTGTTGCTGTTGTCGTAGTTGTTGCTGCTGTTGCTGTTGCTGCTGCCCCATGTCCAGTTTTGGGACACAGTTTGGGAAAACTCAATTTGATGGCAACAACCTGGCCAAGACCATTTAATGATAGCAATTTTTCATATTACGCGCAGCTAATTAAGTTTCGAATGTTGTTTTTTTTTTATACATATTTTCGAAAATTAATTTTCATTCGCTTTCGATATTCCACGGAAACTCAAACGGGATTCCAAAAATGTGATCAGCGATCGCAGAACAGATGCGGCTAAAGATACAAATGCAGATGCAGTTGAAGATACAACAAAGAGCAGATACGGATACAGAAACAGATACAGTAGCTGATGGCCAAGTTGTTTTTTAGGGCCCATTGAGCGTCAGCCTGATGAGCGTCATTAGTTAAGCGTCGCGATTCCACGTAAACTGAGAATTCCACGGCAGAGAAGAAGGAGAAGAAGCAGGAGAGAAGGGGGAAGGGGGCATGCCTCACCTGCGCAACGAACTTCTCTGGGGACACCTTGGAGAATCGATCGCTGGCTGGAGAACATGTGATTCGACTCGATGCGAGAATGTCGAGAAACTGACAAATTTCGAATCGACAGCAAAACAGCAGCTCGTGTCATCGCATCGATCACTGGAGATCACTCGATCACCCTCTCTCTCTCTCTATCCTTCTCTTTCTCTCTCTCATGAAATAACATGGAGAAGAGGAGAGACAGGAGAAATGTTAGGGGAAAAGACAGAGAAAAAACTGGGGAAAGGATTAGAAAAGGGAAATTTAGTAGAGAATAGAGAAGTGACTGGAGAAGAGACAACTGAAAAGTAGGAGAATAGGAGGGTCGAGAAGAGGCGGAAGAGGGGGTTGCAGACGAAACTGGGAAGAAGAAGAAGATGAAGTGAAGAAGAGAGAAGAAGAATTCGGAGAATATAGAGCATAGAGAGAAGAAAGTCCTGGAGTCGACAAAGGAAAAGGGGGTGTAGAGAATGAGAAAGAAAGTGTGCAGAGAAAGGGGAAGAATGACGAGAGCAGAAGAGACAAGGGAAAAAGCAAAAAAAAAGAAAATGCAGGAGAATTGTCATTTGCCAGGAGAATGAACGAATCAAAGAGATAGAAAAAAAAAACATGAGAAGCGGCAGAAGCGGCAGGAGGAGAAAGAAAAAAAAGGGAGAAAAGGGGCACAGAAAGTAACATGAAAAACTGGCAGATTCCCCAGAGGTGGCCGCTTGTTGCAACTGGACTAATTGACAAGATGATTTCTAATTAGACCACCAGAGGGGCCAGAAAGAACTAACGTGTAGAGAGAAGAGTGAGAGCTGTGCTTAAAGCCGGCGCAGACTTAGAATGTGATTATGGCCAAGTCAATTGCCTTTGGCTTTAACTTTGCATATGGCTAAAAGTGTCGCGTGTTGTAATTGCCAAAGAGCATTTGCCGCTTGGCCAGGCCAACAGCAACAACAACAACAACAGCAACAACAACAGCAACGACAACAGCAACGACAACAACAACTTAAGCAGCAGGCCAGGTTAATTTACACGCGCAGGTGTCAGTCTGTCGACGGCCCAAAGCGATACCTCGATTCGAAGCCAGGCCAAGACCAAAGACCAAGAACCAAAGACCACAACGAGTGTGGCCCTTTTCTGCTTGCTTGCCGTTTTTATTTAGTTTTATATTTTTTTCTCTTATTTTTTCTTTTCTTATTAGTTTTGTTTTTTTTGCTGTGCTGCGTGTCCGCGTGCTGTTGGCCATAAATTATGGCTTAATTAAACTAAAAACAAAGAAATGTTTGTATTATAGTCAATTATGCATATTCAACGCTCTCTTTCTCTCTCTCTCTCTCACTCACTATTGCCGTCTCCTTCGCTGTCTAGCGCAATTATAGCTTCCAACTGCAACATATTAATCAGCTGCCTATCGGCAATTAAATCGCTGAATCCCCTACGACAAAGCAATGCACTCTGAAATTGTCTGCCTCTTCTAATTCTTCTCGCTCTCCTCTTTCTCCACCTTTCTCACTTATTGATAAAGTGGACATTTCGTGTACTGTCAGCAATGTCAATCGTCGATCGTCGATCGTCGATCGTCAATCGTAGCTCATTGATCAATCAGTGAAATGGACAGCAATGCATCAATTGTCAGTTGATAATTACTCGAAATGAGCTGGAAATCAAAAAGTGTTGAGTCGAGTGTGGCATGCCACAAGTGAGTCACAGTTTTGTAGATCAACTTATCGGTTGAAGCGATCGTAGTTGGCCTACCCAAAAGAAAAGAAGAGAAAAAATCACTTTGATGAGAGTTTTGTACAGTGACAAATGTGTGACAACAAATCAATGTCAATTGATTAGCATCATCTAAATGCGATCATCATTACTGAGAAGACGATCGGCGATCGTCTGGAAGAAATATTTCTATTAAATTAAGTTCGTGTTGCTAAAAATCCATTAGCAAATCAAAGCTGGTTCAGTTTATACATTTCTCTGATCTTTATCTATGATCGTTGATCGTTGTTCGTCGATCGTCGATCGAAATAAGAAGTAAAGAAACATTTCTTAAAGTTCCATTTCAATCTTTATTTTACTAAAAATCCAATGACAAATTAAAGCTGCTGCAATTCAAACATTTCTCTGATCTATTATCTATGATCGTTCAACGTTGATCGTCGATCGCAGATCTGTGGACTTGTGTGCTCCACATTTCTGGGCAACTTGCCGTGTGGTCTGCACAATTGAGCCATCAGAGGGGAAACTGCCAGCTTTGATTAACCCAGAAGGGTGTGTCTTGGCACTCAAGTGCCAAAACATGACATGGCACATGGCGAACTGATCTCCATGCCGAACTGATCCTGTGTGGCCCGTCGATATGCGAAGGCGCCTCCGAAAGTACCAGGAATCAAGCACTCAACGGCTTAAGTGTGCGCCACAGAAAATCTTACCTCTTACCAAAAAAATATAAAAAAAGAAGAAATGAACAGAATCAACACAACACACACACCAAATTCACAGCCTGTTGAAAGGTAAGTTGAGCTAAGGTATGAGAAAAAAAGTCGCACGATCATCGACATGGACATGGACACTGTGCGATCTTCTGAACAATCTCAGCCAGCTGCAGCCTCTTAATTTGACACAAAACAAGATCAAATGTCACTCATCATAACTGGCGAGTTGTGTGTTGTTACCCCTGGCAACTCTGGCAGCCCTGGACACGCATGCATATGAGCACGATCTTCAGTCAGTCTCTTTTTTCTTTTTTTTCTGTCGTTCGATGATCGCCTCTTAATATGCAGGCGCGCATGCGTCGAGCGACTTAAGGCGACTTTGAACTGCAACTGCAACTGGGATTGCAACTGGGAGTGCAACTGTCACTCGCCGGTGGGTCTTTGCACTTGCCTCCAGATGGGAATGGGAATGGGAATGGGAACTGATCGTACCGAGGGTGGAGGATCGGAGTATCTGAGGATCGTGCCTTGCGGTCTGCTCAGCGCTTCTAATGCGCACGCCCTTTGCATAATTAATGCAACAACCCACGAAACCGAAACCGAAAACTGAACCTTCATAATTTTTGGTGACATTTCCTTTTTGTGTGATCGTCGTTGTTTCAGACTTTCAGCGACTTCCACCGCCGATTTATGACTTTTCATTTGTATGTCCGACTCGATGCGATGCGACTGTCGTCTCGATTAATTGGACCTCCCCGAAGTTACAGCTACTGTGCATATCGTTATTTTTTTTATTTTTTTGGGAACTGCCACTAACCGAAAAGGTTCTTGGCGGATCTGGTCGGGGAAATGCCGGGTCTCATTTAGAGCTCATTTTTATTATTTAATTATATGCAATGTGAACGCGACAGATCGAGCGACGCTTCCTCTAACGGACTAATTAACTAAATGGCTGAGTAAATGATTGACAGGGTGATTGATCGAGTCTGTCGATAACTGACTGACTGACTGATTGACTAAGAGACTGACTGACTGAGTCTCTGTATGACTGACTGGTTGACGGAATGAATCACTGACTGAAGAACTGATTCACTGACTGACTGACTGACTGACTGACTAACTGACTGACTGATAGATAGGCTGACTGACAGATCGACTCACTGATAAAATGACTGACTGACGGAGAAACTATCTGACTCATTGATTGACTGTCTGAGAAGATAACTAACTAGACTTCTGCTTGATTGAAACTCCCCGACTGGCAGGCTGACTGAACGACTGACTGACTGACTGACTGACTTTCTGCATAACTTACTGATTAACTTACTGATTGACTGACTGAATGAAAGATTGATCTGACTGATTGACTAAATGAAAAACTGATTGCCCAGCAAACTTACTTTGAAACTTACTAACTGTCTGTAATATAGACTAACCGAGTGAATAACTGACTGACTGAACTACTATTTGATTGAATGACCGATTGACTGACTGATTGACCACCTAACAGAGTGACTATCTAAAGGGTTTTTTGACTGACTCTCTGACTGTTTGACCGATTGCCTGCTTGTCTCGGGGGTGTGTGTCATTAAAACAGTAAACATTTGTGGCAACTACTCGTACAGTGTTCTCAGAATATGTGCAACACGTCTCCGTCTCCGTTTCGTCTGCCTGCTGTGACCTTGCCACTGTTTTGTGCTGCAGGTTCGATTCGCTTGCGGTTTGTGCATTGTTTATAATTTATGCAAGTAATGTTTTGATTTGTAGCTCAGTTTCAGGTGAACACACCCACAAATAGACCGAGACTGAGACTGAGACTGAGACTGTGACATGGACAATCCCCCAACGTGTCTTACTCCCATTGTAATTCCGATTCCCTTCCCAATTCCCAGACGCAATCAATTTCTGTTTTGACAGTTGCACAGTGTCGCCAGGGACTTGAAGTGTGTCTAATTGATGTTTAGCACTCTGCTGCATGCCACATGTGGCAGGGGCATCAACAGGGCAGCTGGTTGTGATCAGAAACCAATAACCGACCAGTCCAAAAAGGACATCTGCCTTCTGTTCTCCTTCTCGTTGTCCTGGCGACACTTTTATCACACTTTAAATGCTCTTTACGTGTTTATTGCCACCCCCAACCCCTCAGAAACGGGGGCAGCTTTTTGGACATGCGTGTCCAATCGCGTTAACGACAGCCACGAAAGGGTTGAAAGTGGGAGGGGGAAACTTCCCTTGGTTTGGGTTTGGCTACAATTAAAATTGCTGCAAATGTGACAGGAAAATGCAATTCTTGGGTTGGGCCAACATCGTTAGATTTTATGATGCGGCTGCCCATAACCTTTGACCCCCTTTCCCTCCAGTCCTACGCCTTTCCTCTTGCCACTCACTTTTCCTGCTTCTAATTGAATTAAATTCGAAAGACACTCGCCAGTTAGCAACTATCAAACTACTTGGCCAACTTATCGCATGGCCAACAACAATGGGCAAAAGTATTCACGTTTTGGCAGGTTCATAAACAGTTACCCCCCCCCCCCCACCACTCCAGTCGAGTCAAAGGCCGCCAGGTAAAATGGCTTGTTTTGCATGTTAACAAGATACTTCCGGGCCAATGGCAAAACGGCAGTGTTAGCCAAGTTATGTTGGCATTTGGCTCAATGGCAGCTCGACTAACGAGCCTGAATTTGAACCTGAACTATCCTGAATGGAAATGCAAATGAAAATGAAATTTTCACATTTTCATTTGTATCTTGACAACACTCAAGTATTTTTATTGCATAATTAACCCCGCCTCAAACGGAGCTCAATGAATTGGCTTGAAGAAGGATTAAGGGTAGGCTGAATGTTCGATTTGAAATAACATTTGATTAGACTGTCTATCTAATTATTTTATTTTTAAATAAAGTGGGGGAAGGAAAGTCTAATATATATATATATATATATACATAAATGTAGGCATATAAAAATATCATTATTGTATATGTTAAAACAAAATAGTTATTGATAAATATTTTATGTGCTATTCATCTCAAAGTTAAGAACCAGTTGTATAACTCTCTTCATTTAAAGACTTAATTTTTATTTAATTTTTTTATTTACGCTTAAAGCATTTTATAGCTAAGCTGAACTTAAGGGCCAATGAAAGAATTGTTCTATAAATACAAGTTGTAAACTGGTCAAAATGACATTGATATTGTCTTGAATGCGGCAAATGAGGAGAACTGGCTTAAGTGTCGATCTACACACACACACACACACACACACACACATACATAGATCGTACACCTTTGGAGTTTATGACTTTGGCTAAAGTACTTACATATATGGCTCAATAATCGGGCTAAGAGAGAGACACTCATTTAGACTATCAAGTTATCGGCCGAGTCGCTTTGGCTCCCACGCCTTTTTTCCCACCAACACTTTTAACTTGTTCTTGTTGTTGTTGTTGTTGTTGTTGTTGTTGTCAATAGGCTGCGCAGGCGTAATGAGGCGATGGCAATGTCAAATACGCAGATCTGGAGACGTGATTGGCAATACAACAACCACGTAGGTGGTCTCCGTCTTCACAAAGACCAAGAGAACAAACTCAAGGAGCGGAAGGCGTAAGAGAGAGAGAGAGAGAGACAGGAAGAGGCGGTGGGAGGGGGAGGGGTAGGAGCCACACCCACGCCCACATGCGTATACACAGGAAGAAACAAATCTCGAAATTCCGGGCTAAAATCAATCAAAATTTCACAACTTCCGGATTGTCTTAAATCGAATGCAAAATACTTGATTCAACTAAGATTTTTAAATCACTGTGTTAATTTAATAATAACAATCTGAATGCATATATTAAAACAAGTACGATTCTGTCAATAGTTAAACTGGTTGAGATAGCTCAAACAATAAAAAAGTGTCAGCTATTGAAAATTATCTATATCTGAGAATTATTGACTTCTTGGACTTTCAAAGAGCACAACTCTAATAAAACTCACCCGATTTCCATGAGGAATGTCTTATTTTTCATAATATTAGCCCTACTTTTAGTTTGCATTTAAATTTTTTGATTCTGAGACAACAAATTTTTTTTTCAAAAATTGTCGATTTTTACAGTGTTACCCCTTTAAATTTTTTGAAAATTTTCAAAATTTTTTAATCTTAATTTTATGCTTTTAATCGACTTCAGGTGATAAAATTAGGGTAAAAAAGTACTTTTGAGCTAATTTCCACGTTTTTTCTTTAAAATCTGAGCCAAAAACTGCAAAAATGTTGACTTTTAATTTTCCCTTATTTATAGTACACTTCCCTTATTTATAGTAGCTTCGGCTGAACTGAACGACAACAAGTGCTTATTGTAATACTCGACACCCAAAGCAATTTAATTTTGTGACAGCTGCAAAAACAAAGTTTCCAGAAATCTGAACGAAAGAGAAAAAAATTAAAAAATTGTATACTACAAATTAAAATTAAAACACAAGAAATTTAGATGTTTTAGATTTTAAACGAGGATATCTTTGTAAAATCTCAACCGATTTCCATGAGGAATGTTTTTTTTTTCATAATATTAGCCCTACTTTTAGTTTGCATTTAAATTTTTTCATTCTGAGACAAAAATTTTTTCTTCCGAAAATTGTCAATTTTTACAGTGTTACCCCTTTAAATTTTTTGAAAATTTTCAAAAATTTTAAATCTTAATTTTATGCTTTTAATCGACTCCAGGTGGAAAAATTAGGGTAAAAAAGTAGTTTTGAGCAAATTTTCCCCTTTTTTTCTTTGAAATATGAGCTAAAAACTGCAAAATTGTCTCTGTACATAGAAAATGGTACTCTTATGATTTGAATAGATTCTTGATGGATTTTCAAAAGATCCTGAGATCCTTTGACTCAAACAGACGGACAGACGGACGGACATGGCTCAATCGACTCGGCTGTTGATACTGATCAAGAATATATATACTTTATAGGGTCGGAGATGCTTCCTTCTGCCTGTTACATACCTTTCACAAAACCATTATACCCTTTTGATCATTTTCAATGGGCACAGGGTATAAGTATATATGCTATGATCAAGAATGATATTTTTTCTCAGTGTAGCAGTGGAACAATTGGGGGGTAGAAGAAGAGATTTCGAGTTGAGCTCAAGGATTTGCATGCGCCTGGCTAAAAGCTCATTAAAAGCCCCCACGGATTAGACGATGGCGTATAAATCTTGGCCAAAAGGGAAGGAGACTGAGCCAGACTCCGATCCAGATACAGATACAGATACAGATACAGATCCAGTTATAGTAGAGCTACAGATACAAAGGGAACTGAAAGGAAGGAAACATCGTTTGTAATGCCGGCACTTGAGCACATTTCGTTGTAACTTTGTGTTTCATTAATAATCCGGCAAGAGAGATTGGGCCAAAAGAGAGTGGGGGGAAAACGGACGCTTCATAAATCTTGTGTCGCATAATTACAGTTAAAATTTATAAGCTTATCTCCTTAGCCGCTAATTTATTAGCGTGTTACAAGGCGCGACGAGACTCCGAAAAAGCAAAGGCTGCAGTTCGTCAAAGTCGCAATGATGTCGTTGTCGGCTTTGTCTGCGAAAAGAGCAGGATAAAGAGGAGAAGGAGGAAGGAGATGGAGGAGGAGGAGAAGTTCAAGTTCTCACTTTGCGCTCATTATGGCCAAGTATCGAAAATGTGTATTTAAAACGGCGTGAAAAACAATTTGTTGCCAATTTTATGACGCCTCGCGCCACACTCTTGGCCACAACTCATGTTGGCAAGTGAAGCAGCGAGAACAAATTCATTCGAAGTCCCTTGCAGCGCTGTTGCAACTCTGGCCGGCAACTCTGGCCGAGACTGCGGTCGAAAGCGGCCCGAAAGCGTTACTAAGTGTCAACCCCATAGATTTATGCGTATTGTGTTTTTTCGGCTTACTTGGGCTCACATTCCGGGAAGCCTTTCGAACTGTGCGAATGAGATGGCGAATGTGAAGGAGATGGAGCATGGAGAGACTGAAGAGACTGAAGAGACTGAAGAGACTGGAGACTTGGGGCCAAGGCTGCTGCCAACCGACTGCCGAACATTAATCATTGTGGGCCAGGCCAACAACTGTTTTGCGGCAGCACTCGAGGCGTTTGTAATGTGCCTCTCTCTCTCTCTCTGTCTCTCTCTCGCGCTCTCTCCCTCTTACCGGGATTAATGTACGCGCGCAAGGTATTTCGAATGGGCTTTTTATGGTCACATTTATTGAATTTATAACGTAATACACTCGCGCCCATGACTCATGCTTAGAATTGCAGCAGCGAATTCCACTGTGGAGCATTTGTACCCAAATTGGTACATTTTTATTCCTCATTAATTCATTAGATCACGTTTTATTTAAAATGGAAACTAAATAAATAAGTGCATTATTCAGAAAGGGTTGCACAATATTTAAATACATTAATATACAGATTTCTATAATTTCGTTGCTTTAGTTTTATCGCAAAGTTTGAATATAATTTTCTCATTTTCATAAATTTAATAAATAATCAATAATATTAGATTTTATATTTTTCATGTATGTATTAAAAGTTAATCATATCGAAAAATAAACATTTTACCTTTAAATTCTGGTACAAAATTCTTTAAACAGTTGGCAACAATGCTTTCAAGTTCCACTGTTCACTTTCCACTCCTCACGTTACACTGTTCTCCTTCCCCTCTTTAAGTTCCACTCTTCACTTTCCACTCTTCCCGTTCCACTGCCCACTGTCCACAATGCACCGTTCAGCTTTCAGCTTTATTCACAGCCTACGGGCTACATTTTCCAAATCGGCGTTCAATTCGTGCCCGGGGGACAATAAAAAATTATGCTTAAACAAAATACTCAACTATAAATTCAACAAAATATTACTAAACTTAAATTGACTTTTTATGAAGTCATTTTTGCACGAAGCGCGTGCCATAAAAATTCACTTAACGCACAACACAACGACACAACGACACAACAACACACGACGAACTACTCCCACGCACAATCCGTCGATCACTGACTCTGGCTCCTCTTTCACCTCTTGCGCCTCCTAATTTCAAGCTTCCTCCTGCACACTCTCACCCGCTCACTCTCACTCACAGCATTAATCCCCTCTCTTTGCCTTACCGTTGCTTTGCAGCTTAAGCTCACGCCTTGAATTCGCTTTTGATTTGCAGCGCCCAATTCGCCTCAATATCAAAGCACACACACACATACAGGCACAAAATGTCACCAACATTGAAACTGAAAACCAAACTGTAAATCATTCGCAATATTAAGATGTTTGCATTTTTGTTTGTTTCTTGTTGTTGTTGCTGCTGCATGACAGTTAATAATTCTCAGCCACGCGCTCTCTCTCTCTCTGGTTACAGTCGACGGCGCTATAACGGTTAAAGCTGAAATGTCCCCAGAGCTGCACAGTTGTCTTTGTTTTTCTTTACTATTGCATATTACTTTAATAATAATAATTACATATATATTTTTCGCTGCACATGTGTTTCTGCTGGGTTCCATTAACTTCATCGTGATGCGCATATCGCATATTTTGGTGTCTCGCACTCTTCACTCTTCTCCGCTCTCTCATCTCCACACATGACAGACACTTTTAACACCTACGCGACGCAGCCGCTGCCGCTGTCGACGCTCTCGCTGACGTCGCTGCACTTCAAGCAAAAGCGCCGTCGTCGCCAAGGTGTCAATTTGCGCCGTTGGCATGCCAGCACACACACACACACACACACTAACATAAACACACACACACACACACACTGTCTTTTCGTTTTCGTTGTATTCTTTTCTTTTTTTGTTTTGCGCGTCGTTTGTTTTTTTCCGTATGCAAATTTAATGGCTAAATTAGACAGAAAATAAAAAACGCAAAGGTTTCGCTTTGGCCGGGCCAACTATAATATTAGGCGTGATTATGGGCCAAGATTGCCGTCAAGCATAATTTGCATAATGCATTTAATGCCAGCAATTGTCGATCTTAAACTCCCCCACCCACCGCACGATCTCCAACTGGATTTCATCTTGATTGTCGCTTTCATTAATTGAGTAATTAATGCCAACGCCCACGGTTCATTATAGAGGCAGCGACGCAAGCAGCGAGGCGACGCGACGCTGGCAGCGACAGCGACAGCTGATAACAAGATCTCAGATCTGCGGCGAATACAGAGGGGAGCAAGGGAGAGAGGTATAGTCGACCACCTACTTGGAATCCAATTCAAAACGAAATCAAAAGCAAATTTGTGTATAATTTAAATGTTTATTAAATTATGTATTTTATTTATGAACATTTCTTGTTGCTTTTATTATTATTGTTGCTGTTGTTGTTGTTGTTGTTTTTAATTTATTATACAAACACACGCAGCTAAAACTCGCATCCGCAATATCCAACTGGAATCCAACAGCGAATCCAATTGGAAACCGCTTTGCGTGCTTTTTAACGTGGGGACTAGAATATTTTTTTATTATTTTACAACTTAATTATTTAGCAACTTTAAGCACTAAACTTACACGCTACGCTATAAATATTAATATTAATATTAATATTAATATTAATATTATTGTTATTATTATTATGTGTAATTATGAATATTGCTCTACGGCGACTCTGTCGACGTCGCTGCCGCTGCCGCTGCCGACGCCGCCGCCGCCTCCTGCAGCTCCTGGAGCTCCTCCTCCTCCCGCGTCAGCGGCACCGTCGAGTGATTGTAGAGGCCCTGGGCCATCAGCTGCAGGGCCAGCGGATTTTTGGTGCCACTCGACTTTTTCAGCTTGGCCCGTTTGTTCTGGAACCAGATTTTGATCTGCGCCTCGTTTAGGCCAAGTTCGCCGCTCAGCTGCTGGCGACGCTTCTCCGTCAAGTAGCGATTCTCATTGAACTCATGCTGCGAGAGGGAGAGCGAAAATGAAACAGAAAGAGTGAGCATTAGTTGTTGGCTGGAATCGGTACACTGCTAAAAAAGATGTTTGTTATTGAAGCAAGTTTTATTTTTGTAAACGAAATGAGTCAAGGCATTACACTCAGAGAAAATTGTGTGCACTTTTGTTATAAAAAATAAAAATAAATTTAAATATATGCATATATTAATTTTGACTTTGAAATATTTGTTTTACTTTCATCCTATTTATTTAATATTTAATTTACTACAGAATTGAATTCAAAATGATAATAATCTTGATATAAGTACAACGAATCTTGAATCAAGCAAAGCTTCAAAATAGTTGTATTCTAAACCTAAAATATCGTACTTGAAATAAGTAACTTTAGTAATTTCAAACTTAGTGTTTGAAATGTGTCGTTTTAAGTACGAATTACTTGAGTTTTTCGCTCAGTGTAGTTGTGCAATTGTGTTTAAAGCTCACCTTCAGTCGCGCCAGCTGCGTGCCACTAAATGCGGTGCGTGGTCGCTTATCCTCCGGGCCAGTGTTGCCACAGCCAGAGTTGCCATCCGGGTCGGATTTGTCGCCGCTGCCCGCGCTGCCCGCCGCACTCGACGCCGTTGGCTTCTTCGGTTTGCGCGTTCGTGGACCTGCACAAAAAATGGGAAGAGAGAGAAGGCAAGAGTGAGAATGAGAGAGAGAGAGAGAGAGAGGGGGAGAGAGGGGGAGGGAGAAAGTCATAAAAATTCCACGACGCACATAATGGCAATAACATGACTGGACTCTGTTTCTGGACCCTGTTTACTGTTTCCTGTATTCCTCTTCCTGTTCCTCTTCCTGCTCCTCTTCCTCCTCCTCTTCCTCCTCCTGTTTCTGGCCAACTCATTGCGCACACATAAATCCTGCTGCTCATATATGCAACGCTATTTTGTCCAGCAATTAATTCACATTTAAATGCGTTCTCAGACAAACTCTGGCTATCAACACCCACCCACCCCCCCCCCCTCACCACTAACTCCCACCCCTCTTTATGAGGGTGTTGGGGGCTGCAAAACAATTAAAGTTTCTTTTTGGAAATTTGCGCGCGTCATTTTGAAAAGTAATCAACGCAATGACTTTTCACTGTGGCTAATTTCCCATTCAACCCCCATAGCAGAGCACCCCCCCCCCATTTCTCCACCCCCTGCGCCCCTGTCAACGCCTTTCTCGACTTGAGTTGTCTTCGTTTTAATTAACAGCAATGCCAACCGACAAGCGCAGAGAATCAATGTCTCAGACATCCTCGGGCATCTCAACCCCCACCCTTCTCCACCCCTGCCACGCCCCCAAAACTTTTTCCAGGGGGTGGCATATCGAATCGCGTGTAAATACGCAAATATTCAAGCAGTCGTTAAAAGGGTTTTCAACTGTTTCAACTGCTTTCCAAAAGTTGAGCTCAGTTCAAGAAATAGTTGAGCTGAAATGAAGCAATTATGAGGTTTACTAATGGACATTTCTGGGCATCCCGTTATGTGCTAAGGGTGCCCAGAGTGACCGCAAGTTGTTGCGGCTTCTGGAGACCGAAAATATTTTGTAATTTAAGCCAACATTCGTCATAAGACGCAGTTTACTGCGATAATTTATTGCCCTTCCTCCCTTAAGGGTAGTTTTGGGGGTCAAATCTTGAACAGGAATAAATTAAAGAAATTGCAAAACATTTAGAGCAGCATTTTCCAATCTTGTGAAGATCTTTACTTTGAATATTTAATGCAAAGAGTTTTATGAAGACACAAAACCTTGAAACTCTCATAACTTCTTTAAAGCTCTTTCTGATTTTCACAGGGTTTATCTTTCTGCTCATGATTTGATGCCTACATAAGTTCTGCATTTAAATTTAAGAAAAACATTTTATTCCATAATTTTCCCCTGGTTTTCTTGCAATTATAAATATTTTGGAAAGTAAACTCTTTAAACTAGTGATGGACATACATTTAAAGTGTTTGAAATAGAAGAAATAACAAAAAGAGCAGCCACTGCTCTCGGAGCCACTGCGTGCCCACCGCTGCTTTGAACTTTTATAACATTCTTCAAACTGAACCGATCATGATTTAATACCCATACTTTTTCTGCATGAAAGTTACATAAAAATTATATTATTTAACATATAACTTATTTCAACTTTGGTTCCTCCAACTCTTAAGAAAATTTCGTTTTAAGCTTCTAACTCCCAAAATCTCAAAATTTTTTATCTGCAAAAATACTTTTCATTATTTTCAGTAAATATCTTTCGAAAACATTTTCCTACTTTGTTTTTAGAATAAAGAATATTAATTTCCCTTCAATCCGAAATTTAATATAAGTTTTATACTTATTTCCCAATTGTCCATTTTCGCACTCTTCAAGTGAAATTCATCCAAATTCATTTCGTACTTACTTCGACCTGCAACGAGAAGGAAATAAAAGAAAATACGTGTTATTAAATTTGTTTTAAGTCAAGTTTTCTTAAGCGAAACGATTGAAAATTAAATACACTCTTAACGCGAATCAATAAAGTATCCAAAATTGATTAAATTCCAGCAAAAGTTTTTCAACTGTGTTAAAAAAAATTAAAAAAAAAAAAGCAGAAGGTAAAACGTGCTGGAATTTGCCGAAACTCAATCTCAAGACGAAAGTTGAAAGTCGAAGGAGGTTCAATCTGAAAGACGCCATTCCTTAGACTTGAAGTTGGCTGTGGTTGTTGTTGTTGTTGTTGTTGTTGTTGTTGTGTCCTTGCGTCCTTTCGACAGTTGTTGCAACAACCTTCAAAACAAATGTACCGACACTAATGGCAACCCTCCCAGAATTTCAGATGCCCCAAGTTAAATCGTTGGAAAAATTGAACAAATCAATTTTGTCAACAAAATGCCGACGATGAAATTAAAACGAAAACATTAAAAAAAACGCAGAGTACAGAGTAGAGTGAAACGTGGCTGCACGTGTTCTTTAAATCAGAGAGGTTAGGCGGAGGGGTTGGGGTAGGGTAACGGGGGTAGGAAGAAGGGGGCGTGACGGTTGAGGTGTTATCACGGTTTCAAATTTCACACGCAGACCTTGAAACTGTCAGACAGCCAGGAGACGCTGATGTCGATGTCAAAGTCGACGTCGCTTTTAGCCACGTCATTGTCAAAGGGAAGGGGTGGAAGGGGGAGCGGGGTTAGGGTTGAAGGGTGAGGGGGTTGGAGAACGCATGTTGTCGGCCAGATAAGCCAAGTTGGGCACAAGTTGCATGCCAAGGCGTCCGCACATCGAATGGCAAGGACATTGCTGCGAAGGGGGTTGCCACTTGGTTGCTGGCAGGTTGCCAGTTACTGTTCCACCCCTCCTCCACCCCCTTGACAACCCCCTTCACCCCTCGCTTCTCTGGAGAGCTGCAACAACTGCTAAGCGTTAAATCTGTTGCTATTTTGTCTGCCAGTTGTTGTTGTTTTTTTTCTTGTCCTTCCCTTTTTTCTATTTCTTTTCCCCTTTGCTTTTTTCGTTGTTGTGGAAATTTGTGATTTATAGCGTGTTAAATTTTTCATTGCTTTCTGCGCAAATTTGACACAATAAAAGTTTCAATGTTGTCCTTTTGATGCTGCTGGACGAGTGGTGGGAGGGGGGAAGGATTGACTGACTGGTGTATGGGGAAGGGGGGAGAAGGAGTTGAGGAGGAGGTTTTGGCAAATTGGCTTTAATAGAAATTATATGAACTCAATCAACAGCAAATTTGAACAGTGAAAAAAGAGAGGGTGAGAGAATGAAAGAGAGACAGAGAGAGGGAGGAGAGAAAGGGAGAGATAGGAAGAGAGAATAGAAAGAGAGAGAAGAAGAGGGAATAGAGAGAATAGAAACAGAGATATGGCAGAGAAAGAGAGAGGAGAGAGAGGGAGAGAGAGGGAGAGAGAAAGAAGGAGAAAGAGATAAAAGGAGACAGAGGAAGAGAGAGAGAGATGGAGTGAGAAGAGAGAATGGGAGCGGGAAAGATAATAGAGAGAGAGACAGAAAGGGAGAGAGAGATAGGGTGTGGGAGAGAGAAAGAGAAAGAAAAAGAGAGAAATAGAAAGAGAGAAAAGGAAGAGAGAGAGAGAGAGAGGGAGATAGAGAAGGAGTGAATATAGAGAGCAATAGATAGTGAAAATAAAGAAAAAAACAGATCGTCAAGAAGAAGTAAAAGAAGAAGCAGAACAACTGATCGACTTGACATGCACACTAACAACTTGGTGCGCATTCACATAAATTGTTTTCATTTGCAGAGCTCATCATAAAAGAAAAACAACAACAACAGCAACAACAAAAAGCGAGACAAGTTAACAAA
Organism: Drosophila rellima; assembly: GCA_035043635.1. Lineage (NCBI taxonomy): Eukaryota > Metazoa > Arthropoda > Insecta > Diptera > Drosophilidae > Drosophila > Drosophila rellima. The sequence continues at coordinate 3,782,467 of JAWNMV010000143.1, read as the reverse complement.
ATGCGGCAAGCAACAAAAAAAAAAAAATAAAAAAAAGAAAGAAAGAAAAAAACGGGAAGATGTCTTCATCATCGGTTGTTAAACGCAATGACCCAAGTTGGTAAGAGCGGCTGCCAGCTGCCAACTGGCCAACTGGCAACTTGGCTAACAAAACAAAAAAAAAAAAAAACCAATGCAAAAAGACATAACCAAGTCAGTCAGTTTAAGCCAAGTCCAAGACGAGGCCAAGACGAAGTCGGAGTCGCAGTCGCAGTTTGAGTCAAAGTCGGGCATATGTTTAAAATAAGCGCATTTGTTTTATTTATGCTTAACATGAGTTGCAAATGCCAAAAACAGTCGCAGAAAACACGGAAAAGCGGACAACGGACAACGGGACTGCGAGTGTCGTAGTAACCAGGCCAAGACTCTCTGGCCAAGATGGGCTGCCATTTTGGCAGCAACTGAATAAACGTGAACGAGTGCGCAATTAAATGTTAAGGCCAAGGCGATGAGGAGTTTACATTACGGCCCCCCCTCCCCCTTATTCCCTCACTCCCGCACATACCTATTTAGGTGTGATTGTACACTCAAAAAAAATAACATGTACTTAAATCGCCTGCATTTCTAAATATTTAAAAATCAACCTAAAAAATCAATTTTCATTCTAAAACATTTAAAAGTTATTTTTCTTGAATGAAGTGCTTTTTCAATTTGATAATTTTCCATAATACTTAAAATTTAGATCTGTATTCAGCCTAAAAAACATAGAAATTAGTTTACAAACATGAAGTGCAAATTTTTTAAAAGAAGTCAAGGTTTCTCTTAATCCTTGGGCAATGCATTCTAAGTATTCGATTTTTTTTTAATTTCAATCAAACTTTTGTTTCTTATTTAGAATTATGTTTAAAATTTGTATTGTTTTATTTCCAATTAAAATTTTGTTTCTTTTTAAAAAGAGATTTAGGCTTTTAATTTCCATAGTCTGTTTAAATTTTAGAAATCTATTAAAAAAAAAAAAACATTTATTGTGGAGAAGTATTTTCTCACTTTAGTAATACTTTTTCTCAAAAACCCAATTTTATATAGATTTCCTTAAACATAGAGTGTATTTTTCTCAGTGTAGAGTTCACATTTCCCTCCCGAAACTCCAATTTCCAGTCTCAACTGCACAAAAAGCGATCGCAACTGAAATTGACTTATAAAGATCTCAAACTAACGGGCCACACACAGCCAACGAGATTCGATGCCGTCACAGGGGAGCGTAACATACATACGTATAAAAGCCCCACTCTTGGCCTGGCCAGAACCAGCTGGTTAACTGGGCTTTTACGAGTAGACAGCGTCTGAGCCGCATGTAAGCGATATGTTTGACAGTGTCGATGGGATAATGTCTCAGCTTTTCGTCTCGCTCTTCTTTCTCTCTCTCTTCTTCTTCTTCGTGTTCGTGTTCTTGTTGTTGAGGGCCAGGCCGATATCGGATCTGTTGTTGGCCAATCTAATGATCAGTCAGCTCATTAATAAGCCATAAAAGCAACACGTTGCCAGGGAAATTAACCCATTGACGAAAAGTGAAAGTCCGATTGATAATCATTTGAGATCAATAGATGGGCAGAGAGCGGGAGAAAGAGAGAGAGAGAGAGGTAGATATAAAGAGAGTCTGAGAAAGAGATTAAAAGAGAGCTGGAGAGACATACAGAGAGAAGGGAAGAGAAAAGAAGGAAGTGGGAAGAGTGACAGAGAGATACAGAACGGGAGAGAGAGAAAGAGTTGGAAGGAGAAAGAGATGAAGAGACTAATAGAGCGACAGAGAAATAGGAATAGAGGGAGAAAAGGAAATATATAGAGATTTATGGGGTGGGAGATAAGAAATGAGAGAGAGAAAGAGAGAGAGAGAACGAAAGAGAGAGAGAGAGAAAAAGGGAGAGAGAAAAAAGGGAGAGAGAGAGACAGAGAGAAAGGGATAGGAAGAGAGAGAGATAGAGAGACAGAGATAGAGACAGAGATAGAGAGAGAGAGAGAGAGAGAGAGAAAAGTGATACTCCCGATTTGAAATATAAACATGTAAAGTGATCCCAATTTAAGATGGAATTTCCCCTCCACAATTCCCTCACTTCCCTTTGGCCAACTCCCGCAACGAATCGCAACTCAAGTGGCCGCTTCCCGCCGCCGCCAGAGGGCGCTTTCAGCTTGAACTGACAGGCAAATTAACGCTGCGGTTGCCTGTGATTATCGATTGCCGACTGTCGATTGTGGATTGTGAATTATCCGACTGCCGACTAAGCAATTGTCATCAATGCAATGATGATTGATTGATTGATTGATTGACACGTCGATTGATTTGATCGCACGTTAATTGAAATGATTGACACGGTAGTTGTGGCAAGTTGCAGTCATAAGTCACAGTGCCTGCAAATTGTATGCGTCCCGACGACTGTCGGCGGCTGACAAACGATGGCAATGGCAACAACAGTGTTTAGTGTTGGCCTGGCTAAGAGCCAGAGCCAAAAGCTGTCAACGGTTTTGTCTATCGCTCAATCTCAGAACTTGACTTGGCTCAAATCAAAAATAGTTATTTAGCCAACTTGTTGTTGTTGTCTTCTTCTTTTACTACTTCTTCTTCTTCTTCTTCTTCTTTTTCTTGGTAGTCGCTGTTGTTGTTGTTGTTGTTGTTGTTGGCATTTCCCAAGGCGGCGGCTTTTCCGCTGGCAACATTCCAGCGCATAATTTGCGCTGTCACATCAAAATATGTATTTAGATACATTTTTAATTGCTTTATCAATATTGTTGTTGTTGTTGCTATTATTACTGCTGTTGTCTGTTGCCTGTTTTGCATTTGAGCCAGCTTTGCATAGCAATTGGCCAACTTGTCTGGAGCCGCTTGAAACTGCGCCTTTCATCCTCCGCAACTTGAATCTGATGTGCCTGGCTGTGCTGTGAAAGGCGTCAAAACATGTGGCTAAATCTGATGTCGGCTTAAAAGGAAAGTGAAGCGAACCCTAAGACTGTCAACTTGGTCAACTGCCGCTTAAATCTGTACACAGCTAAAGTCATAGTAAAGTGCGGATCTACACTATATACATATATAAATAAATCAAATCTAAACTATGACTGCAAATTTTAATTTTAATATTGTATTTATCTCAAGATATTTATCATTATTTACTTTTTTTTTTTAATTTATATTTTTTAGGATTCCTAAAGCTGGAATAAATTTTTTGTTTTGTCCTAATTTTTCATTCATTACTTTATTAATTTCATGTAGTTTTTTTTTTGATTATTTATTTCCCTTCTATTTATCACCGAATTATTTTCATTTTTTCTGAATTTAGTTGAGAATCAAATAAATGAAACAAATTTAATTTTTTAAAATTTAAATATAAATAAATATAAATAAAAATAAATATAAATATAAATAAATATACAAATCAGTTTTATTTATATTAATATTTAATAATAAAATAAATTAAATCTAAAATTAACTTATAATCTGAGCAAAAAATATATCAAATAAATAAAAGAATAATTTTCATTTAAATAAAATAAATTGGTTTAAAAAGATATTTAAACGATCTATTCTAAAAGTCTCTACAGTTAACCAACTAAGCAACTTCACACTCCAGAGTCTCCAAGTGGAGCTCTGGGGAGATTGCAATGGATCGGTTTTGAGTTTCACATATATACAAACATATGATTAACATTGATTGGGTTCAAGATGGGTCGCCGAAGTCGGCTGGGAGGCACTGTGAGACCGCAGAACGCATTGCTGTGTGTGTGGCGACAAGGCAGAAAACAAATTGTAAACCGCATTTTCCGCTGATATTGGCAAACAATTTCATTAAGAAACCTGCAATCGATACTCGAGACGCCAGTTAAAAAAAAAAGAAGAAAAATATATAAAAAACGAAGGAGGCAACAACACATCAGGTGGCATTTGAAGTTGTTCTTGTTGTTGTTGTTGTTGCTGGCGACATCGATCCGACTGCGAGTTGAGATACAGTATCTGGCAAAAGTATCTGTATCTGTATCTGTATCTGTATCGCTGGCCTAATAGACTCGTCGCAACGCTTTTCTCCCCTTCTCTCTCTTTATTATATTTATTTACATTTACTTTTGCAATTGAGGTGTGAACATTTTACGCTTCCATGGAGATTTGGTCTAAATGAATGTGTGTGTTGGCCACTTTTACGGCCTCTCAATTAACGCAATCTTAACTTGGAATTCGTAGACGAATTGAAATAAAAATAAATATATAAATTGCTGACGACTTTCACCTCTAAAGAAATATCAACAGAGAGCTCTAAATCCAAAGAGACCACCCCAAAAGATTTCAGCTTGTTGCGGTAGTCAAAATAAAAGCAATTCTCCAATCTACACTTCTAAATTCAAGCGTCCAAATTCTCTGATCTGCCGTCTAAACGATCGCTGCGACTATTTGCCTAATGAATATTAAGATTACAGGGTGACAAGAGAGTGAAAAACAACGATCAACTTTGGACCTACCTGAGAGTCAAGTCTGTCGATCAGTTGAACTGACGATCGGTCCAACTGTCGATCGTTTGCCTGGCGTCAGTCCCCCAAATAATTTGTAGATCAATAAATGTTCGCTTTATGGCTCTATTAGTGGCCCATTCTACGCTTGCCCCCGAAAAGCTGCACATTTTAATTACGATCGTCGTGTGGAGTCTTCGACAGCGCGTCTTTGAATTGAAGTCAGGGCCAAAGAAGAGGAGCAAAGAAATATGCGAATAAGTATGTTCACACCATGCCCACCCAACATTAACATCAATCTTCCACGGATCAAAGATGCAAAACACTTGAGGACCACACCGATGATCATGATCATGATGAACTTGATGACGCAGACAGCTCAAAACAAACCGAACTGATGATCTTCAGCATGATCATCATTATGATAATGATCATGATCTTCATCATCAACATCATCATAATGATCGCACATGCGCATTGATGCAGAAGACGACGCGACGCGACGATCAAGACCAAAACGAAGACATAAAGACAGACAAAGTCTCAGTCTTCAGACTCAGTCTCCAGTCGCAGACTGAAGATGAAGCTGAAGACGAAGACGAAGACGAAGAAGAAGGCGACGGAGGAGAGACCACAGTCCAAGTAACGAGTATCACTGTCTGAACTTGGGTTTGGCTCTGGGTCACTCAGTGGAAGCTTCACAGTGGCGCTACAATCAAATCTACAGGGTATATACGAAGTGAAGAAAAGGGAAAAGTACTTAAAGTAGAGTTCCCTTTTTAAGAGTTAGACAGAATTATAAATGCATATATATAGAGCAAAAGAATCTAAATTTAAAGTAGAATAATTACGTTCATACATTAAATTAATTAAATCTAATTATAAACAATTATTTAAGTACTGCTTTTAGCCCTTTAAGAACTTACTTATAAATTATTCGTGCATTTCTTTAATTTATTTTATAATAGCACCTTAACATTGTCTCAGCTTTGTTGTGTACAAATTTCAGCTTTCTATCTTTAGCGGTTTGGCCTACACGTTGATTCGATATAAAACCCTTAGTCAGTCAGGACTCAAAGAGTTTCATAAATATAGATAATAAAATAAAAAAAATTAACATTTGTCAGTCGTTGCAGCTCAATTAAGAGACTGCAGGGTATAGAGCATGTTAAATCTGAAAATGTCTTAATAAAACAATTAATAGCACAGCTGAGCTCATAAGTTTTTGATGCTGAGCGCATGATCAGAAGATCTGAAATACAGGAGCGCATTCAATTGAAAAGCGGGTAACATTAAGAAAAAAAGAAAAATATTCTTATCTCTGTTTAATTTAAAAGTTTGCTTGTCTGTTCATATTTATTTTATTTTATACTTATTTTTTTTGACCGCGAGTGCGCTCCTGAACTTTTGAAGTGAACGCCGATCGTATATCGTGTACGTACTATAAAGTAATTGAAAAGCACAACAGATTGTTTTAAATATCAGGCAAGCCGCCCAAGTTGACCACCTGTGTTTTGGCCTGGCCTGAACCTGAACCTGAAAATGAACCTCAACCTGAAGCTGAGGCTGAGGCTGAAACTGAAACTGTGTGTGTGCTTATGGCCCTGCGGATTTATGGCCCGTTGCCAGCCTCCAACTTCAACTTCAACTTCAACTCGAACTTCAGTTGTGTGTTGTCTCTATGCAGCTGATCCACAACTTGGCAGTTGGCGCTCTCCAAAAAAAAAAAAATATAAAAAAAGAAGAGACGTCGCCAAACGAAAATCTTCAGCTCGCTTTCTGTCTCTTTCATGTCTTCTTGCTCGTCTCTGATCTTATGCTAATTTCAAAGCCCCAAAACGAGTGGGGCCCAAGTCGCTGAGCCTCCGAGTCTGAGCTGGAAATGCAGATGGAGATCGAGCTGGAGATGGAGATGGAGATGGAGTTGAAGACCCATGTGGACCACACACGTTGTGCGATTCGCATGTCTCAGTTGGGCAATGAATTGAAGAGAGACAGGGAGAGGGACAGCTCAGGGGGCAAGGGGAATTGTAGCTGCTTTTATGGGCCCAAAGTATTCGCCACCGGGTTTTTCGGCTTTGATAAATTATCGATAAAATGATGCGATCACTTTGAATTTGGTTTAGTTTACCTACCGCATTCTTGGCCAAATTAAAAGCATAATGCCATAAAACACACACACGCTGAACTGAACTTTGATTGAAGTTAAGGCTGAAAGTCGTTTGCCGATTGGTTTCGATTTCAAGTCGAATTTCCACAGTTGTGTTGTTAATTAAGTTATCAACGTTTTTTATGATATCCCTCTCTCTGCCTCTCCCTGGGAGTCTGGGAGCTTGGCAGCTGCAGCTGGCGCCATCTGGCGCATAGAATAATCAGAGCTTTTTTTTTTTTTTTTTTTTTTTTTTTGAGAATGTGGATCGTTTAAGCAGCAACTTGACAATTTCCGCTGACTCTTTGGCATGTTGGCAATGTGACTGAGATGCCAGATCTCACAAAGTAGGCTGAAATCGCAATGACAACCCTGACATAACGAACTTTTTATACTCTACAAGGCAAGTTTTGGGTCTAACTTCTATAATTTAAAAAAAAAAAATTACTAATATCAAAGAAAAAAATTCAAAATCGTTGGTAGATACTAAGAAATGAGAGCTTGTAAGTCACATGGAGGTGGCAACCCTAACAGTCAAACTAATTATACAACTTTTGAAGAATTATTCACACTCTTTTTATAGCTCTGCATTAAACTGAGTACTTATGGGGAGAAAAATGGAGAAAATTCATGAAAAATCTAACATTTGTCACCAAGGCTTGGCAACCCTGGCAGAACGAAATTTTGACTTCTCACAAGGCAAATTTGTAATATTCTTTTAACATTTGCGTATTTAAATTAAATATATTTTTGTTAAAAGTGGAATATATTTGTAATTTATATATTTTTTTAAAATTCTTTCTACATTTGCATATTTAAATTATATATGTATATATTTTTTATTAAAAATGGAATCTTTTTGGTGAAATACTTTCTTCTCATGATGGAAAAATTGTATAAAAAGCTTATATGCAATTGTTTCTTCAGCTCTGGAGATTTAAGTAAAATATTAGAGGACATCTAAAAAATTCGTTTTTCTTATAATAAATTCACAACTTGATTTCCAAAATGAACATGCTCTGATTAGTAGAGTATATTTAAGTAAATAAACAACCTGCTGGCTGTGATATTAATTTCAGTTTCAGGCCCAATCCGATCAATGGATCGAGGATTGAAGGGGGAAACTCAATGTCAATGTCAACAAAAATCGAATCGAATCCGTTTGTTAAAATTCTCACGCTTCTCGCTGGCGACTTTTAATTACGCGTCTCCTTTGGCTCTTAAATGGCAGCCGATTCAGCCTTTAATTAAGTAATTAGCGACACAGAAGAATAAGGAAAACAAATAAACAAAAGTTAAGAAAAGAGAAGCAACAACCGAAACAGCAACAGAAACAGAAACAGAAATTGAATTCAATTTTAGTTTGTAATCTGTGCTTCAATTTCAACTGTCATCGGAGCTCTCTCTCACTCTCTCTCGCTCCCAGTCTCTCTGTCTCGTTCTTTTGTTATCCTTTCCGCCCTTAACAGAGTAGAGAGCACAAAAAAAAAAAGCAAAACTGTCATTTGTCTATTTTTAACAGACACGCCGACATGAAGGATTTAATTAAATTCAACTCGAGCTGACAGCTTCCATGCAGCTTTGATAGCTCACAAGGGCAGTATCTGTATCTGTATCTGTATCTGTATCTGTGTGTGTGTGTATCTGTATCTGTGTCTGTATCTGTATCTATAGCCGTGTGGGTGTTGTCCTTCTTCTTCTCCTCGACTCTCAATTTTCGATTTGTTGACTTTTGATGCACATCCACTTTGACTTTTCGCTTTGTTTTCATTTCATTTCATTTCATTTGAATTCAAGCTGCTCACAGATTCGCAATCAAGTTGAAGTGCATCATGCAAAATTGATTTGGTAATTGAAAAGAGAAAAAATAACAGAAAAACGGTGAATTCGAGAACAGTCAGAGCTATGAGATTTCTTTCTTTATCTAAATTTGTTTTATAAACTCTGTGAGCATAAAAAATTAATAACGAATTTTTATAAAATTTATAATTAATAATAGGTATTCTGTATAGCATATCTACAATTCTCTTTACGTCTATATACATATATAAAACTCTATGTCCTGACTGACTCAGTCACTGGGTGACCGAAAATCAACGTGTAGGCCAAACGGTTAAAGCTAAAAAGCTAAAAAGCCATCGCTTTGCTCTATGCAAACTAGTCTCTCCGTCCAACTATCTTAATGAAATTTGAAACAACTGCTTCTCATAGTTCCATATGTTACATATATCGGAACTAGTCGGATCGGAGCAGTATAACATCTAGCTCTCATAGGAATGATAAATATAAAAATTAATTTTAAGATAATATACTACAATGTTTCACCAAATATTTTATTAAAATTCCAGACATTATATTATATTATATAGCTTTCATGTGAACAATCGAACGAGATTTAAATTTAAATATAAAAAAACTTTTTGGTTTATTTAAATATCTTTAAAAAAATATATAAGAAAAAATCATAGCTCAAATGTCTATGATAGTTATATTATCATGGGAATAATCAAACAAAATGTTCTTTATACAAATGTATTTTTTTAGACCTTCATATTAATGAATCAAATTTATAGAAATCTCTTAAAATATCTAGAAAATCATTAAGATTTGATCAACGCTTATCACTTGCAAGAGTTTTCAACAAATTGTCGTGTGTGTCACTTGTTTCTTGTTTCTTGTCTCTTGTTTCTTGTTTCTTGTCTCTTGTCTTGTTGTCAATGTCTCGTATTATTCATTCTCGTTTGGGCCATTAAATCAAAACTAATGACTCACTTGCTGCCTGATAATTGCATTCCACGAACCAAGTTACAAGCAGACACCCCCGACACCCCCTACACACACCACCCCTTTGACTTTTCCTTTCCCCCCCCCTCAATTCAACTAGAGAAACATGTGCAACAAAAACACTCCCCCTCCCCCACTTTATACACATGCCTTTGTGGCAAACTCAATTAGCCAAAATGAAAATGTCACAGTCATAATATTGTGTGTGTTATGAGCCAAATTGGCTGACTGTCGGCAATTTACTGGCAACAACAACGACAACGACAACGACAACAACAGCAACCAACAATCAGTGGCACTTGCAACAACTTGTTGTTGTTGCTGTTGTTGTTCTTGTTGCATGCCACAAGACAAACAACAACAACAACAACAACACTTTGCATAGAAAACCTGGCGTTGCTAGCATAATTAAGAACACGAATTGGCCAAGTTAGTACGGGCAATACAACGGCGACTCGCTGGCCGCGTCAATCAGTCAACAAGCCAGCAATTTGGTGGCAAGCGACGTTTTTCTTTTCTATTTTCAACATATTTTTCCCCGTTTTTTTAGACAAGACGACTCTCGGTTTGAGCCAAGTTGGCAGAGTTGTGGCTGTGGCCATTTATGAAATTAAGTTATTTTGCTCTGGGGGCCAAGTTGCAGCTGCAACAACGACAACAACAACAACAACAACGGCAACAACGGCAACAACGACTTTAACAATAACAACAACAACGTTGTCAGCCACTTTTAAATGAGTTATTAGCCTCAAGTTGACGATTTTAGCGCTCGCTTTGCGTTGCCAACAACAACAGCAGCAACAACAACAACAACAACAACCAAAACAACAACAACAACAACAAGTTTTTCAACGTTGTCTCGAGGTGATTGTCTATGAATTATGGCAACGCCCATTTAAGTGGCTTCTTTGCGCAATAACCACAAAATGGCAGTGCCCCCCCCCCTCTCGTTCTCCCCCCTCCCCCACTCTTCACACTTCACACTTCTCTCGTTCCTCTTTGCCTCATTTTGTGGCAAGCATAAGTGGTTGACACGCCGCAAAAGCCGCTTGAGAATCATGTTTATCTTTCATGCTAATCATAAGGCCATAAACCGAGTCAACATCATTCCCCACCACCCACCTCACTACCCGCCCCTCACTACCCACCTCACTACCCTCTCAATGCCAATTGCCCAGCTTCATTCAGTGCCAACAACCAACAACAACCAAGAACAACAACCACCTTCAACCACCCTGTAAATTCATTGTCGAGTGTGTCGACAAGATAAGCCGCATTTAAGTACTTCAACACAGCACGTGTCACACCCCATCCCTTTTCCCCTTTCCCTTCCCTTTCACCCTACTCACCCCCATGCCCTTTGCCTTATTGAATTAACGCCTTGCTTTGTCAAATACAACCCGACTCAGAGTTACTCTGACGGTAGTTCATCAAATTCAAATAAAGCTCTTAACAATTCCCGATAAATGCTTTCAAATCGATTGCCATTACATCGGTTAGGGTATTCCCAATTAGAGTGACCATGGAGCAAACCATGTATAAAGATTAAGATTTGTTACAGTAGTTCATCAAATTAAGACGCTGCTCAAAACAGATAGCAACAAATTCTCTCCCATCCATAGTCAAAACCTCACTAAGGGTATTCCCAATTAGAGTGACCATGGAGTAAACAATACTATAAGATGCTCTGTATTCAGAGTGTCACAAAGAAAAAAAGCTAATAAGACTGTGCAGAAAGAGAGACTTCCTAACGATTTTCAAAATGTCAAATAGGGTATTCCCAAATAGAGTGACCATAAAGTAATTAAAACATTATAAGAAAGTAACAACCAAAGTTGTTTATCAAATAATATCCAATTAGTAATTCTTTAATGGTTATTAAATTAGCATATATGGTAATCTCAATTAGAGTGACCATAGCTCCTTTTAATTTATCAATTTTTTGTGTACACCCAAAGTCTTTTCATTTTGAGCAACAACTTTGTCAATTCTGCTGTGAAAATGCTATCGATATTTATCGAATTTACAATCGATAAATGTATAAAGTTTGTTTAAATTGAAGGTAAATGATGTTAAAATTATCTAAAAGTAATTGGAGAACTCGCTCTCTCAAAAACTCTCTCAGTTGAGTCTCTGTCGCTCCCTTTGTCTGGTTTATCCCCTGTTGAGGGTGAACTCTCCCCTTGCCCTTAATTTGCATTGATTGTCAGGGGGGGGGGGGGGGGAATTAATTAAATTTGGCAACTTGAGCAACTTGTTGAGCAAATGTATCGCTATAAATGGTCGCCCATCAATTTGCCAGCTGCCAAGCATCACATTTCACATTTGTAATGCTTCTCGCCCTCTCACTCTCCCCCACTACCCCACTACCCCTCTATCTCTCTCTCTCTTTCTCAGCTGTTGTGCTTTGTCACGTTCTGGAAAGATTGAAAGGGGAAAGGGAGGAAACTTTTCAACTGCCAACAAAATTAAATTGTTGTTCATTTATTACGTTTGATTGTGAGCGAGCGAGAATGCGGAATCATTGGAGCAACCCTCGCTAAGTTTCAATTGTATTTGCCGCAAAATAAAATGCGCAATTGTGCAACGTTGCGTATGCGCAACATTCAATTTAATTGAATAACGTTTTTAACAATAAATAAATGCCAAAAATATATATTGGTTTATAAACAATTCAGAAGCCACAATTACATTTCAATTAGACATGTGCAAATTGTGAATGTGAATCGTATTCGCTACTGTTTTCTATGCTTATTCAGAAAAGCCATTCATTATTCAAAGTTGGCAATTGTCACATGTTTAGCTGGTTGTTGTTGTTGTTGCTGTTGTTGTTGCCACTGAAAAGGCTTGTTAACACGCTAAATGTGGCTGCTACACAAATGTATCTGTATCTTGTATCTGGGTATCTGTAGACTGCACGGCCACAGAATATTAATTACAATACCTCGACTCGCACTCGCATTCAATTCGATTCGTTTCAATTCCGAGCTTCTCACATTGATTGATTCGATACCGTTGAACGTTGTGCAACATTTTTATTGAAATCGAAACAATTTATGCACGCAATTAAGTGGCTAAGACTGAGGAAGGAAACGGCCGCCTCTTTGCCACACTAAGGACTCTGTGGCATGCAACGAAATTTGTCTTCGGCTGCTGCATGTGCTGCATGCACAATGTGCCACATACACTGAACAAAATAATCTATATATGTATAAATAAAACTCTTTGTCCTAACTCACTCACTGACTGAGATTCATTGTGTAGGCCAAACGGTTAGACCTAGAAAGCTGCAATTTTCACACAACATAACTCAGACAATTTAAATACAGCGTTTTGCAAAATTCGATCTGTATTATAGATATATATATATATATATGTATATATGTATATAATATTTTATTCAAATTTCACCATTTTATAATCACGAGTTTTTCTTCAATTTTGTAGAATTTTCGATGCTCAAAATAAAATTTGTATATATTGTTTTCACACAACTAGAAAATTCGGTCTAAAAAAAGTCTATTGAATTAAAAATTTGTTAAAGAAAATAAAACTCATTTTTAAAATAAAAAAATTGTTTTTTTTTTGCTTTTTGATATATTTTATACACAAAAAGACTTGAAACTAAATTTAAAAAATTCCTAATAAAAAATAAACAACTCAATTTTATAATAACTGATTTGTTTCTTCTGATTTTAAATATATTTGCTTCCTAATATATTTAATAGTCAAAAAGTCTTGAAACTAGAATTTAAAAATTCTTAATAAAAATAAACAACTCAATTTAATAATAAATACGATTTTTTCTAATTTTAAGTATATTTGCTTCCTGATATATTTTATAATCAAAAAGTCTTGAAACAAAAAAATGTTCTGCCATTTTATTTTTATCAGTGTACGAGTAAAGGAAGTCAACAGAGGAAAAGAGACAGAGAGAGAGAGAGACACTCATTAAGGCAACCAAAGCTAAATGAATTTGAGGCGTTTATTGCTGCAACAACAACAACAACAATCTGCAACTTGCAACTTGCAACTTGCATCTTTCAACTTGCAACATCAACAACAACAACAACATCAAGTGGAGACTTCGTTGATGGCGCCATGAATAAAGAAATTAGCGCCATAAAATATGTTGGGAATTCCGCATGGAAAGTAAATGTTGTTGGCAATTTATAACCCTCGCCACGTTTGTGGGCCAAGACGAGCTGGAAAATTGGCAAATTGGAAAATCCATGCAATATTCAAGCGCATAAATCAAGTGAAATAAATGAGAGACATGAAAGCACTACGAGCACTCAAACTAGATCATAGATTTATGTACTTAGATTGCTTATTGATTGTTATTGTGGCTAACTTTATCAACTATTTATATACCCTGTAAGGTTGAGTAATTCTAAATTTTAAATAATAATTTAATCTCTTTTTTTTCATAAATTACGAATTAATGTTTAATTTTGTTTGAAAAAGACTTACGAATTAAAGTTTTTATTTTCCTAAGTTTTATCGCATTTAATACGACATTTTTTTAGTCGTAGAAATTTCAGCGTACAATCTGAAAATGTTTTTCTATTAACTGAAACATTTGTTTTAACTTTGATTCGATTTTAATTAAAGCCAGTTCTTTGGGAATCTCTTCTTTGGTTTTCAATGACAAAATGCACTTTGCCTTATCGCATTGAGTTCAATTGTCGTTTGGATGCCATTAACGGATCATTAACGAATCATTAGCGGATCAACTGAGTAACATGACTGCCGCATGCCGCATGCCGCATACTTTCTCCACATTCCCCCTCTGAATCTCTTTCTCTCTCTCTCTCTCTCTTTACCCTCTCTCTCTGCGATCCCAACTAATTATGTGTGCATCGTCATAACAATAATTCTTCAAGGGCGGCGCTGCATTTGCTCAGTCCACAGTCGCCGCGATGAACATGTGCGATAAGATATCAGATACATCTTCACGTATGTATGTATCTGTGTGTGTGTGTGTGTATCTCTTCTGTGTCTGTGTGCGATCCGTGTAAGCCAAAGACACAAAAAGATGTCTCATCTTTGGGCTTAATTACTTGCACGCGTGCTAGAAATTCAGATGAGCAGACGGATTCGCCTTTGCCTTGGCGACACTTGTACTGAAGGGAACTGAGGGGAAAGGGGACTGACATAGGGAAAGGGGAAGGAGGTGGGAGGTGGGGATGGGTACTCGGTATGGGGACCGTGTCTGAGTCTGGGTCTTGGTCTGGGGCGATCGTCTGCCGCAGTCGAGACGAAGACGTCTCACTTAGACCTGGCAGAGAGAGAGAGAGAGAGAGTGAGAGAGAGAGAAAAAGAGACAGAGACAGAGGCAAGTGTCAGTTGCACTGCAAAAAAAACTTTTACAACGAACTTAAATACCCTAAAGAGATACAGAGAAAGGGATAGGGATAAAGAGAGAGAAATATATATAGATAGAGAGAGAGAGAGAGAGAAAGAGAGAGATGGAGAGAAAGAGAGAGATGGAGAGTGAGAGAAAAACAGACAGAGAGAGATAGGGAGAGGGAGAGAGAGATAGAGAGAGTGAAAGAGATAGAGATAATACAGATGGAGATGACAGAGATGGAGATATAGATATAGATAGAGATCAAAATGAAGATAGAAATAGAGATAGAGATAGAAAAATTTAATTATTCCATTAATTTCCCAACTATAGCTAATTGCAAAACAAAGAGTATCTGCAAGTCGACGATGCTGCATAAAGATATTAATAAGAATATTTTGCGCATGATTTCGTGGCCATATGTTGAAGGTTTTTCACAAGAATATTTATTAGTGTTGTTGTTGTTGTAGTTGTTGTAGTTGTTGTTGATGTCGCAGCTGCATGTTGTGCACTTTAATGTTGTTGTTGTTGTTGTTATTGTTGGACCTACAGCAACGTTGATTTTGACATCGTTAATTAACACATTAACATTTGGCAAGGCATAAAAACAAAAGTCAAACGCAAACTGTAAGACGAAATGAATGAGACGAGAAATGTGTAGGGTATGAGTACTGCACAAGTAACGAGTGCGAGCGAACGAGAGAGAGGGGCGAAGAGAGGGGATGGGGGAGGAGAGCATGTGCGTGCGATAAACAAAAGCGGAAAAACGGCGGCTGCCTGATGAGTTCATTAGCGAACTAATTTCAACTTAAATTAAACTTAATGCGAAATGATCGTCATCATCAGCAGAGCAAACAAAGAATCAGGGCGATAAAAACAAACAAAGCAAAGCAAAGGACAAGACAAAATAATAACAACTGTAAAAAGAGGATCAACAACAACAGCAACAACTACAAACGAACGAACGAACGAACGAACGAGCGAGCGAAAAAAAATGTTTTAATTTGCAGCTTCTGCTCATTCGAGCGGAAAAAATCAAAGGCGTAAATGCCGCGGCAGCCCCAAAAACCAACAACAACTGCATACAAGTAACTACAGCAAAGGCAACAGCTACAACTACAACTACAGCAATGAAACGACAATCGTCAATTTGACTTGATCGCTGTCTGCGTTAAAGCGCGCGCTCTCTCTCTCTCTCTCCCTCGCTCAGTCGAACGTGCAGCTCAAACATGTTCGAAGCGCAGCGAAGAGAGTGCGCGAGAGAGCGTGCAGATTACACGAGTAGTTTGCAGTATTGGCGTTGTTGCATTTACTGCTGCTGCTGCTGTTGTTGTTGTTGCTTTTTGTTGCTGCTGGGAGTGCACATCCGTTTTGTATTGGCGACAGCGCCCTCCCCTCAGCCCAGGGGCCGCCTGTCGCTCTGCTGTTATTAATAAAGACCACACATTTTGACAACGAGAGGACCACCCAAGTGCAGCTGCTGCTGCTGCGGCTGCTGCTGACGTTGACGCTGACGCTAACGTCGCAACGTCTCATAGTTGGCTGCCCTTTGCATGCCTTGCAATTTAAAGGCTGCGCTTAATTATATGCGACCAAAGAGAGCGAGGCAGAGTGGAATGGGGGAAAGGGTAAGGAGAGCAGCAGCAGCAGCGAGGAGCTCGCGTTGTTGTTTAATTCCCCAATGCGCGCAGAAATGCAAATTGTTTTCGAATGCAACCCCCACAAGCTGCAACGCAACGCAGCGGAGCGCAGGAAGAGCGGCAAGAGAGAAGAGAGAAGAGAGCGGAGTGCGGCCAGCGGCGAGAGTGAGATGCCTATCGGTGTTTTGTAATTACAATTGAGGGTAAATATTTATGGCCGCTGCTTGCGTGTGGTCAGGCATGGTTAGTTACCCCTCCCCACTCCCGCACCCCATCACTCTTCACCGTTCGGTTCCCACATGGTCACTGGCAATGTGAAAGGGGGTTAAGCGATAACGTAACGTAAGCTTAGTCCAATGGCGCCCACCAGTTAATAAAAATGTCAACCGCAAATGGTATTATGCAAATGCAACAAGAAGAGCACGCAAAAAAATCAGCTAAAGCAAAAACAAGCAACAGCAACAGCAACAACAACAACAACAACGGCGACACAGAAGCAACGGCAACAACGACAACAACAACAAGAGCAGCAACAACAACTACAGCAGCTAATCCGCAATCAATCGAGAATGACAAAACAGCAAAAAACAGAAGCAACTCCAGCAACTATCTATATCAGGTGAATTACACTGTGCAACAAAGTCAAGTATTTTTTAGAAAATGAATAAGAAAAAAAAGTTGATATTTAAAAAAAAAATTGAATTGAGTTTAAGTTTAGATTTATTTAAATTTCTGTCTAATGTGCCATTTAATTAACTGAAAGATATTTTTATGTATAATGCTTGGAAATTAATGACAAAAATTTTTAAGAACTATCGGCTAATATTAAACTGAACTATTAAAAAAAAGTAAGCAAAGGAATTTATTTTACTTAGTTTTCTACAATATTTTAAAAACCAAAGGGTAATCTAAACCTAGTTGTATTTAATTTAGTATATTTTCTTAAATATATTAATAATAAATAATTATGAGACGTAAAATTTACCTACGTCTCAATTATAAAATTGTTATTATTATTTTTTTAAACTATAAATTAAACATTGAAATAGTGTTATTTTTATAATGGATTTAATATACTTATAAGACATGCACACAAAATAATATTTTTAAATTTTGTTAATTATATTTTAAGTATAAGTTCTTTGTTTGTTTCCCTCTTAAAACAATCACAACAATTTCGCCATAATACTTTTATGTATATAAACTTTCTCATTCAATACGAATATTTATCTCAAAATCAAACCCTCGTTGCATAGTGTAGATCTGCAATCTGTTCATTAGTAAACGTTTACACGTTACATGACGACAACCAGAAAACAATAAAAAACAAACAAAAATCTTGTGGCATATTACAATATTTTTTTTTGTGTCGTTTTGTTGCACAGTGTTGTTGTTACTATCGCTGCTGTTGCCGTTGCTGTTCATTTACAGCCGCCAGTTGCGGCAAGGGGAGCTTGAATGAAAAGGAGGAGAAGGAGAAGGAGTAGGAGAGGGAGAGGGAGAGGGAGGAGAACAACTTGGACCACCCCTAAAGCAGCCGCATCCTCAGCCGCCTGCTCATCCTTTTTCCCATTGGCAGTGGCTTCCTTGGTGGTCCATTTGGTTCCTCGTTCGCTGCTCCCATTGTTGGCGGATTTGCCAAACTTTGACGCCGACAGCTCCCTGAGAGTCGCAGTCCGGTTTGTTTTTTTGTAGCTGCAGCTCTTAACGTGGCTCTAACAGTGAGTCACACAGGGAACTCCTAGTTGTTGTGAAGATGGAGATGGAGATGGAGGTGGAGGTGGAGATGGAAGTGGAGATGGAGGTGAATGTGAATGTGGTGGACATGTGTGTGGTCCAATGCTGACGTACTGAATCATCGTGGCGGCAACAAAGAGGCAAAGAAGTTTCAAGATGATCATCACAATGATCATGATGATCATCATGTTGTTGTTCATGATCAAGTTGTGCTTCGTTATTGCGTTGTTGCGGGTGCGTCTTTTGGTCAACGATCGTGTGTGCAGCAGGCAGAAGGGAGATAGGCATACGGGGGCAGAGGGAGAGGGAAAGGGACAGACAACAACAACTTGGACTTGGACTTGGACTTTGGGATCGCGGCACAGATCTCCAATTAGCCAGCCTTCTGCTTGATGACTTAATTAAGTCGCTGTGGCGCCTGTTTGTTGTTGTTGTTGTTATTGTTCCCGTTACCCCTACCCCTACCCCTTGTCTTTGTTGTTGTTGCTGTGGCATCGATAGCGATTGATTTGTGCGGCATGCCACACAAAGTTCAACTGACTTCCCCTCGCTGTTTGCCTAGTTAATTGGGGGAAGCAACTGCAACTTGATTTATATGCGTCTACTTCTTCCTTTCTCCCTTCCCCTCATCTCTCTCTCACACACACACACACACACACACACACACAGTTACACACACTCAGTGCTTCCCTTTTTGTTTGCCTTGCTCCAGTTTTAAGTGTTTTCTGCATTTTGTGACAACTTTTGCGTCACATTTCTCATGTTGTGAAATATTTTTGCAAATCTCTGCGCGGCTGCCTTTGAAGACAGATACAAGATACAAGATACAAGATACAAGATACATTCATTGTGGGTGGCCCCAGACAAGTGGAAAGAGCTGTAGGAACAGGAGCAGCAGTTGGAGTAGGAAAAAGAAGCAGAAGTTGGCGTGGAAATTGCAGTTGGTTATGCTTATCTCTTTGAAATGAGCCTCGTCTTTAATGGCTTACAATGAAAAATGTGTGTGTGCAACATTCCAATTGGAATTGGGCATTTCTTGGTGGTCTACGAGTCTCACTTTGTTTTTGTGTGTGGAATCATCGATGTCTATTTCTGTTTATCGAAATTTCGAAATGAACATTTCTTTTTTAATTGTCAATTTAATATGTATTGCAATTTTAAATTTAACTACTACATTTTAAATATAAATCCAAAGTATGCGTGCATTATTAAATTGGGCTTAAAACATCGCTAATGAAAATATCGAACTATCGATTAATCGGGAAAATTAGACATATTTTTCGATTTTTACTACAAAATTTTAAAAATAATAAAGAACTGTTATTCTTAATGTCTAGATTTATTTACGGATATTTATAATTTTAATTGATGGATGATCATCGTTTAATTCAGCTCGATTAATTGTCAAAATAAAAATGATATTAAAGTAGTTAAAAATCGATTAATCCACTCATGGATGTATTTTTAACATCACTAATCCCAACTCTAGTTCTTTCTTTCTTCAAATTGGCCAGCATGAGTCAGCTGAACACACTCCTTCCCTTTTCCACGCTCTTTTCTCCTCGCTGCCTCCTTTTCTAGTGTAAAATTCGTACGTGTTTGTTTTTGTTTTTTATGCCTAAAAAGCCAAGCTGTCGTCTTTTGGCTTTCCATTGAACCACTTGAATGGAACCACAAACTTTGACGACAGTTGCGGGCGTTGTTGGCTTTAATGGATTTTTAATGACAAACATTTGGCCAGCGCGCTGGGCCAGTTGGCCTTAAGTGAAAAATAACTCATTTTGTGTGGTCCTGCTGACCAAGAGTCATTTAATCATATAATCACATATACTGCTAGAGACTCTGCCCGATCTTTCCCCAGACTTCATTTGTAATGTCAACAAATTCACGATAATTTTGTTACGCACACAATTTTTACCGCCCACAATTTAGTAGCTATCATTGTCATTGAGTTCCACTGGGAGTGGGAAAGTGGGGCAGCTGGAGGCATGAAAAGGCATGAGGTGGCATGAGGAGGCAATTGGGAATGGGAACAGCGCAATGAATGATTCGATGAGTGGACCCGGTTCCACTTGCCTGACTCTCGAGCGTTGTTTATGCGCCAAACCATTTAACTGGCTAGCCTTCAACGGGCTGGCATTTAAGTTGTTATACATACCCTGTAATCAGCACTGTTCAACGGGTATGCAATTAACTGCACTTCTTAGTTTTTCTGTCATTTTTAACTATCCAAACAGTTTTATTAGCTTACTTATAAAGAAATACTCTAATTACAGGGTATTTAAAAGTTAAACAATTTACAAAAATATATTTTTTTCGCTTTTTCTATAGAACAATCAAAACTTTTCTATTATTAAATTCTTGTTCTACATCATTTATGAGAATAAGCATTTACAGGGTATTTAATAGTCGCACAGTTTGTTGTAGATTTCTTTATTTTGTTTGTCTTACATAAACATAACTGCAAATTTCTTTTACTTTCTGAATCTTACAACTTTCTAAATCTATCTTATGTCGTTTTAAAAACTACAGGGTGTTTCTTAGTCAGTCATTGTGTCTTTCGTATTGTTGACTATGAGCGTGCCTCGTTTGCCACATGCCAACCGTTGCAGTTCTTCTTCTGCTGCTTTAACTTCTTCTTCTGCTTTAACTTCTTCTTCTTCTTCATAATAGTATTTGCCTGCACTTGTTCAACCCATCATCCAACTTTTCACCCTCCCGAACTCTCTTCCCTCTCCTATATCAAAATGGGGAATGCGGGAAAACGCTGCTTAGACATACAAACAAACTGTCAGCTCGCCATTTGGCCATTTAGCAGCTGATGGATTTTACATTACACACACACACACACAAACACACACAACACACTCACACACACACACACACACAGAGCACACCATTAATTGTGTTTACATTCGAGTTAATTGAATAAGAAGGTCATTTCAGTTGTTGGCCAAATTGAAACTTGGCAAAAAAAACTTATCTACATTTTTATGGTACATTCATTTAAAATAGAAACTTAATTATTTAAGTCACAAATAAATATTGTTCAATAACAGCGAACAGCTCTGTTAACTACTCTCTTTAACAGAGCAATGTTAACAGTAGCTTTATTTAAAATTAATTAGGAAATACCATTTAAAATAAACAATTAAAAACTCCAATCAGATCAACATATGTTAAATAACAGCGCTGTTAACTGATATCGTTGGCTTAGCTCTGTTAAATGTTTAACATTTCACAGGCACTGTTAACTGAAAATGTTACCCAAGCTCTGTTAACTCTTTAACATTTTACAAGCACTGTTAACTGCTCTAGTTGAGCTTAGCTCTGTTAATTGTTTAACATTTTATTATCCAACAATTAAAGTTAGTCAAGGCTTTATCGTAAATGTGTTTCTCTGTTAATTACCATAATTATGAGTAATTAAATTAATTAATTGAGACATTTAGCAGCTGATTATTAAACAGATTATTAAACTGTTGCAACACATTCGAATTTATTAATCGATGCCGCAATTATGGCGACTAAAATGTCCAAGTCAAACTCCATTTTTCAATCACAGTGCTAATTGCATATGCAAGTTGAGAAATGTGGCACATACGTACTACATTTTGAATGTCGACTGTAGGTAACTTCAACCTGGAGTTGGACAATTAACACCTGCCTTGCAACCTGACTGCCTCAAAAAAAAAAAAAAAAAAAGAAAGAAAAAGAAAAACGGCAGCGACAACAATAATAAATAATAATTGCTCCAATGGCACAAACATGGCCAACAAACGCGTTTGTCAAAACAGACACAACAAGAACAACAACAACACACACACACACACACCTGCAACAACAACTTGCCACGACACCTGGGAAATGCGAACTGAGAACTGGGAATGGACGTTCAAGTTGAAGTTAAAATTAAAGTTGCGAGATGGCGACTGATGGCCAAAGTTCTTTCAGCTGCTGCTCACGACACACGACAACAGCAACAACAACAACAGCAACAACAACAACAACAGCAACAACTACATTATAACATTATTAAGCTTAAAACATTACATGGTTAAAAAAAATATATCTATAAGAAAAACAAATTTAAAAAAAATATATATATAAAAAATATATATATTAAAAAAATATATACAAAAAAAAATATAAATAATATGAAATTTAAGTTTGCTTTCTTCGTTGTCAATAAAAAAACGTAATTCGCAATGCAAAAATTATATTTAATACGATATATGTAGCTACCCATTAAAGTATAGTAAACTAAAGCATACCTGACTCTTACTGAACAAAAACTAAATACTCTATAATAGTTACACCTACATATACCATTGTCCTTGAAGTTTCAAAGTAAACCCTTAGGACCCCTTTTTTTAAAGAACATATTAATTTGATTTCTAATTTAACATAACTTTATAGACTCAACGTCAAAATTATTATTAATTTATTATTATTATTTATTTAAGTTAGGTTTAAGTAGAGGTTTTCGAAAACCAATCGAATGGTCGAAGAAATATTTTTTTAAAATTATCCATCGTTTATTAAGTTATTTTTTTGAAATAGTTAAGAATAAGTGTTGTTTTTAAATATTTGAGATTTTATAATAAATTGATTACTAAACGGATCTCAGTGTTGACTTCATACCTTTTCTTTTTTTTATTTTTAAATTTGAACTTCCTACGATATTCTTTAAATCTCAAAGGTAGATAATTGTGCTATTTTTTATTTGCTTACTTACTAGATAATAAAAATAATTTCAAGACTTCTCATTAATAGATTAAGCTCAATAAACAGCAAATTGTTGAACTTTCAAAATAAGTATTTAACTCGTAAGTATTTTCTATTTATTTATTTAAGTTTTTTAAATAGTTTCAGCAAAGTCGAAGAATAATTAGTGCAATTTGTGAGCAATCAAAATAAATAGTTTTGATTAAGTTGTAGTTTAATTTGGATAATCAATGAAATGAATTGGCTTAAATGATGTTTGACTGAAGGCAGATCAAAGGAAACGAAACTGTAATTGCTGTGCTAAAAGCACAATTTGAAATGCAAATCAAAACTATAGAATGAAATGGAATGGAATGCGGCAATAACTTTGCCCCCTCGGGGGTAAAAGCCACAAATCGCACAGCTTCCCACAAAAAGGGGGCGATAAACCGCAAGCAAAAGGCGCCAGGTGAGCGAGGGACAGGTAAGAAGAAGAAGAAGAAACCGAATCTTGACCAGCTGCAGAGAGAGAGAAAAACACATTCATTTATTGGAGGCGCCACAAGGAGTTGAACTCCGAAGAACGTCAACTAAATGCAGATGTGAATCTGTCCGTCCGTCTGTCCGTCCGTCTTTGAGTCCGTCGACTTCATCATCTGAAGTACCACACGCATATCCAATTATTTAAATGCCCCAAAATGAAGAAGGAAAAAGCAGAAAAAGCAAAACAACATTCATCAAAAATGTTAACAAAAGGCACAGCCGATTTTCAAGTACTTTTTTACCTTGATAATGAAATGTTTCAATCTCAAGGCAGCTAAATCATCTAAATTGACTGCAACTAACTAACTGCGAATAATACAAATATGATTACAATGGATAAATGCAAATTGTTTGGAAGCAGCAGGAAGCTGTTAGTCCAACTCAACTCAATTCTTATACTTGGCTCACAAATATCTCTGGCAGATGTTTTACTTTTGTTGTTGTATCTTGTATCTTTTCCTGCTATGACAATTGCATTCGGAAGCCAAAGCGATTGACTCTGGGGACAACTTGTTAATGGACACACAACATTCCATCTCATCTCATTCCATTTTATTTCATTTCATTTCATTTCATTTTATTTCACTCATCTGGGGTTTCTCCTCAGTTATTCGCATGTTTCTTTTTTTCTGTGTTTTTTTTTAGTTTTTTTCTGACCATCATATTAATTGCACAATCAGTTTCTTGTCAACAAGATGTTCTTGCATAATTTGCCAGCAATCAGTACAGTGAAGCTTGCTCGCAATCCAAATACAAGTGGAAATTGTTGTAAATATCTTATTGTAAACAATTTTTTTTCTTCTTTTGATTTGAAATCAAATAAGTTTGCACTATTTAGTGCAAAAAATGTGATTTCTTCATAAAAAATGCATTACTTAATGTTGTAAAGTAAAAATAAGTTGTGTGAAAATTTTAGCTTTTTAGGCTTAACGGTTTGGCCTACACGCTCATAAGACAGTCAGCCAGTCAATCGGAACAAAGAGTTTTATATATAAAGAGTATTTGATATTTATTATAATACAAATTCAAAAACATCAACACCAACTTTAATGTAATCGAATTACACTTAGCGCTGCTTCACTGTACTTGAACAACCTCAACAATTAGAACAGATTTTGGACAACTGTCATACACAATATTTATTTTTATTGCGTAATTCTATTTGTTTTGTTTGGCTTTTGTCAGAGTTTTGCGGTTTGACGATTGGATTGCTTCGATTTACACACTTTTTGTAGTCAACAATTGAAAGAAGAAGAAACACGAGTCAAAAGAAGCGGTTAAATATATAAATAAATTCCTAATTTACAGAGATTGGCCAATTTTGGTAGATCGAGTCAATTGCAATTAATCAATACCAAATATAAACATAAGCTACAAAATAATTTAACCTTTGAGTGAAAAAAATGGGCAATTAAATCGTGGCGGCAACAAAACAATTGCTCAGAGCTATAGATACATAGATACAGACACTGAGCTACAGATACAGATACTTACGGGCAATGCGAATAGGAATTGGAATTGGAATTGGAATTGGAATCGAAGTCGGGCTGCGGTTTTAGTTTTGTTGTTGTTGTTGTTGTTGTTGTGCACATAAATTGTCGACTGCAAGTTGTACAATTAATTGAAGTTGAAGGCTCAACGACAAAGCAGCTAACAAACAATTAAATAAATAAATAAATAAACGCCAATTACCTGCAAAGATACAATAAAAAGCGAATTAATGATCGGCGGCAATATAAACAAATACAGATACAGATATAGATAGAGATACGTTTAAAAAACGCACTCAAAGTGGGCAACTGCAACATTAGCTTCTAATTAAGCAATTCGAAAACGAATACAACTAAAGATACAGCTCAAAGATACGCAAGTTGCAGCTACAGATACATTGCGACTTTCAACGCTTTTAGCGTTAAGTACGCGTTAATTGAACTCTGAATTTCCGGGAAAGTGAATTGAATCTAAACTAGAAGATCAAACTGAGAAGAGTCGGTCAGTCCATCAGTCAGTCAGTCAGTCAGTCAGTCAGTCAATCAAATCAGCTCAATGTCAATGCACTCGACGCTGAGTGAAGAAAAATAATAAAAGAAAAACATTTTAATCAACTTATCAAAAAGTGTCTGTCAAGTCGGCAATCAACATTTGCCGCCTGTGTGGTCCACATCGTCATCATGTTCAGCTCCAGCAAAGCTGACTGACACCAAAGTTAAGTGGCACACACACACACACACACACGCACACTCATTGAATCCAGTTTCAAATGCAACTCGGTCTCTATGAGCGATACTTTGAGATACTCGGCGTATCTTTTACTACAGTCTCAGTCTCTCTGCATATACTTTTTGGCTTCCAGCCATCAATCTTATTGACACCGTTTTCTGGCCCAAAACAAGACCAAAACTTGTGAGCTTAGGCCTTTGAATTTCAAATTTCAATCTCGATTTCGACTTCAGTTTTTGGCTTTGAAATCTGTAACTATTTATTTCGTTGAGCTGTCGAGCGGGCGTGACTGCCAATTGTAGTTGCGAGTTAATAGCTCTTTATTTACACAAATCCCGCTTAAACCAAATGATTAATCGATTAAGCAAATTTTTGATAATTTTGAAAATCTCAAAATTAATACAAATTTAAGCGTAGAATGAATTTAGAGACAAAACAATGATCAAAAAGACTTTGTTTATCAAAATATGTTAAAATTTGACAAAGGTACGAGACTTTGAATTTTCGAAAATTTTGTAAAGGGGTAAGTATGGAAAATCGGAGAAATTTTTGAAAATTTTGAAAATCTTAAAATTAACTAAACTTTAAATGCAGAATGAATTTAGAGGTCAAATTATGATCAAAAAGACTTTGTTTATCAAAATATGTTAAAATTTGACAAAGGTACGAGACTTTGAATTTTCGAAAATTTTGTAAAGGGGTAAGTATGGAAAATTGGAGAAATTTTTGAAAATTTTGAAAATCTTAAAATTAACTAAACTTTAAATGCAGAATGAATTAAGAGGTCAAATTATGACCAAAAAGGCATTGCTTTTTGAAATATGTCAAGATTTGACCAAGATACGACACTTCAAAATTTCGAAAATTTTGTAAAGGGGTTAGTATGCAAAATCGGGAAATTTTTGAAAATCTTAAAACTAACTAAACTTTAAATGCAGAATGAATTTAGAGGCCAAGTAATGACCAAAAAGGCATTGCTTTTTGAAATATGTCAAGATTTGACCAAGATACGACACTTCAAAATTTCGAAAATTTTGTAAAGGGGTAAGTATGGAAAATCTCAAAATTTTTGAAAATTTTGAAAATCTCCAAGTTAAGAAAACCTTAAATGCAGAATAAATTTAGAGGCCAAACAATGACCAAAAAGACTTTAGTCATCAAAATATGTTAAAATTTGACCAAGATACGAGACTTTGAATTTTCAAAAATTTTCTAAAGGGGTAAATATGAAAAATCGTCAATTTTTTAAACAAAATTTTAAATGTCCAAATTAACAAAAAATTAAATGCAGATCGAATTCAGAAGTCAAGCAATGATTTAAAAGACATTACTTATCGAAATTTGTTAAGATTTGACTAAGTTATCTATATGTTTTATTTTGAAATTTTTCCACTCCCTGACAAATACCAACTAGATAATCTATCATTCTCGATCATTTTGTTTAAAATAGTTTAACTTGTAGTCGAGTTTAATAATAAACCTAAAAATTGATCGTGCATCTAAAATAGTTAAATAGTTTTTTTTTGCGGTAATGATTGATTATTAATCAAAGTTTACACAGATATTGTGACAACACTTTCACAAATTATAAATATCTGCCTAAAGTATTTTTTTTTAGATGTGGGAGGTCTCATCAATTATGAATAATAAATTAGTGATTCATCATCAATTTAATCAATTGATTTACATAATTTTGTATTCAGCTGTCGATCGCTGCTCAATTGGAATTGCCAAGAGTTGTTTATAGATTTCAATATAGATGGAATGGAATGGATTGGAATGGCATGCAATTCAATTATTGCAGCATCAACATCATTATCAGCAGCGTCGTTATCATCGTTATCATCATTATCATAAAGATTGTCAATGGACTTTTGGGTCGTTGTGTTTGTCACATAAATTGCATTGACTGATGTTGACAAAGTTGATGTTGATAATAATGATGATGATGACCTTCAATGATCAACGATCACGACAGAGTGAATTGATTCCCTCTCTGTCTCCCTTTCACTCTCTTTGTCAACGAGTTCATCATACGCAGTTATCACTGTAAACTGCATTTCATTTCATGCTCGTTTCTAACTGCTTAATAAAATTTATTTGCACTGTAAGAGGAAACATTCAAAAGTTGCAGAGACTCCCTCTTACTCTCATTCTCATTCTCTCTCTTTCTCACTCACTCTCTCTCTCTCTCTGTCTGCGTCTTGGTCACAGTCCCAATTGGAGTCCAAGTCCAAGCTGCAGGACAAGCTTAAGCGCTGTTCGTGTTCCCTGTCAACTTGGGTGGTCCAAGTCAGCGGCAGTTAAAGAACAACAACAACAACAACAACAACAATCACAACAACAACAACAACAACAAGACCAGCGGCTGCAACTTGTGCAACTTTTGCCTGCAGCCAAAGAATCGAGATCCAAGAATCGAGCGTCGAGAATCGACTTAATTTTATTATGCGAGTCGCCGTTGCAACTTCAAGTTGCAACTTCAAGTTGCCACAAGAGTTGTGTTTGGCTTATAGAAATGGCTAAGTTGGGTTTTAGCCACGTGTATACTTATAGTTAGCAGTAGATTCGAGTTAGCCAATAAGCTGTTGGCCTTTTGAGCATCGGAGCACTGAGTGAGTCAAAATTATTATGTCAACTTAACTTTTTTTTACTTTCAGTTTCAGTTTCAAATTAAATTTAAATATTACTTCTAAATTTTACTTTACAACAATTTCTTTATATATGCTTATTTTTAATTTAGTTTTTACTTGAATCTTGGTCAACTGTATTTAGTTGAAATTAAATAAAATAAAATAAATCAATTAATTAATAAATAAATAAATAAAAACTAAATAAATAAATAAATAAAATAAAAAAATGTGACCTTTTCTCTCTCGACTGTCCCCCACTTTGTCTCCACTTCTCCTTTTCTCCTCCTCCTCCTCCAAGGCGCTACTTCCTCCTCCTCATTTGCCTTGCAAATTTACTGAATTTTCCTATGTCAGCCGATCTCTATATCTTTTTAACTCCTTTTATACTTTTCCCGACTTTGGTTTTCAATTGTTTTTAATTTTCGTCTTCTTTTCTTTTATGGTTTTTCATTCTCCTCTATTTTTTTCCCACTTCACTTACCTCCTCTTCTATTCGATTTTCAATTTAATTTGATTTTCGACCTAGCAATTTTCAAGTTAAAATTTATTATTTTGTATTGTTGTATTTTAAAAGTTTTCTTTTACGAAAACTCGACATATCGGAATTATTTGAAGATAATTAATTTTATGTCCATTTTCGCTATTAAGTTCGTTTTACTGTTGGGATTTTCATTACTAATTTTAACTAAATTCTTTAAGCTATTTTCCAAGAGTTTTTTCAGCTGCAATCTGAACTTTTCTCATTCTCTTTTAAGCAAACTATCTTAGCCTCAGTTTTATGGCCAAATCGAACTGTTGGCCAGTCTAAAGTCTGGCGCTTCTCTCTCATTTCAACACTTGCTTCTTATTATTGTACTTAATTCCGAGAAGAGAACTTAGAATCTCTCAATTATCGTGCGCTACAAAAAGTGTATATTTACAGAGCACTCGAGGCCTGATGGCAACACTGTGTTTGAGCCACAGTTTGAGCCAAGTTTGAGATGAGCAACAACTTCAGCACTTTTAGGCCCGCTTTATGTGGGTTTTTTTTTGTTTTTTTTTGGTTTTTGACGATCACAACTTTTGTTTCTCACTAATCTGAGCTGATTTGAATTTGCTGGCTGGCCACACGGCTTTCAAGACCTTTGAATGGCACTCAAGTGTCAAGAGATTATGAGTTGGCCAACTCCAACTGTGTGTTCTGATTGGACCGACTGCGTTGGAAATTGTTTCACATGATAATGAAGCAGTAATTCCAATAAGTGTGACTATCGCTTTTACTGCGGGCTGCACGACACTGAACAACTCATCAACATCATCATGAAAATCATCATGAAAATCATCATCATCTTGTTCGTCTTCTTCTTTCTCAAATTCAAAGCCAAACTCTTGTTGATCATCACGAACAAGTAATTAAAGCGAAACAAGTAATAAACAAACAATAAGCAAGCCAAGACGCCGACGCCAACATAAGTCTGAAAAGAGATAGAAGAGGGAGGAAAGAGAGAGAGGGAAGAGGGGATAAAAAGACAGAAAGAAAGAGGGGAGTAGGTGAGGAGGAAATGTAGATGAGGGAGGGCTATGCAAAGCGACAACAAAAGTGAAACCAAGACTTGGAAACAAATAAAAAAAAAAAAAAAAAAATTTATTTAAAAAAAAAAAAAAAATTTAAAATTAAAAAATAAATATAAAAAAAACACCAAAAGCCCAGCTTGCTTACCAATTAAACTTGACAAATGCGGTTGACCACACACATGCAACAGACAGAGATGATAAGAGTGCGAGAGAGAGAGAGAAAGAGCGAGAGGGAGAGATCACAACTGAGGGCATTCCTCAGTCTCAGTCTCAGTCTCAGTCTCAATATCACTTTAAGGCCCTGCTGTCGTGACCAAAGCAGATTCCTCTGACTGAACGTCACTCACTCGCATAAAATAATCAAAAAGCAGACAGACAGACAGACAGACATGTCAACTGGCTGACAACCACAACAACCAACTCAACATTCACATCCACAATATGTCAATAAAAGACACACAAATTCCTGGCACAAGTTACCAACTTGGCCCAAAGCCAAAAGGGTCCAAAAGGGTGTTAGTTATGTACCTCAATTAACGCCACAAGAGCAGCATTAAAACTGACTACAGTACGACCTCGCTAAGAGTGGCCTGATCAGATTAAAGATACTTGGGTACATAAGAAACACTTTGAACTTTGAGGTAATTTGATTTAATTACATTTTATTTTTTTGTTTAGTTATTTTTTTCTAACTTAACAATTTTAGCAAAATGTTTAATTGTTGATATTCTGATAAGCCTCAACTTTATAATATAGTATAATTATTGAAAGTATTTTAAACTTATTTCAAAATAGAATATTTTTATAGTAAATTATTTACCTTGAGTTTCAGAAATCTATACCAAAGATAAAAGTCTAGAATTACTAACTTGACTAACAACAACTAAACTTATTTCTCCCCACAATTTGTACAACTTGAGATGTGACAATGTTTAAACTTTATCAAAATATATTGTTTAGCAAGCTCACTGAATTATGTGGAACAGCCAAAGTAAATGTATCTACAAGATACACGAGTAATTTGTCATTATGGTATCTCAATTTGATTGCACACGCGAATCAGATTCCAATTCGCAGGTGTCAACGGAAAATGTTTTAGTGCAATTCAATTATGAGCTAACAAATTAGTTGTTAGTTAAACAAATCATTCAGTGGGGCGGAGACAACAAATCAATTGAATGAAGAACGAACTTGAAGTTGAAGTTGAACTTGAGATTGAAATGGAATTTGAAATGAAACTAAATTATCTGACTGAAAGCTGAGCTCTTGTTATAAAAATTTTCAACACAAATTAGATATAGAAATGGATATGCTTAAATATATTTATGGTTATTTATAGTAAAAGATTGTAATTAATTTAAAAAATATAAATATTTTTGATAAAGAAACTTATCAAATCAATTTTAATGCAATAAAAAGTTTTTAGTTTTCTATTTTAAAAGTGAAAAGCAACTCAGATATTGCTATAAAAACAGTACATATTTATTTAAATAGATTAATATTTAAACTAAGACCCATTAGATATACAGATACTATAGTAACTCAACTGCAGATACATTCACAGCCAAGCTGTAGATACAGATACAAATTCACAATAAATAAACGATTAAAAGACCACAAACAAATGGAATTGTGGCTGCCGTCAGGTTTAATTAGTTTTCAATAAATTCTTTGTCGACTTGAAGTTGTTGTTGTTGTATCTGTTGGTGTTGTTGTTGTTCTCAGTGTCGTTGTCGTTGTTGTTGTTGCAACAACCGCCTGCAGAGTCATAATGAGGCTTATTTTGATTATTTGTTTATTTGTTTTGGCTCGTTTGGCTTTTAATGCATGTTTATGCCCTCTGATTGACTGACTGACTGACTGACTGATGGACTGACTGACGGACTGACTGGCAGTCACCTCGTGCCCAAGATTGATCGCATTTGTATCCCGTGTCATAATAAGAAATAAATACGAAAGATATTTACAAAGAGGGAGAGAATATAAATAATAAATAAAAGATACCTGCCCAACCCACTTTGGGCACGATTAACACTGAGATACTCAGATACTGAGATACTCAGATACTCAGATACTGAGATACTGAGATACTCGGCTATGCTGATGAATGAAGTCATTTGCTTGTAGACAGAAATATTTTGACAGCTGTAAATATATATTGACGGCAAGCCGTAAAACATTCCACTTTTGCTTTTGGCTTTTGGCTTTTGGCTTTGCCCCGTTTTCAAATTAACACAAATGAAGTTATAAAAATGAATTTTTTATATGTTTTGATTCATCTGAATTCATTTGGAATGTTGAATGCTGAATGCTGTAACCAAATGCGGAAACTTGTCTTGTTTTCTGGGCTTTCTGGGTGGTCCCCAAAGGGGCAACTCAAAACCTCAAAGCTCCGAGATTTTGTCTTTATCTACGTTAGTTTACGAGTGCGTTACGTATACGCACTGTGAGACCCCAAAAAAAAAACACATTTCGATTTTTCGACATGTCGTTGGCCTCCTCTCCACATCAACGGCTCTGTCAGTCAATTGATCGACTAGCAGATACCCTTTAATGTCAGCCCATCCGGAGTGAACGTGAACTGATTTTGAGTTGAAACTTAACTTCAATGAAAACTGAATTTCTGAGTATTAATATCATATTCCAAGATCATCCATAGCACAAGTGGAAATGCTGCAGTCGAGTGTGCTCGACCAAGAGCTACCCTGCAATCATTTATCATTCATTCGATTCATGTTATTTCAGATTCGTACTTAAACATGAGCTATCAGAGTTGCTTAAACGATTGTATAGTTTAAACAAAATTACATCCGTTGTGTAAATTTAAAATAACTAAATGTTAAATAACATCAATGGGCATATCAAATATGTAGCTAACATAAAAATATAAATATTATTTATTTGATTTAACAAGGAAAATAAAAATAAATGTTTATAATACAAATTAATTGAACATTCCAAAGATAGCATTGAATAACATACCCCAGATAGCAGCACATTTGCAGGGTATTTAACAGTTTGAAGCACTGTTTACACTGGGCAATAGATAATGAGTGCTGGGCATAACAATTAACAGCAGTTGCCAGAGCAATTTCAGGCCATAACTACGACAGAGGCAACACCAATAACGCCAGCAACAACTGTGACAAACAACAACAACAATAACAACAACAGTAACAACAACAACGAGAGCAGATCACATTAACCAAATGCGGTCAGCAGCACAGTTTAAACGACATTTTTGCTGGCTGATTTGGTCTGGTTTTGGCCAGGCCCAAGCTGGACAGTTTTATTGGCAGTGCGAGGCGCTTGTTGCAGTTGTTGCCAGTAAATGTTGCCTGTTGTTGTTGTTGCCCGTTGCAGCATTTGTGCCTTAAAAGGCGCTACGAGTTGCAGTTGTTGCTGCTGCTGTCGTTGTTGTTGTTGTTGTTGTTGGCGATAAGTTAACAGTGGAAATTAATTTTTGTCACTTCATAAATCGCCGCGCTGATTGCCATGGCCAAGAGGCGTTGAGTTATGTGTCGGTTTTTTTCTGACCCAAAATAATTTCAAACTTCTACTTTTCATTTGATTTTGATAAACAACAACGAGAATTTTCCTTAAGGAAAACGCACAACAACAACAACAGCAACAACAACGAGAACAACAAATTGTTGGACAAGTTTTGTTGCCAACTTCAATGGCTTAATTTGCCTTTTAAGGCCTAAACCAAGTGGTTCTACAGGAAACAGTGGTGAAGAGGGTTGAAGAGTGATAGGGGGGAGGGGAGGGGGTTGTTCCCCCCTCGATTGTCGTCGGTCTATTGGCATATCGTGATTATCATATGACGTGACAGCTTCGCATACGGCGTATTTATGAATGCATTTGGGTCATAAAACATGTTGAGTTTTTTTTCATTCTTTGCTTTTTTTTATAGCGCTTCAAACGCAAATTATCCTAATAATAAATACTAGCAAAATATTAGACAAGAATAATGTCCTAGAAAATAAGACTCAACTGAATTTTAAAAGCAATTTCTGGCTTTAATTTATAGACAGTAAATCAATAATTGATTATGTGCCCAGTTAAATGAAGAAATTGTCGTTGCTAATAGAATAACAACGTTTAACAGCGTTGCCACCCCGCTAAAGAGCATAGATTGACAGCAGCTAGTGAAGTTGGCTGCGCTTCAATATAAGAAAAGAAGACTTTGAAGCGACGATCTTCTTTTTAAGAGTTTCTTTAGTCAAATTAAAAAAATCAAGAAATGTCGTGAAATTAAATGAAATATAATAAAATTCCTTAAGAAACTGAATTATTTCTTTGAAATTTAAAAAATTATTATCTGAAATATTTTACACAAAGCTTATTACAATTTCAAAAATGTTTGAAGATATCATAGTACCATAAAAAATTGTTTCTTTAGCTGAAATCTAACTGAGCCTTAGTCATTCTTATTTCTAGTAAGCTGACAGATTATATTTGTTTTAAGGTTCTATAAATTTAATTTTAGTCTTATATTTTTTTCCTTAAATTTCTTGTGGGTTTATTTAAAAACCTTCAATTTTATTCTAAGAATTCTTTACTTGTAATTTTTTGAAAAGTCTTAAAACTTGATTGAATGTTCTTTGATTTCATTTTGTACCCTTTTTTGATCTTATTTAAATTTAAAGTTTTATGATTCTTTGTAGTAAATCTTTGATAAAGGTTTAAGATTTTCAAAACTACCTTTAAGTTATTTCGCACATATTCTTGACCAGCTCAATTGCATTCATAATGGAGTCATACACCTGAGGTCACGTTTCATGGCCAACTGAGTAATTGGCCAGCCTAACAGCCAAGACACTTAAGCTAAGAGCTGTTGGCCCACCAACAGTTGTTGCAACAACAGACACAATGTGGCAAGTAGGTCGTCACATATTGATTCGATGTTGTTGACGAGGTGATGGCATCATTGATGGGGCGGATCTCCTCCCCTCAATCATAATTATCAGACCTCCCTTGGGGAGGAATGGCCTTTACCCCCTCCCTATCCCCCTTGCATTCCATTCCTTTTCTCCACTTCACTTGCAGTTGGAAATTGTTGCTGCATTTTGAAGTATTTGCAATTGCAATTGGTAAATTGTGATAAACTGCGCATTTTAATGGGCGAAAGTGGCTGAGAAATGTACGAGAAATGCTTTTAACTAAGACTAATGCGAAACGTCAGCGAGGGTAGGCAGGCAAGTAGGCAGGCGTCTTCTGCTTCTTTATTTGCTTTTTCTTCTGCTTCTTGCTAATGTTCTGCTTTTTGCATCTCGACAATTTTCTAAGCAAATTTTCCATTGAGTAAAGCACGAGAAATGCTTTCAACTAAGAGTTGTGCGAATTGTGAGCGAGGGTAGGCAGGCAAGTAGGCAGGCGTCTGCTTCTTTTTCTGCTTCTTTTTCTTTCTCTTCTTTTGCTTCTTGCTAATGTTCTGCTTTTTGCATCTGGACTATTTTCTAAGCAAATTTTCCATTGAGTAAAGCACGAGAAATGCTTTCAACTAAGAGTTGTGCGAATTGTGAGCGAGGGTAGGCAGGCAAGTAGGCAGGCGTCTTCTGCTTCTTTATTTGCTTTTTCTTCTGCTTCTTGCTAATGTTCTGCTTTTTGCATCTGGACTATTTTCTAAGCAAATTTTCCATTGAGCAAAGCGCAAAGCGAAAACTTTTCAAGTCAATTTGCAGCGCGGAAAATTCTTCAGGCGTGCGCGGAAAAGCAATGAAAGGGGTATGGGAAAAGAAGGTGGTCGGGGGTCGGGGGTAGGGGGGCTAGGTAATTGCAGACCAAGCTGATGGGTAATTGAAATTCGTTTGTTTATGTTGTCATTGTTGTGGCAGCCTCAGCAGCCAGTTTGTTGTTTGTTGTATGTTGTCTGTTTGTTGTTGGTTGTTCTCTGTTGTTGGTTGTTCATTGTTGTTGCCTCGTTCTGGGCAAATTGAAAATTACTTAATGGTTCAGTGGCGATCGTTGCTGTTGCTGCTGCTGTTTCAGAGGCTACTGTTAAATGAGCGCCAAGTGCTGGACAAATGTGAAAATTGCCAGCTTCACGTTAGAGGCTGAAGGTGGCCCAGAGTTTATCGAGTTTGTTAGCTGTCTTAGCCATATAATTGGCAGTGAAGCAAGCTGTTAAAGCTTTTATCCCACCAGAGTGTTAACATCGCATAATCATATCTTAGAGCAGAACAAAACATAAACATTCAGCACTTTAACAAAACTCGAACAATTTGAAGGCTTTAAAGTGAGGGAAAAACGTGCAAATTTGATATTAATTTAGCCAACAGAGATTTCCTTATAATTTCTTTTGATAGCAATTATACAAAACTGTCACTAATTCATCTAGAAATTAATTTATTATAAATATATCATGTAAAGCTTAATGTGCTTTTCAATATGCTTTCAACAAGTAGACAAACCAGTTGAAAATATTTAACAATTTATTTGACTAGCTGTAACAAATTTATTTCAACATTATGTTTAAATTATTAAGAGCTTTCATGTGCTTTGGAATATGACTAAAATAGCAAAGCTCCCGGTTTAAACTAATTTTAAAGCTTTTTATCCAAACTTTGACCACTTAAAAATATTTAATATCATGTAAAACTTTAATATGCTTTTCAAAAAAAAAATCAACAAATTCAAGAAATAATTACTAGTTTAAAAACAAATTAAGAGTAAGGAATATTATTTAAAATTAAAACGTTTTTTAAACTTAAGAAACTTGATAGATATTTTTGAATAGAGTTTCCAGTTTAAAAAACTTCTATCTAAATTCCAGCTTTGTTATTACAAAACTGTCTAAACTTGATCAAATATCTAATAAGCACACACTCACGTAGCGTTTAATTTGTCAAATTAACAACATTTAATAATATTAAATAATAATTCCTGTCGCAGCCACGACAATTTTTCAAAAGCGTCAAATTTATGAGTTTCATTTTCGGTATTTTGTGTGCATTTAAATGATATTTTGTTGTGGCCGCTTAATCAAAGATTGTTGTTGTTGTTGAGCAAATCTCACGCTAAATCATTGTTGCAGCTGAATGGAACTCCAACTCCAACTCCAATTCAGCTTCAACTTCAGCTTCAGCTTCAACTTCAATTTCAACTTCAAGTCGACGCCATCGCCTACAACATTCATTCAAATTATGGAACCGCAATGCGATCGCGATCTCGTTTTAGTCACGCTAAATTTAAAAATCCACAAGAGAAAAAAAATGCATAATAAACACACCTTAAAAAAAGAGTGAAGAGAAAGAGACAACAATAACAGAGAAAAAGAGAGGGCAAAAATTGCTTCGTTTCGTTTCGTTTCGTTTTGTGGTTAATTAGCGAACGAGACAAACCCACCTAAAAGCGTAGATTTATGCACTCGACTTTTGGATTCGAGATTGGAATGAATACGAATACGAATACGAATATGAGTATGGGTATGAATAAGTGAATAGATGGGACTGCGACTCAGTTGACAACTGAGTGCTCGCAATTACTCAAATGAATGCCTGGTGACATTCATCAGAGTAATGAGCAAATTGGCGGAACAAATCGTATGACTACTATATAGTAGGTTTAAGACCCGAGAGAGATAATGAATCCATATCAGTGAATGAATGATTGCCTAATGAATAACTCTAGCACTTATCTGATCCGAATACAGTCGGTGCTAAAGCAAAAAGAAATACAATTCGGTAGAATAATAATTTGAAACTACTGGAAAGTCATTTACAAATATTCCAGGCAATGTAAATTTAAGAACAAAAACTGTAAATACTCAACTTAAGACTCAAAAGCGATTACAATAATATGTTAAGTGAAACATTTTGATTAAGTTGGTCAGAAAAAACTATTTGGATCGCCTTAATTTGATTTATAGTTACATCAGGTTCTAGCTTTCCAGTGTAATTTGCCCCTAAAAATAAATCCAAGCTAATATAATTTAAGTATTTTTCTTATAAACAATATTTGCTTTAATGCCACATTGAAAACAATAGATCTAAGAAATAAACAACACGGTGCATAATTCTTTTGAATTTGTATCAATTCTTAGAGATTTCAACCAAATTCAAACTACACTGTATTGGAATATTCCAGTGAGTAATTGGAATGATTTTAAACTTAAGTAAATGCTATTTTTTATATTATTAATTAATATGAATAATATGAATACTATTAATAATTGTAAATAATCCTCAATTTCTCATACATTCCAACGTTCCAGTTATCCACTGGAATGTCCCATTCCCATTCCAGACTCAAGTTATTTAAGAACTTCCCAACTATCTTCCATTTAATACTCGTAATTAGCTTTTATGCACATTGATTTATTACTTAATATTAAACACATGCTATGCTCTGTTATTAGGCCAACTTAATGGCCATGGCTAACAAACTGACTAGCTGAAATTGGCATTGGAAGGTGAAGGTGGAAATGCAACCCTCTTTTTGAGGAGGGCAGGACCAAAAAAGGATATCAAAAGAGAGAAAGTTGCCATATCAAATTATTAGGCAAACGATTACACGAAAATTCTCTGCGGTGGCATAAACTAAATTCATGAGTGTCATGATTCTCAAGAGCGAGAGCGAGAGGGAGAGGGAAAGGGAGAGAAAGAGGGAGAGGGAGAGAATGAGCATAATGAGCTTAAGTTATGTTACATAAGCCATAAGGACATAAAAACCACTCGAGCAGACACTTCATGAGTCCCAAAGTGCTTGTGAGCGCTTAAGGGTGAGGGTGAGGGTGAGGGTTGTGTGTAGCATGTGTGTGTGTGTGTGTGTGTGTGTGTGTGTGTGTGGAATGAGCGTGCCCTCTTTCTTTTTGCTGGTGGTGGTTGCAAACTAATGAGCTGCAGATTGACGCCAGGAATCGAGAGTCGAGAATCGAGAGTCGAGAATCGAGAATTGGGAAACGGGAATGCTCTGTGGTTGCCAGTTTGTTTAACTGTTCAACTGTTTGCGAGCCACTCAGCCACTCAACCACTCGACACTCTCCCCACACTCTCCGACTGACTACCCAGATGAAACTTGTCCAATGAGCAGTTGTCATCAACCTTCTAATTATCAGTTTCCAAATTGTCAGAGATTCCCTTGCACGCTTGTCAACAACACGCTCTTTAAAAACTATTGATAAGCTACACGAATATCGTATCTAATTAAAAGGCTATAATCGAATTATAGAAAATGGAAAATATTCTCACTTCGAAAATAATCTTCCCTTCTTTTTTCCTTCGACTTAGCAGCTTACTTTTTGTGAAACGATTTGTATGTTATTCATTATTATATTCGCACTTCTATTAAAATTGGCGATTTAATCGCACTAACTCTTCTTTCACAGTTAAAAAAGTCGATTTCTAAGTCAAGAAATACATATCTTCTTTTATTGAATACAAGAATTGTTCACTACTTTTAAGAACTTTTTGTTCTTGATGCGTTTCTTATAGGAAAGGTAATAAAACTTTTATTTTTCTGTGGAAACTAAGAATTTGAATGAAATGTTTTAACCCGATAACAATATCAATACTTTCCAATTCCATTCCACTTCAATAAATTAATTGCCTAATATTGATATAAGCAATATTCAATAATATATTTCAATATTTCACCAATATGACACTTTTAATAAAGTCTCGAAACTCGATAATAAAATCGATACTTTCTAGTTACATTCCTTTTCATTAAAATTTGATTTGATTTTCATGATAAAAAATGAAATGCTTTAAAGAGATTTTAAGCATATTCTGCGATTTTCAATCAGTATAATAAATTTGATGAAATTTTTAACTCGATAACTCTATCGATATTTTCTAGTTACATTCTTTTTCATGAAAATTGGAATTTAGTAACTCACAAAATGAAAGGCTTTATAAGAATTTAAAGGCGATTTTCAATCACTATGATAAATTTGATGAAATTTTTAACTCGATAACTCTATCGATATTTTCTAGTTACATTCTTTTTCATGAAAATTGGAATTTAGTAACTCACAAAATGAAAGGCTTTATAAGAATTTAAAGGCGATTTTCAATCACTATGATAAATTTGATGAAATTCTTAACTCGATAACAATATCGATATTTTCTATCATTCCCGTATGATCAAAACTCAACTCACCTGAACTGGGACGATCGCTGTAACGCGTGCAATAAACCCACGCTGGCCACACGATGGGCGTGGAACTAGTTCCCGTTCCCGTTCCCGTTCCCGAACTAGTTCCCGTTCCCGTTGTGCCATCCTCGCCTGATTTACTACCCGTCGGCGATGTGGCATTGCTTGACTTGGCCAAATCAATGGCTGGCGGATTGTTGGCGGTGCTGCTGCTGGTGGCGGTGCTGTTGGAATCGTTGCTGTTGCTGCAGATGTTGGCCAAGGAGCTGGAGAAGCTCAAACTGGGCTGGTTTTGCAGCTGCTGCTGTTGGCCTTGGGCCAAGTTCAAAGGTTTCGCTGTTTTCCTGGGCGCCTTCAGCGGTGCCACGCCCACAGCGGCGGCGGCGGCGGCGGCGGCAGCAGCAGCAGCGCCACTAGCGGCCAAACGTTGCTGCAAGCGGCTGCCAAAATCCGCTTTTAAAATGTTATCAATGCTGAATTTGAGCGCGCGCTCTTGAAAGTTGTCATGATTATGATTATGATTATGATTATGATTATGATTATTAAAATTATGATTAATATTAATATGATTATTATTGTTATTGTTGTTGCTGTGCTGACTTTGCTGCTGAAAGGGCTGTGGCAAATTCGGCTGTTGTTGCTGCTGCTGCTGCTGCTGCTGCTGCTGGATGAGCAACTGATGCGGCTGATGGTTGCCAATTCCCAGCGCCGTCGCCGTCAGCTGAGCCAGTGCATCCTGTCCCGTTGTCGTCGCTTGCGGTCTCAACGTCGCCGCCGCTGCCGCCGCCGCCGCCGCCGCCATTTGCAGCTGTTGCGTCACGTTTGGTTTGGGTCCACGCAAACCGCCCAGCGGCATCACAGCGGCGGTCAGAGCATTAACTCGCGCCGCCGCCATCAGGTGCATTTGCTGCTTCATCAGCTCCTCGGCATAGAGCTGCGATTTGCGCAGGAATTCCTCCTGGAAGCTGGCCGGCGTTTGCAGCAGCAGCGAGGGATCATCGGTGACTGGCACATGAATCGCTGCTGCTGCTGCTGGAATTGGCATCCCATGCGGAACGCTGCTAAAGGCGGACGGACGATAGAGCTGCGACATTAACAGGCGCTGACGCGTTGCATGAGCGGCCGCCGCTGCCACTTGGGATTGTTCCTGGCCAACACTCAGGACGCTGTTCTCGCTGCAACAACTGGCGGCATCATCGAGCTCCTCCTCCTCCTCCTCCTCCAGCTCCTCCTCTTCCTCCTCCTCATTGGTTGGCGTTTCGTGATCATCCAATATGTTGACCATGTCACACGCGGATCCTTCGTCCTCGTCGCCATCGTCGGGCTGCGGCTGCAGCAGCTGTGGACTGCCGCCGTGGCTGCCACTAGCTGCCAGCGGCAGTGGCAAACAATCCGGATGCATTGCTTCCGTTTCCGTTTCCGTTCCGCTTTCGATTTCCGCTTGTATATTTGGGTTGTGTTGCAGGCTCAGTTTCAGCGTCGGTTGGCGACTTGTGGCCAGCGTGGACATAAGTGCAGCCAGTTTTCAGTTTTTGCACTGACTCAAAAAGTCGCCGTCAGCATCGTCGACACTTCAACAATTAGAAGACTGCACAAATTTTATTTTGAATTCTTTTCAGTTACTTTAAATGTTGTCTGCCCAGTTGGTGGGCGTGTCATGTAATGTCTGTTAGCCCTGTTTGAGCGGCTGCAAAGCCGTCGGCATTTTTCAAATAACACAATTTCAATTGACAATTCACAACTAGTACACACATACACACAGTCACACGCACACTCACGTTACGTTGCGCGACTCACTTGCAATATACAAAAGCATACAAAACTATTAAGCGCTCGGTCAGACAAACAAACAAACGATAATAATAATAATAATAAAAACTCTCGCCCGGTTTCCGTTACGTGCGCTCTGCCAGTCAGCTGAACCAACTGAAGCTCCCGCGAACTTGCAACTAAACGAGACGGCGAAAATGCGCAAGAGAGCGAGCAGTCGCCAGTTCGGTTTGCTGGGCCCAAAACCGGAACGGCAATAAGAACAAAACACACACACACACACACACATACAATATGCATGCTCTCTCTCTCGCTTTAGCGCTGCTCTCTCGCTACAATTCGAACATCCAATGGGCAGCAAGCAAGCGCGCTCGCCTTGCATTGGTGTGTGCGTGTGAGGGTATGGGGCAATTTTCGGCTTATGACACTAGCGTTGTCTCGCTCTGGCGACGACGCCTGCCTGCCTGCCTGCCTTGCTGCCTGACCAGGCTGTCAGTTGAGGTTATGTTAAGTGTTTGTATATTTGTTAATTAAGTGCACTGCCAGCGTCGCGTCGCTGCTTTTAGTCGGTTTCCTTCAGCTCCTTCTGCTGCTGCTGCGACTGCTGCTGCTGCGGCTGCTGCTGCTTCGATAGCTTGTCTTTTTGATTATGCGCTGCAGCATTTAAGTCGTAAATCTCCAGCGTACATAAGTTTCTGGCTTGTGGCTGCGCATCTGCAGTCCTTTTAGTGCTATCCTCCATCCTCTTTGCACTCACACACACACACAAAATGTTCGTGCGTGTGTTTGTGTGTGTGTGAGTGTGTAACACATGCCACATGCTTGTGTGTTGTTGTTGCTCTTCTTTTCTTTTTGCTGCCTCCTTTCAAGTCCTTCGCTTCGCTTATTCAATATAAAACAAAAAATAGAAAAAAAAAAGTCAAATTGTTTCGCTTTTTGATGTCATTGTTGTTGTTTTTAGTCTGCGCTTTATAAATCACCACCACAATTTGTGCTCCAACATCTGCTGTGATTTCATAATTGTTTTTGATGCCTGTTTTTTCTGTGTGTGTGTGTGTGTGTGTGTGTTTGCGTTTGCATGTGTGTGTGAGCTTGTCTAATTGGCCCACGATCTGCTTGAATTTTAGTTCTGAGTTTCGGTTTCATATGGGAAATCGACTGCATTAAGTAAGGCATTCCAGTATTCCAGTGGAGCTACAGTAAAGCTTCCCTAACTCGAACTACCTTTAAACAAAGAAAAAGTTCCAATTATGTAGACTTTGACATATGGAATTCTTTCTTTTTTTTTAGTATATTAAACGCTATTCGAGTTAGAGAAAATTCGAGTAACAGAACTTCGAGTTAGGGAAGTTCGACAGTACATATTTTAATCAAAAGCAAAGTTAATTTTTTTCTATTTTTTATTTTACACTTTTCTAAGAAAATAAAATAATATAAAAAAAACGAAAATTTTAAATCAAGAAAAGGAATTTTTGCAAATTTTATAGCTGGTCAAAACAATTACTTGACTAACTGTATAAATATTTTCAATTGTGCAGAGTGTCTAATTAATAAGCCACATTTATCTTATCGCCTGGCATCTTTCAAAATGGCCCATTAAAACATTGCTTTTAGCTCTTTGGACAACATCCGTTGGCCATTAAATAGAAATTCCAGTGTATTTTTTGTTGTTGTTTTTTTTTTATTTTGATTTGCTCGTCGTCGTCCAGCATCGAAAGCTGTCCACGCTTTATTATCT
Source organism: Drosophila rellima (assembly GCA_035043635.1). Classification (NCBI taxonomy): domain Eukaryota; kingdom Metazoa; phylum Arthropoda; class Insecta; order Diptera; family Drosophilidae; genus Drosophila; species Drosophila rellima. Next base: position 3,739,074 of record JAWNMV010000143.1, on the reverse strand, counting down.
GGCCAGCAGAGTGCCACGCCCCAATTGCACACCCAATCCAGTTTAATAACTTTGTTGGCCCGCTTCAGTTACCTGGGCCGTAAGAGTTCGGGCTCCGATTCGGGCCCAGATGCCGACGCTTCGATAACGCAACCAACAAATTAATCAAGCTTAATTTCAGCTCCGATCGCAACATACACACACAGAGTTGCCACAATTTCAAGGGCTTAAATAGCTAATTTCATTTTAAAGAAAATAGCTAGAAATCGCTAAAATATTATTAGTTATGCTTAAATAAAATTTGACATTTTTAAGTTTTATTTAAAGTATTTTCGCCCTAAAATTGACTTGATTCAAAACAAATTTTGTCTTAAGACAGTATTAATAATTTTATAGACTAGTTATTTTTACCAGTGTATTTTTAAATATAACATTTTTGAATTCTGCTGCTTTTGCAATTAGAAAATAGTTATATCTAGCTATAAACTAGCTAAAATGGCAACCGAGTGAGAGAGAGAGAGAGATGGGTAGGGAGAGAGAACAATTAAACAGCGATTAAAAGCGGTCGAGCAACCCTAGCCACGAATTATGAATAAAATAAAATTAAACGCAATTGCTCAAATGTCTGCGCAATGCGAAATCGCAAACTCCGTTAACCCCCCCCCCATTACGTACTCCATTAACCCCTCCCCCATCTTCCCAACTCCCCCCACTCTCCAGCGCTCGCTTTGTCGTTCCATGGAAAGAGAGACATGATTAAAGCTGCGCACGAAACGCTTTTCACATAAAAGACGCCGCGTGTAGCGCGCGTAAGTTGATCTCGCCAGTTAATCGCACAGAAAATCTTCATCAGAAATGGACGGCAGCCGAAGCAGCGACAGCGGCAGCGGCAGCATCAGCAGCAGCAAAAAGTAAAGTTACTCAAACTAAAATAAATACAATCAAAACATGAAGCGTACAACACAAGCAATAAGTAACGACAACAACAACTACAACAATAACAAGACCCAAAGACCCAAAGCAACAGCAACAGCAACAGCATAAAAATAAAAGCGCGCCGGCAAAACATTACAAGAGAATCGCAGTCGCTGCCGCTGCCGCTGTCGCTGCCGCTGCCGATTGTCGATTGCCGACTGCAAAGTCGCAGCAACAAATAGCATAATCGCACAAAGCGACGGGTCTCCCCACACAATTTAGATGCGACCCAATAGATAAACTTAAAGAGGCTTTTATTTAAACAAAGCGCAGCGCAGTCGTTGAGTCTCTGACTCTGACTCTGACTTAAGCAACCATGAGAAGAGCAACAGACAGACAGAGCGAGAGCGACAGAGAGAGAGCACCTTTTGGTGCTGTCGTCGCTGACGCGCAAAAATGTATGTAGCTTACAAACAAGCAACATAAGAGAGCAAGCTCAGCTTTGACTGCAGCATGCATGCTCACTCGCTTGCACTTGCAGTGCCGTTCGCGTTCGCTCTACTCGTTAGGCTGCGCTGCGCTGCGCTCGATTGTCAATCTTATTGGAATTGCAGTTTTGTGGCTGATCTTTTAATCGAATCGTAGCATTTATTATTGCGATTGTTGTCGTTGTTGTTGTTTGTCTAATGTCGTTTAGCAAACAATGGACATGACCATGTCATAAGTCAGTTTACAAAATGGCTACAACTGTTAAGCGCTTTAATTAATAATTTGTGTTGCGCAACATATGCCTCCAATTGGAATCGCATTCTGATTTGACTTTGATTTGTTTTGCTTTGATTTTGATTTTGATTTCATGTTTATTTTGTCTCAATTTATGTTTGTCTTGTCCATTGACAGGCAAACAACAAAAAATTCTTATGTATTGATATTTGAATACACACACATACACACACACATGCAAACAAAGATGGCTGCGTGTTGGTTGGTCTAATTGCAATTAACACATGATGAAAAACCGTTGATTGCCCTTCAAAGCTACAACCCCCCTCCCCCTCCTGCACCCTTCAACCGTTAAGCGAGTGAAAATCAATAACAGCCATGTGGAAATTGTATTTAATTGACAGCTAAACGATTTTCCACTTGCCATGCAAATTGATTCTAATTGGACATGCAGTGGGAGTTCGTTCGCTCGAATCTGATTGGACTGCGTAACTGGCAATTTAACGTAACTAACTTAAATATAGAGTGCACATGTTTTCTAATTAGAAATTAAACTTAAATATAGATTTAACAAGTTTTTCAACTTTACTTAAAATGTCTTTTTTTTTACTTCTCCATTAAATGATTTTTTTTTTTGATAAAAAGTATATAATTAAAATGTTAACATAGAGGGTAGATAAAAGCTAATTGGACTCACACTTTTGCAGGCATACACCGTCCAATCAGAATAACTATTGTAGTGGAAAATTGATGGCTTATTAAATGTCACAATAGACGAGAATAAAATATGAATCGAGTGCATTTATTCAAACAGTTTACAGTATTCAATCAAAGGCTATAATCAACCGTTATTAGTTGCAAGTTGTCGCTCCGCCTTAACGATCCGTTTGACGCTCCACTTCCAATTTGAATTTGAATTCCAATTTGCCGACTCCATTGTGCCAACTACTAAATGCACACACACACACACACACACACACACACACACACACACACAGCTGTGAATACGTAAGCTACAAAAGAGCGTAGTGCACACGCGAAAGGCGAAAAGAAACAAACAAACGCGACATTTGAACCGGGTAGACAATCACCTAATTACATACAAGAGACACTAAGAGAGTGAGGAAGCGAGAGAGAGAGAGAGAGAGGGAGAGGGAGAGGGAGGGCGCGAGAGCTTTCAAGGCAATCTCAAGAGCGGGTTAGGGTAATTGCAAGGCGATGGCCTGTCGTCAGTTGGCTGCTTTGTAGTTGTTGTGGTAATACGCCTAAGCAAATAGCATTAAATAAAAGGTTAATAAATAGCACACAAAGCAGAACAGTAACGGTGCATGCGGTTGAGCTTCTTTTTTTTTTTTTTGAGCAGCGTAACAGCGAGAAGAGTGGAGAAGAGAGAGAACACACAATATGGCGGACAAGGCGAACCGAATGCGCTGACAGCAACAGCAGCGCAGCAGCAGCAGCAGCAGCGGCAGAGCATGTGACATGGACATGTGTGTGATGGCCTCGCTGCGCTGACTGCGCTGTGACTGCGCTGTGACGGCGCTGCTTGCGTGCATTTATTTGAGTGTCTGCATGTCTGCGTGTGTGTGTGTGTGTGTGTGAACAGTTTGTAACGCCTGCTTATTTATGCTTATTTACCGACCTCGAAGTCCTTTCAATTTAACCGACGCGACGCGACGTCGACAGCGACAGCGACAGCGCGCTGCCTATGCAAATGTCAATTGTCAGTTGGCGTTTATAACAAACTCGTCGATTGTTATTGTTGTTGTTGCTGCTGCCGCTGCTTGTTTATTTTGTATATGTACAACAATCAACTAATTATGGCTTGTTAAATTGCAGCCATTGAAATGACCATTTAAACCATTCAATTTCAATCGCATGCCGTCCACGCCTCCTTCTCTTTCTTCTCCTCTTTAGTAAGGACATTGTCAGTCTGTCTGTCTATCTGTCTGTTCGTCTCTCTCTCTCTCTCTGTTTATTTGCCTGTCTCATGTGTCAATTGTTGTCTTGGCCTGGCTAAAATGCCCACAGCATTTGATTTATCGCTGATAAAGCGAGATTCGTTTTGAAGCTTTGACAGCGAAGAGGAAGAGCTTTCACCCAGTCTCCATCTCTTCATCTTTACCTCCCTCTCCCTCTTTCTCTTTTTCTCTTTTTCTCTGCATACTGTGAAACGCCTACAAGATGTTGCAATCCATCAGCAAGTTTACACGGCAGCTTAAATCACATTTAATGTTATCGATTTGCTTGATAACTCTTTTAAAACACTTTCAAATTTAGGCGAAAATCTCTAGAAATCTCAAAAAAAATAAGAATAATATTTTCATAAGCTTTAAATTTTTTCTATATTTAACTAACTATAATTTTAATTTATCTTAATTGCGAAACACTGGTAAAAAAAAACACTAATAAATTCATTCAATAGTGTTCGAAAAAATTTTAGAGACTTCAAATAGAATTTCTTTTGAAAATTTCGGAGATTTCATTGTTTCAAATATATAGAATAGAATAATATATATGAAAAGTTGGAGATTTCATGGTTTCAACTCTATTTATTAGGCCACAAAAATGAACTTATTCAAATTAATTTTTATTTTCAGCATAGTTATTAATAATTAAACATAAGTTGTTTTTTTTTTAAATTTTAAATATATTTTATTAAAAAGTTAAAATGAATAATTTGGCGGCAGTTAAAATTAAAAAAAAATTAAATGAATAGTTAATGTAAGTTAATCGGATTTTGTGGAAATCAAATTTAGCTGCCTTATAAACTTGGTGTATTTTGTTATGATAGTCGCATCTGGCCAAGATCCTGACGCCTTTGCAATTTGTTGAACACGAATTGCAATTTGCTCAAAATTTATCGCAATTTAATCATCAGCATGGAAATGTGCAACAACAACAACAGCAACAACAACAGCAATGGGAAGCACAACAGCAACAACAACAGCAACAGCAACAACAAATGCAACAAAACTATTAACGCCAAACAATTGCAAAGGCAACGACAACGACGACGATGGTGATGATCTTTCCACCTGCTTCGACTTTTACAGCCCCCCAGGGCAACAACAGCAACAGCAACGACAACAACAACAACAACGACCATAAAAGGCCAAAGGTCAAACTCAGTTGCACACAGGAACTGTGCAACAAAATGAGCCCCGACCTTTTTTTTTTCTTAGCTGCAAATTTGCATTTTTGCCACATTTAACGGTCTTTGGGAAAAAGCTAAAGAAAAAGAAATGAAAAAAGCTTGAAAATTGATTTGTTCATGACGAACTCATTTTTGAGGTTATGCGCAAATAAATGCGGATGCTACAGAAATGCAGATGCCGAAAGCAGAAAGCAGCTTAAAAGCTTACTCAACACTGGCAGAAATACTAGAGATTAAAGATGTTCAATTAAATTTTGTAATTAATGTTTTTACCCATAAAACATTTATTTCAGATTCGAAAATGAGATTTTCAATCTATTCTGGAAGTTCGCTAACTTGAATCACCATTATCCAAAAAAAAAAAAAACAATTCGAATTATGGAGATTTTGACTTGTGGAATTATTTAATTTGAACATTGTTTGAGTTATATAAGTTCGACTATTGTTTATTTATTTTTTTTATTATACCCATTTTTAACATGGAAAACTTGGAAAAACATGTCAAGATTTTATATTTTAAAGCTTAGATCTTTGGCACTTCATTTAAAACAAGTTCGATTCTGTCAATAGTAAAATTGCTTGAGATAGCTCAAAAACTAAAAAAAAGTGTCAGTTATTGAAAATGTTCCATATATAAGAAATATTGACTTTTTGGACTTTCAAAGCGCACAACTTCAATAAAACTCACCCGATTTCCATGAGGAATGTCTAATTTTTTATAATATTAACCCTTCTTTTAGTTTGCATTTAAATTTTTTGAATCTGAGACAAAAATTTTTTTTTTTAAATTGTCGATTTTTACAGTGTTACCCCTTTAAATTTTTTGAAAATTTTCAAAAATTTAAAAACTTAAATTTATGCTTTTAATCGAGTTCAGGTGATAAAATTAGGGTAAAAAAGTACTTTTGAGCAAATTTCCACTTTTTTTCTTTAAAATCTGAGCTAAAACCTGAAAAATTGTCTGTGTACATAATACAAATCTTGATAGTTCTTCAAAAGGAATTTATTTTAAAAACTAGTTCGAAAGTGGTTCCAAAACTATTTCCCAGCTAGTTTTTTTAGAATGCCTTTCAAACGGAAGCTATTGAATAACGAGAGCGAGCAAATTGTATTGAAAGAATAAGGAAGATTGGAATATTCAATATTCATTCAATTTCGTTAAAAATAATGTTTTTTCTACTTGTGAATTTTCTCTCAGTGTAGCTACAGGACAAAGTCTTCTAGATTACAATATTTTATAATGTTTTGTTTTGCTTGTATCATTAAATTGAAAAAATATATTTCGATATAAGAAAAGACCCTATGGCACATTTCTTTTCTTCTCACTAGTAAATTTTGCTCAGTGTAGCGCAGTTAACAAAGCATTTGGCCCTCGGCCTCGGCAGCTGCATAGCAAAATGCGAAATGCGAAATGTGAAAAGTTTTGAGCGCGCGAAATGCCAGCGATGAAAGCGACTCCGATTCGCAATTAAGACAAATGTTGGTTGCTCCACACTTAATGGCTAACAGTTAACCGGTTAACGGTTAACGGTTAACGGTTAATTGTGCGACGGATTTGATTCAAGGCATTGTCGGTGGTTAAAGCGAAAAGGTTGAAAAGGTCAAAAAGGTCTAAATCTAATCACATATCAAGCACAAGTTTTGCACTGATTCGAATCGATCAAACTTGGCCCAAAAGCTCATTTAACTTTGTCCGGGCCAAAAATGTCAACATGGCAAATAAAAAAGAAAACTAAATCGAAAAGAAAACCAACAGAATTCTATTGATATTTGCTTAGAACTGATTTGCCGTTGACAGCTCGACGACACTTGATGCATTCTGAAATTGACAGACAGCTCGACAAAACGGGCACAACAACAACAACAAATTTGGCTAACAAAGTAACTGTCAATCGATAAATGCGTCAAATCGATAGATTTGCGAAATCACAGCGAAAGTGTTTCTCGGAACGTCTTTACAGTTTTTTTTATTTAAGTGTGTCTTTTTTTATTTATATTTCTTTCAGTTGATTTTCTCCACTTTATGTTAGAAAGTAACTGTCAATCGATAAATGCGTCAAATCGATAGATTTGCGAAATCACAGCGAAAGTGTTTCTCGGAACGTCTTTACAGTTTTTTTTATTTAAGTGTGTCCTTTTTTTATTTATATTTCTTTCAGTTGATTTTCTCCACTTTATGTTAGAAAGTAACTGTCAATCGATAAATGCGTCAAATCGATAGATTTGCGAAATCACAGCGAAAGTGTTTCTCGGAACGTCTTTACAGTTTTTTTTATTTAAGTGTGTCCTATTTTTATTTATATTTCTTTCAGTTGATTTTCTCCACTTTATGTTAGAAAGTAACTGTCAATCGATAAATGCGTCAAATCGATAGATTTGCGAAATCACAGCGAAAGTGTTTCTCGGAACGTCTTTACAGTTTTTTTTACTTTCCTTCGCCAATTTTATTAGACCATTTTTATTTAAGTGTGTCCTTTTTTTATTTGTGTTCGCTTCACTTGATTTTCGCAGCTTTATGTTGGAAATAATAGATACTTTAATTTAAAACCCTATTGAGCTGTAAATTAGTTTTTCAAGTGCAAGCTTTTATGTTTGCTTACAATTAATTAGTCGATGAAATTCCGAACAAGTTTTCAAAGGTTTTTTCTTAACAATTAAAAGTATATTGCACTCAGATTAAACTGCCAGAATATGTTGATGTTCTCTAAATCGAGGGTTGATTTAAAAAATTTGATTCAAGTTTCTTTCACCTCATATGCTATAAGAATATTATTATTTTTTTATTTTCCCAAGAATATTTGTCGATCAAAATTCTGGCATAGAAATAGAATCTCGAAAGGATATTTCACTACAGTCAAACTTCCCTAACTCGCACTTCTATAACTCGTTTAATAAACTTAAAAATCAAAGAATTCCATTGGTCGAAGTCTCCATAATTCGAACTTTTTTTTTGGATAAGGGTAATAAATTCAAGTGTACTTTATAAATTTTATTTTGATTTTTCCCTTTAAGAATCCATTGTAAATTTCAACTTCATAGGGAGAAAATCTGGAAGGTTTCCATTTTTCGGATTTTCCATATTTTTCTTTGGTTTTTTCCAACATTACATTTTTTTAACAGTTACACATTTTTCACTTTCAACTTTAAAAAAATTGACCAATTTTTTTGCAAATTAATTTTCTTAAAAAGTTTAAACAACTTTATTCATTTAGCACGAAAGTTCCAATTTTTTTTCGAAATTTTCTGTGTTCATTTTTTTAAGCATAAAACAGAAATTTTCGAATTTGCAATTTCGAAGTTCTTTAGTTAATTTACTTATGTTTACAATTGTTTTGTTAGAATGTGACTAATAAATTGAGTGGAAAAAAAATCCTGAACTTGTCGAAACTTAAAGCAAGGAGCAGATTTAGTCAGTGGGTGGGGAGGGGGGAAGAGAAGGCTAAGAAACGTGGCTTAAATCAACGGGTGACAACGCTAACGAAGCAGTCAGCAAACAACGAACGACAACAACAACAACGATGCTTAACAAACAAAACAAACGAGTGAAAATCGGGGCAACAACAACAATTTCACACCAGAAGGAGAAAGAGAGGAGGAGGAGAAGAGAGAGGGGCTGAAAAGGAGGAGGAGCTGGAGCTGGAGCTGGAGAATCTGGAATTGAGTGCAAAATATGGCGCAGAGAGTTCAACTAACATTCAGATTACATGGAGTCCAAGGCGAAGAGGGAGAGGAAGAGAAAGAAGGAGAAGTGGAAGAGGGAGAAGTTAAAGAGGGAAACGCAGAAGTTGTAGCCGTGTCTTTTGGCTTATTGTGGAATCCATGTTAGTTGGCGTCCTAGGCGCAGAGTTGGCACGTCATGTAGCCAATTAAAAGCGAAATACGACAAGCGAAAATTGTGGCAAAACTGAGATTCACAGGGAGCAGCAGCTGGAGGAGGAGCAGGAGCAGAAGGTAGGAAAAGCAAGGGGAGCAGGCAAAAGGAGCAGACAGGCAAACTCACAGTCACGTTTGCCAGCAAAAGCCAGACACAAATCTATGGCCCGCAATCAAATTAGACTTGCCTCCAGCTTCCCCAGGCTCCCCAAGTCTCCAAAGAGCCAAGTTCCCAATTCCCAATCCGCAAGCTCCATTGTGACCCAGAGCGAGTTGTCGCATTCGATGTCGCATCGTGCGATGTCGAGTCGAGGCTGAGGCTGAGGATGTCAGCGAGGGTTGCTCAAATAGTCCGTGTTACATTCTGTTAAAAGATTAGTAGGCCTTCTTCTCCCTAAACATAGTCGAAAAACATAGTTTAACATTTCAAAAATATTGTTTTTTAATAAGGTATTTTTCAAAAAAATCTGCATTTTAAAAGCAAATTTTTGAAATTTTTGAAAGTCTCCAATTTAACAAAAAATCAAATGCAGAATGAATTTAAAGACAAAACAATGATCAAAATGGCATCGCTCATCGAAATATGTTGAGATTTGACAAAGTTACATAACCTCGAAGTTTTGAAAATTTCGTAAAGGGGTAAGTATGCAAAATCGGGGAAATTTTGAAAATATTGAAAATTTCTAATTTAACAAAAATTTAAATGCAGATTAAATGAAGAGGTCAAACAATAATCAAAATGACATCGCTCATCGAAATATGTTGAGATTTGACAAAGTTACATAACCTCGAAGTTTTGAAAATTTCGTAAAGGGGTAAGTATGCAAAATCTAAGCATTTTTGAAAATTTTAAAAATCTCTAAATTAAGAAAAATTTAAATGCAGAATGAATTTAGAGGCCAAACAATGACCAAAAAGACATTGCTTTTCAAAATATGTCAAAATTTGACAAGGATACGAGACTTTGGAGTTTCGAAAATTTTGTAAAGGGGTAAGTATGCAAAATCTGAGAATTTTTGAAAAATTTTTAAAGGTCCAAAAGAATAAAATTTTAAATGCAGAGTGAATTAAAAGGCCAAACAGTGACCAAGACGACATTGCTTATCGAAATACGTTAAGATTTGACAAAGATACGAGTCATCGAAGTTTGGAAATTTATGTAATGGGTAAATATGGAAAATCGCTACTAGGGACTTAAGCAAAAATTTCAATAGGTTTTGATATTGCCAATATAAAGTAAAGTTTAATGTAAAGGATTAAAAAATTAATCAATTGAATCAAATGGAATTTTTGTTGTGCTCATAACTTTCGGAGCGACCCTCGCGGGGAGCACTCACTCGGCATATGTGCTCCAGTGCCAGAGCCGCTAGTTAATTGTGGCCTAATGCGACCTAATCAGTGCATGAGATTTCAATTGTGGGCCAGGCCAATATGCTAATCAGCATATGCAACATTTTGTTGCACACGGGCTCAAAGGTCGCTCAGATTTACATGTGCAACGTCTTGAGGGGGGAGGGGTAGGGTTAGGGGTTAGGGGAACACACATCTTGATATGGGAGTGTCAACGTGCCGTTAACGAACATTGCATGGATGATGGCTTTTCCTTTTGGCCAGGCCAACTGGCAAACGGGCAAACGGGCAAACTGGCTAACGACAACCGGCAGCTGGAACATTGGCAACATGACACCTCGACATGACAACAAAATGAGCTTCTGTTGCTTTTTTGAGATCACAACAACAACAACAACAACAACAACTGTGAGTGACAACTGCAACATTGCTGCTTTCAAACAGTTAACACCAGAGTCAAAGCCTTAGCCATTGCTTTGGGCCAGTTCCAATGCGTTTTGGGCCTTCTCAAACGCACCAATTGCATGCGAAATCCAAATCGAAGTCAGTTAAAATCAAAAGAAATAAGAAAAAATGCTGCTGCTTAGTTGCTCGACTTTTGGATGCCCAGTTTTAGTATTATCAAAATTTTTAAAAATATATTTTAACGAAATTAAAGAAATTTAATGTAGTTAAAAATAGAAGGTCAAACTCTGAGCAAAAGTGTCCAAAATATTTTGAAAGTTTTGTTTTATACGAACTCTAAAGTAGGCAATTGATTGAAAAGTAAAAACATCAAATACAATATTCAGAATTTTCGAAAATCACAAAGAAAATCGAATTTTGAAGAAAAAAATTAAGTATACCAAATAAATTGGAACGCAGATTGAATGAATACACCGAATCATGATTCAAAATGACATTCAGTTCAAAAATAATAAAATTAATAAAGTTATGTTGTTCAAACTTTCAAACTATCAACTTTACAGAATATTTTTCTTAATTTCTTAATTTTTTAATTAACTTTTAATCTTTTCAGTTTAAAATTTAAATATTATTTCAAAAATTTTACTTTAAAAGAAAAAAAAAGTTTTTGTTATATGCTTATTTTAGTTTAATGTTTACTTTAATTTTGCTCAAATGTATTTAGTTGAAATTAAATAAATAAATAAAAAAAAAATCTATAAATAAATTTGTCAACTGAATCTTGATGGCTTTAAAATTATTCTCACAAATCCAACATTCCCACCAACTTTCGACTACTGGGTTAAAAATAAGAAAAAAAACAAAGAAAAACGAACATTTTTCACACCCGAAACGCAGACAGTCAGTTAACTTGGCTAACAGCCAAACGGGACAACGAGGCAACACGAAGTGGCAAGTTCGAGACGCAGTTTGAGGCATTTTTGATTTCGACTCAACTGGACATTTTGGCATTCATTTACATATTCACATTCACAGTTGAGTTTCAGTTTCAGTTTCGGTTTCAGTTTTTGTCTAATGCATTTTTCTATATTGGCTTAATTGATTTTGGCGCTTTAACGAGGCGTTAAGTAAAAAAACAAACAGGTTGGCAGCTCCGCCAACGTCTGTCGGTCTCTGATTGGTCCAAGTGTTAAATGATCTGAGCTTGAAATTTTAATTTGTCAGCGTCAAAACTGTGAGCAGAACTTGATTAAAATTATTGAGCTGCGATTAATTTTATCGGCTAAAGAGTTGCGCTTTTAATTAGGGAAAGTTTCAAACTGCAGACATTAGAAATACAGAAACTCTAATTGGGAAATTATTTCACTTCTTCAAAAATTGTACTCAAAAATTCATTACTTTGCTTTCTTTCTTTGCCCAAGCAACAAATCTCTCAACTTCTACAAATCTGTCACTTTTCATTAGTCTCATGACTTTTTTTTAAGATATAAATATAGTTAAGTATATATATTTAAATAACAATCAGAGCATTTCAAATCCAAATCTTGCACTTTTCACTTTCTTGTCTTTACTTTTTTCAAAGAAACAAATCTTGTCAAGTTCATCCTATTGGGCAGTTTTCCTCTCGCTCCAAATGATGAACTTTGAATTCCTTTTCCATATACCAATCTTAAGTATCGGAAGACTTAAGGAGTCGATTTTTTCTGAATTTCCTACTTGATTTTCAGATCACTCAGATCTTAAGAAACGTAAGACTTCAAGAGTCGATTTCTCCCAATTTTCCTACCTGTCGATTTCTCATTTTCTTCTGTTACAAATTATCCATAAATTTGTTCAAAATAATACAGAAAGAACATACCTTAGATTTCAAAACACTCAGATCGTTAAGATGTGTTATCCACATAAATAAATATGTTTCGCATAAGGTCAACCTTCTGAAGCCAGTGCTGGAAATCCTAATAAAGAAATAATAATAATATTACCTTCAAGTTTATCAGTATTATCCCAGATTCATATGAAGATCAAGTCAGTTTCATAGATTTATTTCGCATGCTGAAATTGTTAGACTTAGCTGTCAAAATAATGTTGAGAAAGAGAATTCTCACAATCGCCGTTGGTGAAATTAGCATACCTTGATCAAAGTCCTTAATTAGACGTATATATATATATAGACATATAGGTATCCATATCAACTAGACTATATTACGAATATTTAAGATTCTATGTAAGTATTGTATTTTCTTTTTTTTTTGGTATTTGGGGAAACAGTTAAAATCGCCTTATCGCCATTTTGTTATTGTTATAAACATTAATTTATTTTCATTTCACATACGATTTATATGTCCTATTTATAATAATGTTGTGCTTTAGTTTGGTTTTATTTTTTTTACAGTGTACCAAGTTTATGTCGTCTCTATTATGTAGATTATCATATGAGATATTTTTTCCTTTTTTTCTTTGTAATTGTAATTTCTGTTTTTTTTTTCTCCGTTTTTTCGTTTTCGTTTTTTTCTTAATTACCACAACAAGCGTTTCCAGTTTTCTTATTTGATTTACTAACAATAACTAATCAATATATATATATATTTATATATATACTTATACAACAGACGCTTTCTGTATGACGATTTCGAAACTTATTCTCAATGATCCGTTCTTCATTATTTTGAAGAATCCAGAAGAACTGTTCGACAGTCGGAATTTAGTATTTTAGAGAGAGATTTCGAGTCGAATTCGTAGCTGAGAACGTGTTGCCTGCATCTATATATATATATATATATATATATTATTTATATATATTTCTATATACGAAATGGTTGACCAAATTGTAAATAGTTGAAGATTTTTATACAGAGACTATATGCATAATATCTAAGCTATTAATACTCCTTTGGTAATTTTACAGTATCCGGTTAGTTAGAGAGCGTTATCAAACAGTTAAGATGCGATTTTGGAGAGTTTTTGGGCATTTTTCGAGGAAGGGATTGAGGTTAAGAAATTGCAACTGTATATGTGTGTTTGTGTCTGTGTCTGTGTGTGTGTGTGTATTTTTCGCTGTAAACAATTTGCAAATTTACTTAAGCTTATCATTCAAATACAAATACGCAAAATGGCTGTATTGATATTGTTTTTTTCTGAGTGTAATTATTCCTTCATGCAAAAAGAAGAAGAAAATGTTTTTTAAAAAACTTTTAAGTACATATAAAAAATATTACATTATTCTTCTTGCCGTTACATACATATTTACAGTTATCAAATTACGAATTACAGTTAGAGTTTTACAGTTACGAGTATTTTTTTTTTCAAGTTACGAAATCGAAATCAATTAAAAAATTATCGATTCCATTGTCGGCACTCCCGCACGAAAGCTATTTATTGTTACAATTGCATAACTATCGATTAACGATAATTATCGATCAGATCATCGCCTATCGATTATGCAATTTAGTGAATGCTGAAAGTAATCGGAGAAAACAAAACATGCAACAACGAGAGTTCAAATCTAAATATATTATATAATTTATTTATTATATCAATTATTTTTCTTCTAAATGGAAATTTTAAACAGTCTGTGTATGTGTGTGTGTGTGTCTGTGTAGGTTAAGTATATATGTATATACTCTGTGTTTCATCGATTTTTCGTGTTTTACCCGTAATTGTAGTTGCAAAATTCAAATCAAAAAGTACACATCACAATGTTCTTCATGGATTAGGAGCGAAAAATGATGAATGAAACAGATGGAGAGCCCACTGAATTCTATATGGATGTCTGGATGTGTGTATATAACTATGTATATAGAGTAGTATAATTCCTTAAAGGGTCGCCGATATATATATAAATATATATATCTGTATATCTATGTATATTAAGTACATAATGTGTAAGGTACAATATACAAACATGCATTCATCATTCCCATACGACTAACTACATATGTGTATATATATATATATATATATTTATGTGTGTGTGTTTGTGTGTATCATGTGTATATAGACAAGAAGAGACATTAGTTTTTTTCTATAGCGGAAGTCGGGGTTGATTTATTTCTCTCAGTGTATAAAGCTTTTCTCACAAATGCCTTCGATAAATCGAGTGTTTGCTCTTTCTATTCTCAACTCAACTGAAATGTAAACATAATAAAATAATAAACAAATCTGATTTTTGTTGTTTTTTTGTTTCTTTACTTGAAATCGCAATAATTATGTATATTTTTTCTGCTGTTTATAATGTTTTTTTTTTTCGGTTGTTTTATTAATTTGTTGTTTTTAAGTTGCATTTTTGTTTCCATTTTTATTATCGCTTGCTCTTACGAAGCTAAATTACATACTAAAGAAAGTACAGCTACATATATATTAATTATACTTTATTTAATGTTATTATTAAATATATTTATATATATATTATTATATATATATATATATATATATATGTATACTATTAATTTTTTTGCATTTTGTTTTGGATTTAAAATATTTTTTACTCATGCGCAAGCATCGAAATTTGCTTTTGCAGTTTACAATTACAATTAAAAGTATTACCTTGTATAAAAATAATAATAATAATATTATTAATAATAGCGTACATTAATAGTGTTGGTGTAGGTGTTTTTATGTATGTGTGTGTGTGTGTTTGTTTGTTTACAGTAATCCCGCCTTTACGATAATCACTAAACATTATCGTTATCGTTATCATAATCATTACTTCCGCTTACATTTTCACTTTCTGCATCTCTTGCACTTCCTTTGAATTTGTGTGTGTTTCCATAGTTAAAATAACTAAATGTAGTTTAATGTTTTGTTGTTGTTACAGCATAAGTTAATTTAATTTACGTACATTGAAAAATGTTTTCGCTCCTTTCACATTCTCTCTCTCATATTTATTATTATTATTAATATTATTACTATTATTATTATTATTATAATATTATATTATATTATGTTTTCGTATTTTTGTTTTGTTTTTGTTAACGCACGCTGCCAAACGCCTATCGAGTGGGCGTGGCAGCGTTGCTAAAGCGCGTGGTTCTGAAACGGCAAAAACAGCTTTTGAACAAAGCCAACAATGCCAAATGTTCATGTTGTTTGTTGTTGTGTGTGTTGGGTGTGTTGGGTGTGTGTGTGTTGAGATGCCAACTAACATTACATTTGTTTTTTCTTGTATTGTAATTACTAAACATATTTATTAGCATTATCATTTAAAATTATTATCAAATATGTACAGTTTGCTATTTAACACATGAGTTTTCTTTCTTTCTGTTTACTTTTTTGTTGTTTGTTGCATTTCATTTAGTTTAGTTGCTGGCTCTTTCTCAGTTGCCAAACTGAGCGCGCGATTCTATTATTTAATTAATTAATTAATAATTATGCTTTAATGCTTTAGGGTTAGGCGATCTTGAAAATAAGACCTGAATCGTTTTTTGTTACACACATAATCTAAAATTAAGCGAACTTTGTTATTGGTGGCTTTTTTCTCATTTCACGTTTTATACACAAGTATCTCTCTCTCTCTCTCACTCTCTCTCGCTCTCTCATTTTCTCCTGATGCTTTCGCTCTGCCAAGATTGAAGCAAAAGTTAAGCAAAGAATTCTACAAAGTACAATTTACATTTATATAATCATAAGAGTTACTATAAATCAACACGCTCAGTTGCCGCTCTGCTCAAATTATGTAACAAGAATTGAAAAAATCTATGGGTTCGATTTTGGTAGTTGAAGGAGAAGGCTGTGAAGCTGGAAAGTTGCTGGCTCTCTCACAATTTTGCAGATATATTCAGAAATTGGAATATTTCTTGTATATGTTATGCTATATATTATCTATATATATATTTGTTGTGTTGCCATCTAGGCAGACGTCTGTTTGTTGCCGTGCTTCACCAGGCAGAGCGCACAGCAGCACTGCGAGGGCGGCTTCAACAGTTGTCCCAAGGCCAGCATTAATGGACTCGATCCTGCAGCCGACAACACGGAGGAGCTTGACGAGGACGAAGACGACGAGGATGAGGTTGAAGTTGAAGTTGAAGTTGACGACGTCGATGTCGCTGTCGCTGTGTTTGTTGCCAGACTAAGCGAAATGCCGCTGGGCAGTTGAAGTGTGCAATGAGCTGCATTTGTGATTGCATGTTAGCTGACCTCCGTGTCTCATCTGTTGATTGTTGGCGTTGCATTCACATTGCTCGTTGTTGCACTCACTCCAGCTGCAGCTCCTGCTCCTGCTCCTGCTCCACTGGCTGTGCCACTGTTGCCATTGTTGTTATTGTTGTTGTTACTATTATTATTGTTGTTGTTGTTACTATTACTATTGTTGTTGTTGTTGTTGTTGTTGTTGTTGGTAGATGTGGGCAACACAACGCCACCATTGTTGGCACTGTTGGCCATGTGACAAACCTGCTCCACAGTCAGTTGTGTCTTGCCCACCTCCTTGGCTCCAGCCGTTGAAACCTCCACAGTGGCCACATTGTTGTTGGCATTCGCCGCAACCAATTGTCGTATTGTTGTGGGCGTGACACCGCCTCCACCTCCTCCAGTGCTGTTAACGGTTGTGCCCAGCGGCAACGTGCGCGTCAGTATTGCCGAGTTGTTCAGACGTCCACGCAGCACCTGCTGCAATCCAGCGGGACCGAGTTGCATCTGCATCTGACCCGTGTTGTTCTTCTGCAGCGGCTTCACATTGAGCAGACTGGTGTAGAGCACACGCTTGTCTCCCGCTGATACGGGCACCTGCAACTGTCCTCCGCCGCCTCCTCCGGTCTTGAGTTTCTGATGTGGTTGGAGTTGCTGCTGCTGCTGCTGCTGCTGCTGCTGTTGTTGTTGCTGCTGATGCTGTTGTTGTTGTTGCATGGCTGTGGTCAGCGGTGCGCCCGTCTTGTTCAGCACCACTGTGGTGGCTCCGAGTTGCTGCGTTGCCTGACTGACCAACGCTTCGGCTGTGGTCACCGAACCGGCGCTGCTGACAAAGTTCAGCTTCAGTGGCGCCTCCTTGTAGTGCAGCTTCTGTTGGCCCACCACATTGCCGGCTGCCACCGCCGCCTGCAGCTCGCTGGCCGTTGCAATCGTGAAGTTGCCGCCGCCTCCGCCGCCGCTGTTGCTGCTGGTCAGAAAGATTTTGTTGGCCTGTTGCGGCGCCGCCTGCGATGTGATTATTGCCGTCGCCGGCTGGAGACTGTAATTGTGATTGGCCGCAATGGCAGCAGCTGAATTGGGTTTCTGTTGTTGTTGCTGCTGCTGCTGTTGTTGTTGCTGTCCCGTTTGCTGTTGCAGATTGAGGTCGGACACCAGGAGAGGAAACTGTGCCATTTTTATCACCTTGCTGAACTTTTGCAGCTGTTGTTGTTGCTGCTGCTGCTGCTGCTGTTGATGCTGCATCGCATCGCTGCCATCTTGCAGGGTGAGTTGCTCCCCAGCTCCACTGGCCACCAGCTCGTCCTCCTGCAGCATCAGCTGCTGCAGCTGCTGCTTCGTCAGCTGAATCTGCTGCTGGGCCACCGCCTGTTGGCCCACCTTACGCTGCGAGAATTTGCGATTGAGCAGCAGCTTGTTTATGTCTGCAAAAGAGCAATACCAGTTAATAAAACTAATCAAATAAGTCATTGAATTCGTGAGAAAAAAAACCTAATTAAATTAAAGCTATAACTTTTATTTAAGCTAATAGAAATTACTACTTAATTTAAAAAATTTAAATAACTCTTTTCTTTTAAATTGTAATTACTTGTTAACATACTCTGTTAAAAAAAAATATAACATACTCTGTTAAAAAAAATAGAACTTATCTGTTAAAAATATATATAACATACTCTGCTAAACAAAATATAACATACTCTGTTAAAAAAAATATAACATACTCTGTTAAAAAAAATATATAACATACTCTGTTAATAAACATACGAATAAAATAGGCCAAGCAAAGATGATTAAAGCATTCAATAATCGGTGTAAATAAATATCCTTTAAATTCAATCAAAAGTAGAGATTTAATTTATTTAGTTTTATAAAATTCTAAATTTGAGAAGGATAAATATTAATATTTTTTTAAAGCATCCCATTAAAAAATACAATATCTAGCATTCTCTAATTGATTCAGATAATTTTGCTCTTCGAATTTTTGTTTGCTCTAATCTTTTGTTTGCGATACCTGATTTAATATGGTTATCTATTTTACGTAGCCTTGTTGCTTATGTCAAATATACAAATAAAAACTAGTTTTCGTAATATGTTCTAAAATTATTCTTAAAGTATACAACAACCTAAGCTCTCTTAATCCATCACTAGTTACAGGGTATTCATTCAGTACATCAATATGAAAATCTACAAGGACATCATCACTGGTGACGAGATGTTCACAGACACCTATAAAATGAAGCTGGTGGACGATGTGATCTACGAGGTGCAGGGCAAGTTGGTCAGCCGCAATCAGGACAATATTGTCCTGGCCGGTGCAAATCCCTCGGCGGAAGGAGCTGACGAGGGCAACGATGAAAGTGTTGAGACAGGCGTTGATATCGTATTGAATCATCGTCTGCAAGAATCCTTCGCCTTTGGCGACAAGAAATCCTTTACACTCCATCTCAAGGACTATATGAAGAAAGTGCTCGATAAACTGCAGAATTCAGCATCCGATCAAGTTGATGTCTTCAAGAGCAACATGAACAAAGCAATGAAGGATATTCTGAGCCGTTTCAAGGAATTGCAATTCTTCACAGGCGAATCCATGGATGTCGAGGGCATGGTCGCCATGTGCGAATATCGGGAGATTAATGGCGACAGTGTTCCCGTCTTTATGTTCTTCAAGCACGGTCTCGAGGAGGAGAAAGTCTGAAGACTGATCCACTTGCACATTCTATTTAACATGTTTATTACATTAAAGAAGTTTCGAAATGCAGCGATATAATTGGATTTGCAATTTCCGATTCCATTTTGAAGGTACATCAAATCTTCACACTTGATGTTGATAATCCACTAAAGATCTTATTTTTTACTCTTCAGCTCACTTAAGTGATGTAAAACTACATCGACAAATCGATAACTCGGTTACGCGGAAACGTTTTTTATGTACACTAACTCGGTAGTTTCTAATTTGCCGATATATCGGCAAATCGATTTATGTTTCGATTTAAAATCCGATCTATACATAAATAAATATGTAAGCACGCGCAAATTCAAAGGAGCTTCTATGTAAATAGCTACATATGTAAATAGGTAACATTAGTGATGTAAAAATATACATCAGAAAATCGACAACTCGATTTTTGTTTAAGTGCATTTCAAGTACTTGAACTCGATAATTTGTTTGAGTTATATCGATAATTTGATAATTGTTGCGACGTTTCGAACATTTCGATTCAAAACTCGATCTAATTACTGGATCTGATAACTCTTTAGACTTTCTATACAAGCTGACCTTTTCCCTATGTCTCAGATTAATCCTCTGCTCTCACCTTTCTCCATCAACTCTCTCTCTCTCATCTGCTCTCTTGATCATCACAAAAGTTGTCTTTCCAAATGTTGCTAAAGTTCGAATTGCAATGTTGTTGACTCACCAGTGTTTTCGGGTCCATTTAGCTGTCGCTTTTGGGTGGCCCGACCCGCCCAGACGATCTTGTTGCCCACCGCAGTGGCTGACTCGGCGGTGGTGCTGGAGAGCACTGCTGTGGTTGCCACCGCAGTATTTGTGCCGCTCACTTGACGCCAGACAATTGGTTGTTGTTGCTGCTGCTGCTGCTGTTGCTGCTGCACCAATTGTTGTTGTTGATGGGCGTTATTGTTGCGCGTGGGCGTGGCCACAATCAAAGGCGTGCTCGTCGTTGTCTGTTGTTGTTGCTGTTGCTGTTGCTGCAGTTGTTGTTGCTGCTGCTGTTGCTGTTGCATGTTGGTTATGCTGTGCACCGCCAACTGTTGCCCACTTGCCGTATTGATGATATTCACACTGGAATTCGCCGTGGCATTCGAGTTGTTATCATTATCATTCTGTAGCTTAACATTGGACAATGTGATCACAGTGTTGGGGCCAAGGGAGCTGCTGCCACCGCCGCCGCTCTTCTGTATGGCATAGGTCACCTTCTGTCCGCCAATCTGGGCAGCTGTCATTATCTCGCCACTGCTCGTGGTGTAGATCATGTGGTTGCCACTGCGTGTTGTCACAATGCTCTGGGACGAAATGACGGCGGGTTGACCGCCAACAATATCACGTTGCATTTGAAACAGCAACTGTTGTTGCGGTGCCTGTTGTTGTTGTTGTTGCTGCTGCTGTTGTTGCTGCTGCTGTTGTTGTTGCTGCTGCTGTTGTTGCTGTGGTGTTGCTTGTCTTTGTTGCACTGTCACATTGCGTAGCTGCGCCTGCGCCAACTGATGCTGCAACTGTTGCTGCTGTGGCGTCAACGTAGGCAACGTTGGCAGTGTTGGCAATGGACTGCTGCCCGTGTGCGGTGTTATCGTCACAATGTCACCGACAGCTGCACCGCCAGCACTCACAAACTCGGTGCGCGCTATTAGCTGTGTGGTTGCTGCTGCTGTTGCGTTTGCCGCAAATTGATTTAACAGCTGCTGCGTGACAGCAACTTGTTGTTGTTGCTGTTGTTGCTTCTGTTGTGGCTGCAACAACTGTTGTTGTTGTGGCTGTTGTTGTGCTGTTATCTGTGCTGGTATATTGAGCACATGTTGCTGTGGTGCTGCTGCTGCTGCTGTTGTTGTTGTTGTGGGCAATTAACGTTGGCGCTGGCGTTGCAACTGCAGTTGGAACTGTAGCTGCAAGTGTTGCTGTTGCTGCTGCTGCTGCTGCTGCTGTAACTGCAACTGTTGTTGCTGTTGCTGCACTGGCGGGTGGTGGTGGTGGCGTTCTTGTTGTTGTTGCTGCTGGTGGAAATGTTGCTGCTGATTTTACTACTTGCTCCACAGATTCCAGCTTCACGGGCAAGACGGCAACTTCCGGCTCCTCCTGCTTCTTGGCAGGCGGCCTTTGACTAAAGAACAACGAGGGACGCTCAGCAACCAGGAAACTGGAACTGCCCACGGGAGCAACATTGCCGCGGAGCTGGGCACGATGACGTGACGAGCGTTTCATCGATTCGGTTGCATTGTTGCCCGCAGTCGTCGTTTTGCAATCGAGCAAATTGTCGGCATTCTCAACCTCATCGACAACGGCTGCCTCGCCGTCGAGTATGCCGTTCCAGAAGCTGGTCGCCTGATTCAGAGCCTTGGGATCATCCATGCTGCACTCCTGCAGGATGTTGACCAGCATGTGATCATCGCCCAGCAGATTGTTAATGTCGTTGAGGGAATCGCCACCACTGAGATTAAACTCCAAGGCTGAACCGGAGGCGGAAGCGGAGCCAGAACCAGAACCAGAACCAGAACCCAATCCCAATCCCGATCCCGTCTCCGAACAGAGGCCATTGGGACTCTGATTGCGGCTGCCACGAGCGTAGTCCAGCGCATAGGCGGTCTGCAGCAACTGTGCATCCGCATCGAGATCCGTGTACTTGAAAGCGCTGCTCATAAACTGAGCATCGTCATCATCAGCATCAGCATCTCCACGGCATTTGCCCAAACGACTCAGCTCGATGCTAATGGGCGTGTCCTGTGTCCAGTCCACCAAGGCGGCGCCATCGTCACACAGTTTCCCATTGCCATTGTCATTGTCGTGACTGTTGCCCGTGTCCGACAGCTCATCCGTTGGCGTCTTGGGTCGAAAGTGCAGCCAATCGCGGCGAATCTCCGACAGCAGCTCGTTGCAAATGTCCAAGCGTTGACTCGACGTGGGCGACAAACCGCCCATGTAATCATAGGCATCATAGGCATCGTTGTCATCCTCTGTTGTTGTCGTTGCTGTCGCCTCAATGTGCAGCTGCTTGTTGTGCAGCCGAATCACATCGGGCATTTGGTTGAAGCAACGCGTCTGATTCAGATGCTCCAGCTTCTCCTCCTGCCGCTGGCGCTTTTGTTGCTGTGCCTGCAACTCCTTTTTGACGGCCGTGTGTCGAATAATGTTGCTCAACTGTGCCAGATTCACATCATCCTCCGCCTCGTCATCGTCCATCAATTCGGATGGATTCTTCTGTGCGGTTGTTGTTGTTGTGCTTGCTGTTCTTATGCTGCTCAGTGGCTCATTTGAATCATCCGCATCGATTAATTCACGCTTTATCGTCTTGGCCACTTCTTCAAGCGTTGCTGCTGTTGCTGTTGTGGTTGTTGTTGTTGTTGTTGCTGCTGCTGCCGCTTGAGCGGCACGTGCTGCGGCTGCTGCTGCCGAGGTGGATGCCACCGGCTGCTCATCGAGAGCAACTGTTCCTGTTCCTAATCCATCATCCTCGGTTGCATCCGCCGCTTCCACTTCTTCCACTTTTATCACATTGAATTTTTCGCTAATGCTAACACTCTTATTCATATTATTATTATTATTACTACTACTACTATTGTTGTTGTTGTTGTTGTTGTTATTAAACACGGTGTTGTTGTTGTTGTTGTTATTATTATTATTGGAACGGTGGTGCTGATGATTGGCATGACGTGTTTGCTCCATTGGCTCATCGCAGTTCAGCTCCTGCTTCAGTTCCAGCTGCTGTTGTTGTTGTTGCTGTTGCTGCTGCTGTTGTTGCTGTTGCTGTGGTTGTTCTTCTGCAATCTCCTCCTGCTTTGTTGTCGCCTGCAGCGCCAGCGCCAAACGCTGCAAATACGCGCGTGGCAATGGACGTAGTGGCAACAAATCCGCTCCCGTCGCCGCCCCCTCACTGGCCACGCCTCCTTCCTCCGCTGCCCTTTCCTTTGCCTGGGCAGCGGCGTTGCTATTGAATCGCTTGGCGGCATTGAGTTCACGCATTTGCTGCTTCTTACGCCGTTGCAAGCGACGTCGCTTCATTCGCATCTCGTCGTGGGGATTCTGTTGCAGCGTCACCGCCGAGCTGTAAGCGCTGAGACGTGAGATGTTCTCATCTTCTGTGCACAGATCATCGTCGTCATCATCGTTATCGTTATCATTATCATTATCTTCGTGCTGTTTCTCCTTCGGATTCCGCTCTGTCGTCGCCGGCAGCGGCTCCTGTTTGGGCAGCACTTGATCGCACTGTGTTTCCACATTGAGAACTGTCTCATTGCCATCTGTAGTTGTTGTCGCTTTGCTGGTGGGCAAATCCACGACGGTGGGCGGGGAACTGGGCTTGGGCAGCAACTGCAACGGTTCAGTTAGTTCATTCTTGAGCGGCTTGTGACTCCGCACCACATTCTCCAGCACCGTGTAATCGAACTGAGACCACAGGTCGTCATATCGACTACTGGCACGATCCAACAGCACACGTCCACCACGCCCCAAACGTCGGCGGGCAAAGCCAATGCAACGAGGTCTACAATTAAGAGAGTTTATACATTGAATAACTTGAACTTATAGATATATCATTGATAAGGCGCACCTGGGATAGTTGATAGAGGTGAGCGTATAACGAAACTTGGCATCGGGTCCAAGCCCAGCCGCACCGGGCGGCAACTCATCCTCCTCCTGGTTCTCATCCGGCGACTCCCAGGGCCAGCGACCTTCGCGATCTCCACGCATCTGCGGAAATAAATAAGAATTATTTAAGTGATCATGTTCTTTAAGCTAAGCAATAGTAATAAATGAAGACAAAATTAAATTTAAAATATTGTTTACTATTTTAGTAATCGAATTCATCTAATTTGGAACTTCTCTTTTTTCCTATTTTAATTTGTTTTCTCTTAAATATATTAATATTGTTCATTTATCGTTTACTATTAGAAAAATCAAATTCGTCTAATTTCGAACTTCTCCTTTTTCCTACTTTAATTTGATTTCTCTTAAATATATTAATAATGTTAATCTATAGTTTACTATTAGAATAATCGAATTCATCTCATTTTAAACTTCTCCTTTTTCCGAATTGAATTTGTTTTCTCTTAAATATATTAATATTATTTAATTTCAATTATAAATCAGTTCATGGACTGCTTTTAGTTGTTGTTGAGTGTTTGCCATCAAAACTGTTGCCAAATTAAAGTCTGCTTGGATTAATCCATGGATTAAATGCTTACCCGCAGGTAGTTACAGCTGACTTTGCGTCTAAATGCAAACGGCGCTTCCTCTTCGCTCTCGGAGCCCAGTTTGTTGCCATTTTGATTGCCCGCACCGAGGTAATCCTCCTCCTCGCTGTCCGCATTCGACTCGTTGTTCGCCGGGGACGAGCTCTGGCGATGCAGCAGATGCAGATGGGAGAGATGCGCGGGTGGAACACCAGACGCAGATGTGGCCAGGCCAAGACCAGGCAAATACTGTTGTTGTTGTTGCTGCTGTTGCTGCTGCTGCTGCTGTTGTTGTAGTTGCTGCTGCTGTTGCTGCTGCTGCTGCTGATGTTGTTGCTGCTGTTGCTTCTCCCGTGGCAGTTTATGTTTGCGCTTCCTGTACGGTCGCTTCTCCTTCCGACTGCTGCTCCCGTTGCCACTGCCAGCGCTGATGCCCTCTGAAAAAACAACAAATAAAAATAGATATTAAAAAATAAACTCTTCTCTTGTGATCGTAATGATTTCAGTTTTTTAAATACATTATTTTATATAAATTATTATATATAACTCTTGTTAACTAAATAAAAATATTGAAAATAATGATCAATTTTTATTTTTATTTAGAAATCTTTTAACTTTGATATTGGAAATAAGTCCTTTTAATTTGTTATTTAGAAATCATAATACAGCCTTCATTATTTGGCTAAAGCTTATCGAAATATTTTTCAAATTTCAATCCATTGCATTTTTTTGGGTTCCACCATAAGATTTATACTATTATTACATTTTAATCGTCTGCTTTTAGTCAACGTTGAATAAATAAATGAAATACAAATAAATATGAAAACTAATAAAAAAATATAAATATTTATACTAATATCAAATTCTATTCGACTTCTTTTAGTTTTTTAAATATGAAAACTAAAGAAAAATGTAGATATTCAACACGTTTCAAAAGAAAATGATAATAAAAATTGATCCTTTTGCGAGAATAGCCCATCATAAAATAGTATACCTGGACTAAACGTTTTCTGATCTGGTATTCTTAAATGCCTGGCTCTTATTTGGAATCCCCGGCTGTTGTACCTGAGTGTGATCACTGTACTTACCCATTGTCATACTCGATGTGTTCAGGTACTGCGATGCCTGCGCATAGACGGTCGTGTTGCCGGCACCTCCTGCGGCCAAAATACCCGGGGTAAGGACACCACCTGCTGAGAGTAGAGCACCCGTGCCCGTAGTGCCACCTGCCGTTGCGCCTTGTGAGTATTGATTCGCATACAATGAATTGTACACAGGTCTGAAAATAATGATAATTTTTAATTAATATATATTCAAAATAAATGAAATTAATTTATTATCAATTGCAGACGCACCTCGAGCTCTTGTATTGGGCATTGAGCTCGGAATAAACGGCTCCGTTAAAGTCGCGCATCTCGACACGTTTCTCAAAGATGTTGACGGTCATCTTCAGATGATCCCGCTTCGTCTCCTCGCGTCGCCTCACCATCTCCAGTATAGTTGTGGCGCGCTGCAGATCGCGTCTGTAAAAAAACAACAATTATTTATTTATATTGTTTAAAAAACCAAAAAACACAAACGAATTAAATTAAGAATTTTATAACCATAGGTAAATCAAAATTAATCAATTTAATATTCTACCTCCAATAATTCTTATTAATAATAAACATATTATTCCTCGTAACATAACTCAACCTTTATCATTTAATACATTTAATCTTCTACAATTTAAATCCCTTGTTATTGAGTAATAGACTAACCGAAAAGAATAACAAACTGTTAAACTAGTAGAAAACAATATACAAAAAATGAAAATATATTAATATTTCTAATTATTACAATTTCTAAAATGATATCTTTTGAATAAAATCCTGCTAAAAATGGTATTCCACACAAAGCTAAATTTGAAACATTAAAACAAGGTATATGAGTTCTCCTATTAAACGAATATCTTGAGAATTATTTATATTATGAATCATAGCTCCAGCACATATAAATAATAAAGCTTCTAAAAAAAAAGCATGAGTAAGTAAATGAAATATAGCTAATTTATAAAATTCTTATTATTAATCCTGACTAAATGTAGATAAAGCAATAATTTTCTTTAAATCAAACTCGAAATTAGCTCCTAATGCCGCTATAAATATTGTTAAACAAGACAATAATAATAATATTTGAGCTAAAAATTCGAATGTTTCTGAATGTCTTTCATTCCTAAACTGACTTACCGCAGTTTGAGCATCTTTTCGTAGGAGGCTTCGTCGTTTTTGCGATTCTTACGCGTTTGCATTTTCTCGGTGCGCCGTCGAAATGCCAAATAGGGATTATTGGAGCTGGCGCCAGGTCGGCTCTCTGTCTTGACGGTGAGTATCAGCGGATGTTGCTGCGGGAGTGAAGAATGGAGTTTAGATAGATTACATAAAGTAACTCAAACTCAAGCACTCGCTCATCTCAGCTTACCATCTTGAGGCGCTTGTTCAGCCAGTAATCGTAGACGGATATGCTCGTCTCGTCGTCCTGGTTGAGCAGCGATTTGGCCTCGTTGAGCGTGACGACCGTTTGGCCGGAACTCTTCTCCAGTCGATCCATCATTTGCTCGAACCGCAGCTCAGTCAGCTGCAATCGCTGCTGTTGACTCAGCCAATCCTCATCCGCGCTATCCATGTCATAGTCGGGCACTTCAGTGTCCAGGCCCAGAGCTATAAAGAGTTTAAGATTGATTAATATATGATAGAAGTAAATTTTAAATATATATTAAAAAGTATAACAAAAATACAGATGAATCAAAATTCGTCTGTGATATGTATAATTAAGAAATTGTCGCCTTACGCTGCATATGGATCATTTGACGTGGCATCTTGTAATCCGGCGGATAGTAGGCATCGTAAAATGGTTGATCCGTCTGCAGAACTTCTGGTGTTGGGATGATGAGACCCGTGCAAATGGCGCGTTGCAGATGATGCTCCTGTTTTTCGATGAATGGAGAAATGTTAGTAATTATATCATAATTAATTGATTGATTAATTACTCACCGACTCCTCCTCCTTCTCCATGCCGCTGGGCATTTGGGGCACAGCGCGATTAATGGCCGAATATTCGGGCAGATCGGGCAGCTCCTCCGCCAAGTAGATGGGCATCTGCTTGGACGGATCCAGGTGACGTGCTCTGAACGATAGTTTTGACATTTTGTGGCTGTTTTTTATTTGTTGTTGTTGTATGGAACGTTTAGCTGATAAATAATGTGTGGAATTCTATGTTGTTAATGTGGCTGTTGTTTGTAGCTGTGTAGCTGTGTTGCTCTGTAGTTTTGTAGGTTGTAGTTTTGTGGTTTGTGTGATAAAGGGAACACTTAAGTTGCTATTGATGCTATGCAGTAACAATTGCCAACAACGGACAACTGCGGATTTCTACAGCTGCGATTTGTTGCTGCTTCTACTGTTGCCTCTTCTATACAGTTGCCGGCTAACAGTTTCGTTGTTCTGCTGGTTGTTGTTGTTGTTGTTGTTGTTGTTAGCCTCACAAATGTGACGTCTGTGGATGGAGGAGATATGCTGCTCTTAAGCGTATGCAACGGCGTCAACAATATCAACGCCAGACGAGTCTTATTTGTTGCTTTTGTTTTTGTTGTATGTAGCAGTCGCTGCTGCTGCTGCTGCAGTTGCTGCTGCTCTGCCTGCGTTTGTAGCTCCGCCTCCTCTGCCTCCGACTGAGCACCGGGGCTGCGGTGGCAATGGCTGCTGTGCCAGCTAATATACGCAGCCCCTGTGCCCGTTCCCCTGTCCGTACCCACGTCCTGGCTCCGGTTGCTGCTGCTGTTGCTCCTTTTGGGATGTCGCTTAACGACTGCAACTGTTGCAGTTGCTACTGCTGTGTACAGCGGTGTGTCCAATGTAACTATTGTTGTTGCTGCTGTACTGTTGTTATTGTTGTTGCTGCTGTTTATGTTGTTGCTGTTGCTGCTACTTCTTCTGTTACTGTTGCTTTTGCTGCTGCTGTCGCTGCTGTCGCTGCTGCTGCTTCTGCTGTCGTCCGCTGCCTCTTCTGCCGTCGTCTGACGCTGCCGTTGCTGTCGTTGCTCGTTATATGCGAACAGCGCTGAGAACAACAACAACAGGGCCAAAGAGATTAGTTTATTGCAATTACGACGACAACGCAGTGGTAGCAACAACAATAACGAGTCCAGCAATTGTGTCGACGACATTTTTCACGTTGAAATCGAAAAAATTATGTGAATTGGCATAATTACGTTGATCAAATTTGCACATTTCAGTTCATCTTTATTCGAATTAAATGTTTGTTTGTTTTTCTTTATTATTATTATAGATTTCCAGTTGCGTTCTTTTTTGTTGTTGTTGTTGTTGCTCTGCTTCTTCTTCTTCTTTTTGTTGATATTCCTGTACTTTTAGTGGCTGCAGCTGATAATTATCTGCAAGACAACAACAAAACAAATAAGTAAACAATTCACACGCACACACACTCAAACACACACACACACACACACACACACAAACACACACAGCGATAATCATACAGCAACTGATAAAAATAAATGCGCGCGCGGGAAAATTTTGTTTTGGCCTGTAAATTTAAATTGCAACTGCACACACACACACATACACACACATACACACAATTGCAGCTCCCACACGAATAACTCACAAACACATGCACGCATAATTTTGTTATTGTCTTTTGATGCTTTTAAGAACATAAGATCGTAATTTGGTTGCTGCCAAAAGTGATGAATCATTTTCATTCTTCAGCCCGCAATTAATTGAGTGTGCGAAACGATTTAATCAAACAGTTGTAGTTGTTGTGTATAAAACGCGTACGAATACAACAGAACAAAAAAAAATGCATAATCATAGGAAAGGCGAGAAGAGATAGAAGCAGAAAAGCCGCGCCGCCGATGCGAGCGTAAAAAAGGCGGCATAAACAAACACACACGCGGCGAGTTCGCCCAAACAAACGCGGCGAATTGCACGAAGAAAAAACACGAAGCCTATGCGCAAAATACGATGAAAAAAACGTAGCACTATGCATGTGGGTTTTGTTTTTTGCAATTAATTGCTCAAGCAGCGCTTATTTTTAGCAGCGATATATTTAAAAGGGTTTTATTTAATTTTTAACACACTTTACCGCGCTTTTCACACACCTGCACGCACAATTTTGTTGATAATTCGTTGAAAAATTTACACAAATTTCACGAATTTTGCGTATAGCGTGGTTTTGCTGGAAGCAGTAATGGCGGCCAGAGCCGAAGACTAACGACGACGCACAGCACTCTCAGGCCGCGAATTGTTTGTCATCGTCATCGGCGTTGCTACAAGCGGCTTCGGAGCAACAATAATAACTACTATTTGCATAGTGACTAATGAAGCAAACAATGCATGCAGAAAATATATTTAAGCATAACAGTTAAATTATTTTGTTATTTAATCCCATTCTAATCGCAAGAAACAATAAATATCGTTGTAGTGAGCAACGGCGTTAAAAATAGTAAACACGGCATAGAACTTTGCGACTCCGAAGCGTGCACTAGTGCCGCCCTCTGGCGAGCTACACTTGAATGAGAAGCAAGCGTACCGAAAAGATTTTTTTCACAAACAAGAAAATCGATTTACATTTTTCACGCACATTTTTTTGCACTTTATTTGACTTTATCACGTCAGAATTGGGTGGAAATCATGTGCTTTCACTGTATTTTTGTTTTCCGCAGCAATCTAAGCAATATTTTGACAGTTTCGTCAACAAAATCGTTTAAAATTGTTTTTCTTCTGCGGACACGTTTTTACTTAATGGCGGGCGGCCATCACGAATTGATACTAAAGTGTTTTCGGAGTTGAACGCTCGTCATAATGTTGTGGAAATTATTTTGGGTCGCTCAAATTGCGTTGCATTTGATGAATTCGAATGGGGTTTTTGCTAAAATTTGCAGAATATAATTCTATATTTAATGGACGCAATGGGAACATAAACATTCGGCTGGAATTGTTTAAATTGTTATTACCAACACCAATACCTTGCCAGCGTGTAATAACAAGTGTACGATATCACAACAACAAGAACAACACAACCCTGCTTTGCGCTACATTCAGATAACAGCGACAACAATTTAACATATCTGTTACTTAACAGTGCCTTTTATTTTATTCAAAAATTAATATGTAATTTTTGTGATACATCAAAATAATAATTTTTTTATAAGGTCACTAATCGAATAAGAATAATTTTGAGTTGATATAAATGTGATTAGTTCAAATGTAACAGCTGTTAACTTGTTCGGAAATGAAGTCCCATCTACTGTTAAGAGAATCAACTGCCAATTTACATTTTGAGAATATATCGATATTACCTATAAATTACCTAACTTATTCATTAACGCATCGTGTATGTCTATCGATATGCGACTTGAAGTACATATCGATTACCATTAACAGCTGAATAAACGATTAAAATACCCAAAAAGAGGACGTTTTATTGCAACACTACATTTGAATTTAAATTCAAATTCAAAGTGGCGGTCGTTTCAAAGCATTTGAGTAATCAGCTGAAATATCCCCAATGAAAACCAGAAAATTATCATTTAATGTGTTTTATTTGAAAATTTGTGGTAATTAGCTTAATTTCCAAAGTTTCGTTTATTTGATGTTTAATTTTATTTGGTGATATTCTTTAGAGTATTTATTATAATTATTTCATGTGTATTTAGGTACATTAATTGAAGTTTATACAATCATAGCGTTGTATATGAATCTAGTGCTTTCAGATCATTATAGTGCTCATAGGGTAACCTGATAGTAATAATAATAAATAAATAATGTCTTGAGAAACCTTTATACAATAATAATGAACTCGTCGTAATTGCTGTTTCAGTTTCGGGTATTGTCTTAAAAAGTACTAAGAATTTAAAAGTAATTTCATTGTGAGTAACTTATAAATGGATTACATTCATAATGTTTAATACTATTTGATTAGCTTAATTAAAAGTATCGCATATTTTTCGGAAGATTTAAGGCTTGCTTAACGGAAAACTGAGCAATATGAACAAAAGTGAAAGCGTATTTATACTAAAAATATGTATTATTTGCTTATATTGGATGAATTTAACAAATTGAAAAGCTTTATTGTCAAATAGCCCTCGAAAAGCACAAAAAGCCTCAAAGCTTTCTCATCACTTGTTGATCTATCGTGATAATTCCATCGACGATTGTTGTTGTTGCTGCTCAAACTGTAGTTGTTGCTGTAGTTGCGACTGCGACTGCGGCTGCGACTGCTGCTGGTGCTCGTACACATTCATACAGTAAACTGTGGCTGGCCCTGTGGCCGAGTGCGAATGCCTCGCACACTTGCATGACGGACACACACATGGACACACACACACGGGCACAGGGCCGTGCCCACTGGATGCAGTTGCTCGCAAATGAAGCGAGCAGCTTGTCAGCTGTCGCAACATTGCGGCGACTGCCATGGTTTGCGATGGCGTACATGATGAAAAAATTTAAGTCAGACAGTGGTGGCGTATGTGAAAAAGCACCATAGCGTATATTAACTGTAATGGAAGCGCCTTCGCGTGAGAGGACTACAAGGCCTAAGGAGTAAGTGGGAGAAAGGGAGCAAGCTGCCTGCGAGAGAGCTTTTTCGATGGCGCGCCTGTGCAGCTGTTATACTCGTACATTGGCTGAGAGAGCTAGGAAGAGAGAGCTAGAGGGAGTCAGAAGGCGACTGTTGCTTTACGCAAGGGAAACTGAGCGCAGGCCTTTGTTATACACGATATATGTATATTTATGTATGTGTGTGCTTATGGATATGCGTGACTTGAATATTATTGTTGTTGTTCTTGTCGTGCCAAGTAGTTATCGAAATCATAGAAATTATAACAGAAATCATGATTGAACGAAAGCTGCGCGCGCTGCGTCTGAGGATTTGAATTTGAATATACATACATACGTATGAACATATACTCGCACTTAGGCGCTTCTGAATGAACTCAACTAAGGAATTAACAAAAATAAATATAGGGGGGAAATGTTGGTTTCTTCTTGAGTTCGTTTTTGTTGGTTTTTTGTTTTCTTTGTTTTTGTCATTATTATGCAATATTCAACAACCAATACCAATATCATTGAAATATTAACTTTTATATATTTATATTGGTAAAGTCTTTGATATTAATTTAGTGCTTTTTGTATTGTGAGGAATCTATGGAAACGGGCCGAAAATTCAATTTGAAACGCGCCTAAAAAATACTCGCAGTGTAGAATTTAACGATTGCTTTATGAGAACTGAAGTCTAAGTTGTTTTTGTGCCTTGTTTGTTCTAGATAATTTTGTGAATCGGTTATGCACTCGAAACTTAAGAAACGGATCAAACCAAGTGTTATACAATAACGGAAAGAGCTAGGTGAGCAAATGAGACAACTTTGATTTATAGGATGATCCTTTCATGCTGACTCTAAGAATTCTTCTTAACTGACTTTAGCTTATGTAGATCCTTAAATATATAACCCAAAATCCCAGTTACGAGTGCATATCCCAATATGAAAAAAGTGTGTCTTGTTGTGTTTTTTGTACTCTAAGTAAACTACTGTGGAAGTGTCTAGAGTTCTATGTCTGTGTTGAATATTAGAATAGTAAAAAGATTGTTAAAGTAAAGAGAGAGTTTGTTTTTTTTTTAGTAGAGAAATATGTTTACATATAAGTTAACGATATAAATAGTTTGAGAGAGAGAGATCGAGAAAGAGAGAGAGAGAGAGAGAGCGAGAGAGATAAATAGAGATTCTGAGAGATGGTTTTTAACTACAAAAAGTACTAAACTATAATGATATTTGTTTTTTTTTTTTGCACTTTTGTTTTGAACTACAAATCTGTGTGTGATGATTGTATATTAAATTTGGTATTGTAGTTGGTTTTTTTGTAATTTGCTAAAAACTCGAAAACGCATTAACTTTCAATCAAAAATACTGGTTATAAGAATATTGTCCACATTCACAAACCAAAATTGGTTATTATATTATATGTATATATGTTAGTGTTAGTTAGTATATATATGCATATTGTATTATGTATTGATAGATTCAAATAAACCAACATACCAGAAATTAATTTCAAACAAAACTCAATTCAAAACCGAACAATACTAGAAAATAATATGAAAAAGATAGGGGGTTTTAGTAGGGTTGCCAAGTGTTGAGAAGTTATACAAGAGTTTCCAATTCTCGGGGGTGCAACTACAATTATTTTTTTTATTTAAATACATTTAGGCCGGGTATCTAGAAGTGGAACTGGATTAGTAACCTCGTTTTAGCCAAGAACGAAAGCAGCGAAATTGTAAAATTGTTTTCAAAATGAGACCATGATGAACTTACCTTGTGATTTCTGACGATAGATCTGATTCGAATCGGGGATTATGTCTATAAAGAACATGCGTCACATTTGGACGGAGATGGATTTCAAATTGTTAATTTTTAAAGCATGTTCTAGGGTTGCTGTTGCTGTTGTTATTTATACAGGAGTAATTAGTTGAGCAAGTTAGTTAGTAACTAAAGCCAGTACTAAGTAAGTGAGTAAGTAAGTATATATTACAGATGGAGAGAGGTGCAGGTTGAGAAAGGTGGAGAAAGTTGTGAGTGAAAGTTGAGATAAAGTACAAAGTATATAGTTGATAGTTGATAGTTGATAGTTGATAGTACAAAGCAAATACAATGGTAGTAAAAATGTTTATTAGCCAATTTTGTCAATTACATAAAACAAAAATTGTTTTCTAAATTCTTTTTCATTATTATGCCTAAAATACAATCTAAATTAATCGAATGATCGAATAAATCAAATCAAAAGCTACATTATAATCGTATGTTTAAGTACAAATTGATGAATTGAGTTATCGATATATATTTAAAACTATCACTAGCATGAATAACAAACATGAAGAGAGCATTACAGTCGACAGCTGCCCGACCACAAGATACCCTGTACACAGCTCTTATTAAATATTTCCAATATTGTATATATTATATATCGAATAATCGAATCGGACTCACATCTTTTTTATTTGCTAATTACAGGGTATACGAGAGGGTGTTTGGGGTATTTTTCTTTCGACTTTTCTTACTGACTAATTATCACTTGTTGAAGGGTCTAACAAATCAAGAAACAGTGAAAACAATTGAACAAATAATTCTTTATACAAATCGAATAAAAACTCCTGGAGTTCTAGATGATATGATTGGACAACTAGCTTACAGTTTACTATAATAATAATAATAATAATAATAATAGTACTAAGAAAAAGAAGAAGAAGAAGCAGTACGCATTGGAGTTACATTTTAACTGGTTATCGAAGTTCTTGACCTTGGAATAAAACTTGTTGATGAGCAAATTTTCATAGTCATTTTCAGTTTTGAGTTAATGCGGCAAATTGACAAGCATTCATCAGACTTGATCATTGCACAATACTTGGGATTCCTTAGATTCCGATTCAATTTTGGACACACAGGTATATATACAAAAAAAAAAGAAAACAGTAATTTATACATTTGCTTATACACATGTAGTACTGTATGTATTATACCCTATAAGCTGGACTTAACATAAATATTTATAGATAGTTTTTCTTTGGTTTTTCTGATGATGATGTTTTGTCAAATTCAGAGAGATTCTATAAATGTATGTAACAAAGGTGATTGAAAATTTAACTACATATATGTACGAGTACCTACTTAAGCGCTACATGCTTTAGCATTAACAACATGCATTTCAATTCAATTCAACTTCAATTCAATTCAATTTCAATTTCAATTTCAACTTTTTAAAATTGTTCAAATATAGTGTGTTCGTATTCGTGTTCGATTGTGTAGCAAACATTCCAAGTATTCAAGTAAGTAAGTGCTTTTTCAGTTACTTTATCGTTTGTAAATAGACTTAAGTATATATCGATATATATATATATATCTATTTTTTTTTTTGTGGATTGTACTTGTTTCAACAGAGCAGGAAGAAGAAGAATAAGAAGAAGTTTACTTGGGTTCTTTTAGTTGTTGTCAAATGCAGCACTTCTTTCTGTAGAAGTTTCATATGCATTATCTTATATATATATATGTATCATTATCAAATATGTGCGATCTACTCTTTGAAGATTCCGTTTAGTACTGTGCGAAACTTAAATAATCAGAAGTTGGCTACAAATCAAGTGAAAGTAGATGTTAGATGTGTTTTCTAGATGTGTTCAGATGTCTTAAATATTGTATTGTGTGTCGGATCGGATGTAGGGTTGTCGCGTGTGTAGGATATATATGTGTAACTCTATGTACTCTTTTAACGCTTTTGGATCAATCTATCGATCTATCGAACAATCGACTCGATCGATCTATCGAACAATCGACTCGATCGATCTATCTGTGCACAAACTGTACTACTAGCTGGTGTATTAGCCATGGCATTGTGATGATCATGAGGTTGAGGTAATGCTGGTAACCGTTGTCTTTTGCGAATGAGTTTAAACTTTGACTAGAATTGCACATATCTTCCTCACAAAAGCACATATGTCCATTGCCTGAACTTTCCATCATGCACACGTGATCGACCATGAATAAATTGATTTGTAACTGTGACGTACACATGCGTCGCACCACCTCGTAGGCTGCAAGGACACGCAGAAGGACGAGAAGAAGAAGAACAAACAGATACAAACTAATACTCATAAAAATCTATCCTATCCACTCTCTTAATCGATATCTATAGGCCTTTAAGTATAGCCTTTACACAGAGCGAAAAAATTACATCTTTTTTTTTCTTTAAATTATTAATATCCAAAGTACTAAATTCAAGGATCTCAATCTAATTTCAAGTCGAAAATAATAGCCTTTTTTTTGAAGTTGTCAAATTTACAAGTATGTCCATAAAGTCAAAAGTGAATTAATCAAAGTCTTGTCTCTTACGTAAAGGTTAATTGTACTTTCTGAATTTTATTTTAAAAAGAGAACTTTTAATCAAATTGTGAAAAATTCATATTTGTTTTTAGAAAAACTCAATACAGACTCGAGAGTAAAGAATAGTTTCCTAAATTAATACTGAATATTTCGCACTTAAGTTGAGAATCACAACTACCAACTGTGAGTGTTTTTTCTCTCTGTGTAACGTGGCCATTCGTGGAGTACTCACGTGATCTCTGATGCCGCACCATTTTCACACAGCAGCCGTTGCAGGTCATCAGGGGCGGCTGGTCGCGGGGCAGGGCCGTGTAGTTGAAGGGATCCTTGCAACGTGCATCCGTCCACGAATCGCATTCATAGCAGTAAATCGAACGCGCTGCAGTATAAAGCACAATCTGTATTATTATCGTATCCCTAACAGTGGCTTATCAATTGGATAATGTCCGCTTTGCTCTGGACAACTCCAGTCAAAGGCAGCATTGCTGTGACCTATTTATATACATTTCTACAGATAATACAGGTAAAATTCACACAAAAGCCAGCCAAATAAACAAGAGTGTGAAGCAAGGAAGCATTCATTACAGGCATAATTTATCTGCAACTCGAAAAATATGTAATACAAAAATATGAACAAATATTTGTAAATCTTAAGAAATTTTCAAAATTTAGAAACAAAATTGTTCTATGTTCAAAGTAGTGCTTAATGATCAATTGAGTGTTAAACTAGCTTGTGTTAAAATAAATAGTTCTAAAAGAACTGAAAATTCAAATACAAATTTACTGACTGTGGCAACCCTAAAACAAAATCTTTCAAATTTATTTTGCTCATTACGACCATTATAAAATATGATAAGCAAAATGTAGTTACTTTTTATTTAAGAATTGATCAGTGTTGTCACCCCTATACAAAATTAAAATTACAAGCCTACAGAAAATGTCAATTTTCAACTTAATTATAATCAGAAAATAAAAGCGAAACATGCCGCATTCAATTTACTTATTAAGTACGGCACAATTCATGTGGAATTCAGTGCAAAAATCATGTAGATAAATCACAAGTTTTAATTGTTTCCATGCAAAGTAGTGTTGAGGATACAGGATGCTGCTTGGAAGTGTCTTAATCATGCACACACACAACCTATACACAAAAAACACTCTTATATTCACCACACACACACACACACACATAAATAAGAGATAAGTGAGATAGAGAATAGAATTAGGATATGGATAAGGCGCTTTGAGGTCTATGGACTGCAGTTGTGGTTGCGCTTTAGCATATGCTGGCAAGTTTATGCCATGAAATAGATGAAAATAAGTTATGCGCAGCTTGAGAATGTTGTTCAAATTGAGGGAAGCATAAGCTGTCTGTCGCAAGGGTGGGGATTTCATTATGATTTTGAAATAAATGATTTTTTTTTAATGGACATACATCAAAAGATATCAAGTTGGTATCAAAAAAACATTTATAGTCAAATTGTTGCGTATTCACAGAGCCTTTTTCAACATAAAAGTCTCGATTTTAGTTTCATTTGACATTGAAAAAGTTACAATTAAAATACATATACTTATGCATGACTTTTGTATTAATATTTTCTTATAGGTTTTTTTTTTTTTTTTTTTTTTTTTTTTTTTGCAAAAAGGTTATTATGTAATAAGTATATATTTAAGCATTTGAATATAGGCAAAGGATCAATGGATTCATACTTTGACATTCGGCTGAGGCAGATGGAATCCATACGAATGTTAGAAATCCAAAGATGGCTGCAAATAAACAATGAAAGGAAGAGCAAAAGTAGAAGATAGGAAAATGAAAATGAAGTTCAAAGGTTGCGTGAAAATGGTTGAAATTAGAGAGACATTTACAGAGAAAACCACAGCACGCAGTGTTAAGCAATGGAATGATCTTTCGATATTTTTATAAAGGAAGAAAGGTTCGGGAACTTTTAATTGACTGATTGAAAGAAAACAGTTCCCAAAGTTTGCTTTTAAGTTCTTTTTGAAAAATATTCAATGGGGACATAAATAATTCGAATTAAAGTGAAATTTAGCTGTTAAACTGATTAATTTGTTCATTCCATTGATTGACAACTGTACCTGCCGATGGGAACTTGGATTGGGGGACATACAAACTCCGGGAAACAGTCAAGTTAAGATAACCTCACCTACGAGTTAACTGAAGTACATACTGGAGATAGTAATTAGCGAGTGTAAAGTGTTAGAGCAGCTGTCGAGGATAAGGAAATTTCTGGTTTTTTTTTTTCGTTTTTCTTTTTACACAGTTGGTGAAACAGTTACGTTTATAAATAATGCTATACATAGTTTGGTAAGTTGGCAATGCACTTTATACAATGTTTCAAATGACACGTCCTTCATTTTACAAGGTGTTTTTTTGCAAGACAAGTTACGATACGAGTACAAGCACGACACATTTGTGACCATCGCACTTTCAATGTGGAACAGAACACGTGTTTACAGAGACACGAGACTGCTACGAGTATTACGAGTACCAGTAATCGTACCAAAACTAAACGGAACGAAACGAAACGAAACGGAACGAAAATGGAATTCAAACCAACTGATGTAGCATTTACGAATAATGTTTATTTTACAGGGAACTTAACACTGGTCGCGGCTTTGAGCATCCTTGCAGTTAGTGTTGGAAAAGGTCAAAAATTATACATAAAAAGGTATTTACAATTTCTTTAAAATCTTATGATTTCATTTATTATGGTGTAACTAATTTTCATATAAAAAAATTCTGGGAATCGTTAAAACTTTTTTTAAAATCAAAAAAGTCGTAAAAGTGATTTTTTTTTACTGAAAAAAATTAAATTTAAATTCATTTTAAACTCATTTCTATGGAAGAATATTTGGAATATTTTGTTGAATTTGGTAAATTGAAAAAGTTGTGGTCTCACTGCAAGAATGTTGTAAGCCTTGTCGCACCAAATATACTTATAGTTGTATTTTTTTTTTTTTTTTTTTTTTTTTAGTACGAATTTGAAACTAATGAGTAAGAATTATGCACAAATAGCTAAGTAAGAACGCAAAAACTAAAGAAAACTAAAAACAAAAGAAAGGAAAGAAAAACTGAAACGGAAACAAAAGGAACGGCACAAATTTTGAAACGAAAGTAACAAAAACTTACTTGGAAAACAATTATCAGCCGTACCGAATTTTGCCAATGCCAAAATAACTTTTGTACAATTTTGACACGCGCAGTTGGAAAAAATGTGAAATAAAATATATATGTAAATTAATTGTAAGCCAACAAATAAAAGAGAAATCGAAATTGAGTTGAGATTATTTCTTTTTGTAGATCTAAAGCATCTTGTCTAATAATAATATGATTCAGTTATCAATATTATTTGATTAATATTTTGTTTATTTTCATATCACATCACACAGCGTCCCAAAATGTGAATACGCATTCGAGTATGAATGAGAGTGTGAATGTGAATGTGAATGTGAGAATATATATGAAAAACTGTGTTGAGCTATTTATACACTTCACACGTTCTATATTGGTCCACGATTATTGTAAAAATAAAAGTCCATCTGCCGAGTTGTTCAAGTATAATTTGATTATCTACTCGTCGTAAATAATCCCATTCTATGGCTTTGAAGTGCACCCTTCGATAGAGCTAATAAAACTTGATGGCGGCTGTCTTTAGTTATGCAAAGTTCATCGTAATGGTGTCAGACTGTAGTGAAGATTACCTGCCAAGGCTAGCAGCCATTTTCCATCTGGGTTATCTCTAGTCCACATTTTGTTTTTGAAGCTCAACTCCTTCTCCGTCTCCTCTTCTTCTATCTCTTCTTCTGCAACTGTTAAGCTCTATATCTTTATATGGATTTAGGTATAGTTGGTGGCATACCTGGTACTCTGATACGATATGTCTTAGAATTGTGAGCAGTTTCGGCATAAATGCACTAAAATCTGCAGCGTCTCAACTTCATATTTGTTTTCTCATTTGAACGCCATTGTCACTGAAATTTAAAGATATTCGAGTAGATATAATATTGAAGTATCTGAATTTATACAATAGATATTTTAAGTATGAGCGCTTAAGAGCCTATAAAAGTTAAAAAAAAAAAAAATCGGTGTATCATTTTTAAAAAATAAATAAAATCTATTGTCTATTTATCTCATTTTAAGCTGAATATATTTTTATTTTTTTAAATTTACAATGTTACGTTACTTTCCTTCTGCTAAAATATTGTTATAGATCTTAACTTTTATCATCATATTAAGTTAATTCTAAAATATATGTTTTTTTCAGCCAAGTTCAATAAACCTAAGTATCTAATAATAAAAATAAAGAACTGGCTAAAATCGAACTGATAATATAATTTAAAAAATAGTTGAAATCAAAAGAAACAGAAAACATCATTATTAAACATTATCTTTTTAAGCTACGAATTCAAACTGAAAACTGAAAACTCTTCAGAATGTACTCAATATTTGAATATAATATTTTCAAAAATGATATTTCATGGCCAACAGTTAGTACGACACATTTATGGGCCATCAATTCAACTAGAAGATTATCAAATTTCCACCTCAGTGACAACTCAAATGGGTACGTCATTATAACATAGTAAGTGTGTGTATATACTATATAGATATAAATATATATATTATTATACACTAATAATAGCAAATGTATGTATGTATGTATAACCTCTAACAAGTGTTCTAGGTCAATATGTGTTGACCAGATGAAGAAGAAGAAGAAGAAGACCAAGTCATGGCTGTCGTTGATGTCAATCGAGTGTGTGGGAAATCAATGAACATTGAACTCATATCACTTATACTTATAAATAAGAATCTATAAATATATATATTTATATAGATGCCATTAATATTGTCTTGCCACTTTGTTTTCATATACATATTGATCAGTCTGAGTAATTCACATTGTTTGATTCGCATATTTACAATGAAAAAACAAGAATTTGGCAGAGTGTCAAGAAATGCGCCAAATTCAACAAGTTTTAAGTATTTATTTAGTATTTTTTGTATGCCACTGTGCACAAAAATGTCGCACATTTCTTCACTGATAGTTTCTCTTTCTCTTAATTTTTTTTTCAGGTTAAGGCTTTGTATACACTACTAACAGTGGGTACTAATGTGTGACCCAATGATCGATGACATAGGGGAGTCTAAATTTAAGCAATTTCTACATACACTGTCCAAAACAATCAAGAAATTTAGGTTAAAATCTTTTAATATACAAAAATGTAATCATTCAATCAAGATGTTTTCTCTAATGGTCAAAAGCCATACTGTTTTTTAACAGTGTAGTTGAGGTCTTCAGAATATGCATAGCATACTTTTTAGACTAGAGTATAAGTTATTTGGCATGTGAACAACAAAATTATTTCGTTGTTTTGATTTTGAATCGCTTGAGAAACTTGCGAAAATCTTTTGCAAAACAAGCGCAAGTTTAAAAAGCGTCTTTTGTCGTATTCAAGAAGTGGCCACTCTTAAACAGTGGGTGATTTAAGTATGCGGTTAAGTGTAAGCCATTTACACAGAGATAAGTGGCAGTTATCACTTGGTCAAATTAGATTCGGGCTTAAAGCATGTGATTAACTAAATGGCTTTAATTGTTTGCTGCAGTTAAATAAATGTCGGTCCCCGTTGTCGTCTCTGGTTGCCGGTCCGTTATTAACTACAGCTGAGACGTAAGACGACGGGCGAAAATAGAGCAAGAGACAATGTAAACAACACACACACACACACATTGCAGCAACAGCAACAGCAGTGCATTTGCTCTCTTTTCGAACTGACACTCTCACTCTCAATTGCGCGCTCTCTTTGCTCTCTTTCCCACACGCACTTGCAGCTAATGCTGCTGCTGCTGCTTCTTCTGCTGCCGCCGAAGTCGCTGTCGCAGTCGCTGTCAATTCACGTATTCGAAATTGTTGTTGTTTCATTTCGAATTAAGATTATGATTTGCAATTTTGCATTGTTGTTGAATGAAACTTTGATTACCTTATGCTGCAGCGAGCTTAATTCATGCACACTGTCTAACAAAATGCCGTTTACACCGTCCTGCGGTCAGCCTCAGAGGTCACAGTGCCCGTCGCGCAGGTGTTTCATAATATCCAAGTAGAAATCGATTTAGCAGCTAAACTGGGCCAAAGCCACAAAAATAACAACACTTAATGCAATTTACACTCCAGCGTCTATTTTGGCCGTATGCCGTTTTAGAATTTTCGCTTTTGGCTTTTGCAGCTTGACACTGAATTCGTATTGATTGGATTTTCTTCAGTTGACATCAATCATCAATATTTTTTTCTTTCAACACATTCACATTGATTTCATAAGCTGCCCACTAGAATTTTGATTCACCAAGCATTGGTATTTTGCACAGATGTATTTTGATTTTTTATTATTGTGACACAAATTATGCTAATTTCGTTTTTTATTGTATCTTTTTGAAGCGACCGTGAAGGTTGTGTCTTTTTACGCCAACACGCAACGACGTCAACTGAGGCTGTGCGCCGAATTTTTCGATTTTCCTTGCGTTCCTCGTGAGTTTCGGCGCATGTCGCGTTGGGGCCATTGTCAAACACTGTTTGACGCACACACATATGTTCGTTGAGCTTTTTGGCGCGAACGCGACACAGAGTTGATTATCGTGTATCGAAAGCTCAATACGTGAGCTTTCAAACGGTTATTCAAATCCACGTATATTAGGACTATGTTGATTTCGGTGTGACGTCACCAGCGGCAAGTTTAATTTGCAATTTCTACGTATGCTCAAAAGTATGCAACAGATTTAAGCTATGCGAATTATGTAGTGACGTCACAGCTGCATTTTACACACGAAGCAGTTTCTAGATAGGCCCGAAAGTATGCAATGGATTTTACAGCATACTGAAATTTGTTATTCGAACTTCGGACTTCAACTGTAATTTTATGCACATCCAAAAGTATGCAATGAATTTTAAACTCAGGAATCTAAAGCATTCGGAGTAATTTTGTTTTTTTTTATTATTATGAACTCTTGATGTAAATACATATAAATAATTAGAAAGTTGTTGCACAGCTTATATATATAGATTGACAAATATTAGTTTAAACAATGAACTCGCATAAATAAATACATAAATACTTGTACGTACAATAATTAAGACGTATACGCAGAATTATTCAAGACGAAAACGAAATGTGGAATCGAGAAATCGAAGTTATTGCAAATTTCCCTACAATACATGTGGATGAGCATTTGAATTTTCGGATTGAAGAGCTGAATTATATAGAAAGACGAT
This sequence comes from Drosophila rellima, assembly GCA_035043635.1. NCBI lineage: Eukaryota > Metazoa > Arthropoda > Insecta > Diptera > Drosophilidae > Drosophila > Drosophila rellima. The sequence goes on along the minus strand of JAWNMV010000143.1, from coordinate 3,695,440 downwards.
CCTTAGGCATAATCGCGTGTGCCTTCCAACTTGCGCAGCTGAAAGAGAAGAAGGAATTGAAATTAAAATTAATTACAGGTAAGATATCATGACAGTATTTACAATGTGTGTGAGGGTGACTGTATGTGTATGTGTATCTGTCTGTGTGTGTGTGTGTGTTTCAATAGAAACTCTTATCATGCCAAGCCGCAAAAGCTCTCACCTCACGTTCGTCGGCATGTGTCCGATATTTCTCAGCCGCCTCGTTGCTCTTGGGCAACTCCTTGGCCTCCAGGACCTGCGTGTAGAGCAGAGCAGCCGCCACACCGCCCAGCACGGGACCAGCCCAATATACCCAATGGGCATTCCAGTTGTCCGTGGCAAAAGCGGTGCCCACTGTGCGAGCCGGATTCATGCTGGCGCCCGTATAACGAATCGTACCCAAATGTCCCAGAGTCACCGCCATGCCAATGGCCAAAGGAGCTGTGTAACGGGAATCTGGCTTATTGGCATCGCAGGCACCGAAGACGGTCAAGACCAGGACGAGGCCCAGGAAGAACTCAATGCCCAGGCCTTGCAACTCGCCGATATTGGCAGCCAGACTCGTGTGGCCCAGACCATTATGGTAGTCCGAATCGAGCAGTATCTGTCAAAATGATCAAGTTGCAGATTAATTAAAAATGTTATTTAATTTTGTAACTACAATTTATTTTGTAATTTAATCTTAATGTATATTTTAAATTAAATTGTTGTGTGTAAGTAAAATAAATAAAATAAATAAAATAAATAATAGAAATAAAGTAAATAAAATAAATAAAATAAATAAAGTAAATAAAATAAATAAAATAAATAAAATAAATAAAATAAATAAAATAAATAAAATAAATAAAATAAATAAAATAAATAAAATAAATAAAATAAATAAAATAAATAAAATAAATAAAATAAATAAAATAAATAAAGTAAATAAAATAAATAATATAAATAAAATAAATAAAATAAATAAAATAAATAAAATAAATAAAATAAATAAAATAAATAAAATAAATAATATAAATAAAATAAATAAAATAAGTAAAATAAATAAAATAAATAAAATAAATAAAGTAAATAAAATAAATAATATAAATAAAATAAATAAAATAAATAAAATAAATAAAATAAATAAAATAAATAAAATAAATAAAATAAATAAAATAAATAAAATAAATAAAATAAATAAAATAAATAAAGTAAATAAAAAAAATAAAATAAATAAAATAAATAAAATAAATAAAATAAATAAAATAAATAAAATAAATAAAATAAATAAAATAAATAAAATAAATAAAATAAATAATATAAATAAAATAAATAAAATAAGTAAAATAAATAAAATAAATAAAATAAATAAAGTAAATAAAATAAATAATATAAATAAAATAAATAAAATAAATAAAATAAATAAAATAAATAAAATAAATAAAATAAATAAAATAAATAAAATAAATAAAATAAATAAAATAAATAAAATAAATAAAATAAATAAAATAAATAAAATAAATAAAATAAATAAAGTAAATAAAATAAATAATAGAAATAAAGTAAATAAAATAAATAAAATAAGTAAAATAAATAAAATAAATAAAATAAATAATATAAATAAAGTAAATAAAATAAATAATAGAAGTAATATTATTAAAATATTTACCTTGACAGCCGCAGTGCCCGCAATGGCGCCCAGACACTGGAACACTATATAGAAGAGAGCACGGATCAGGCTAATCCGACCTGCTACCAACATGGCCACGGTAACAGCGGGATTAACGTGGCCGCCACTCAAATGGCCAACGATCTGCAAATAAACAAAGCAGTTAAATTATTGAAGTTTATGAATGTTTTTTTTTTAATTTGTAAATTTTTAATAAATTTTATTTCTAATTTTTAATGTTTTGGAAATCTACCAAAAATACAAAAAAAAAATACTCTTAAACTTTTTTTATTGCACAAATTGAAAAACAGCTTATATTATTTTAATTTTTGTTATTGAATTTATAAGTGGATGTTATACTAAATTTTAAATTATAAAATTGAAATTTAATGAAATTTTAAAATAAATTAAAAGACATTTTAAATCTACCAAAACTACGAAAATAAATTCAATTAAAAAGTTTTATATTTCTTGCTCACTTTGTATATTGCTCAAATTGAAAAACAACTTATATTATTTTAATTTTTCTTATTGAATTTATAAGTGGAAGTAATACTAAATTTTAAATAATAAAAATCAAATTTAATGATTCATGATTCTTTCGAAACATCGAGTTAAAATCGGAGAATGCTTTTTCCGATAAACTCTCGCATCACAAGTTCAGCTGTTGTTTATTTATAGTACTCACTGTGATGGCCATAAAGACGCCCAGGCCAAAGGCCAAGGCCTTAAAGGTGCCATCCTCAGGTTGAGTGCAGGCACCGCAGGCAAAGAAATTCAGTATGAGATTTCCCACAAATTCACCGATCAACGCCTGCCACAATCGCTGATCCTTCGACTTGAACTCGTTGAGGCCCAGTGAATACTCGAATTTGCCCATCTTCTGCAGTTGGCGTTCAGTTGAAGAGTGACACCGACTGGAAAGAGACATGGAAAGAAAGAAGAAGACACAGCCATCTGTATTAATTATGCACTCGAATTGGAAGTGAACAATTGTCCAAGTCAACGATGACCGCATTCAAATGCAGCTCTCTTAATAAAGCTATGACTAAACTAGTCGCAATGACTTTTAATATGGACTTGAAACACAATCGGACACGAGACACTCTTGACAGCTATTTCCGTTAGTTTCGAACGTCGTCTTGACACCCAATTGGCCATAAAACACCTCCATATTCATTTGGCAGACACTTTATAAAATGTTCCTAGAATTTACAGGCAGCAAAACTGCATTTTAATTTTGTATTTCAATTTTAAGGCAGATTCAACCTATAAAAAAAAATAATTAAGAGGGATCGACTGGAGAATATCTCGTAATCTGCTATTTTCGAAAAAATTTAAAATTTTCAAAAAATAAAAAAATAAATAAAATATTAACGCAGAATGAAATTAGAGGCCAAACAATGAACAAAATGATATTCCGCTTGAAAATCGGTTAATTTTTGACAAAGTTACGAGAACTTAAATTTTTTGAAAAAATGTAAAGGGGTAACTATGCAAAAAGTTGATAATTTTGGAAAAAAATTAAATTTTCTAAGTGAGTCAAATTTTGATGTCGAATCAAATTAGAGGTCAAACAATGCACAAAAAGACATTCTGCAAGCAAATCGGTTAAGTTTTGACAAAGTTACGAGAACTTCAATTTTCTGAAAAAAGTTAATAATTTTGGAAAAAAATTAAATTTTCTAAGTGAGTCAAATTTTGATGCAGAATGAAATTAGAGGCCAAGCCATGATCAGAATGATATTCCGCTTCGAAATCGGTTAAGTTTTGACAAAGTTGGAGCAGTTTAAAATTTTTTAAAAAATGTTAAGGGGTAACTATGCAAAAAGTTGATAATTTTGAAAAAAAATTAAATTTTCTAAATGAGTAAAATTTTGATGCAGAATGAAATTAGAGGTCAAACAATGCACAAAAAGACATTCTGCAAGCAAATCGGTTAAGTTTTGACAAAGTTACGAGAACTTCATTATTTGAAAAAATTTAAAGGGGTGAGTATGCAAAAGGTTGATAATTTTGGAAAAAAATTAAATTTTCAAATTTTGATGCAGAATGAAATTAGAGGTCAAAAAATGCACAAAAAGCCATTCCGCAAGCAAATCGGTTAAGTTTTGACAAAGTTACGAGAACTTCAATTTTTTGAAAAAATGTAAAGGGGTAACTATGCAAAAAGTTGATAATTTTGGAAAAAAATTAAATTTTCAAATTTTGATGCAGAATGAAATTAGAGGTCAAAAGATGCACAAAAAGCCATTCCGCAAGCAAATCGGTTAAGTTTTGAAGAAGCTCTGATATTTTTAAGTTGATCTTATTTTCAACTTAAACCATTTTTTTGTGAAATCTCGATACATCGATATTATTTGAAGATTTATATGGACAACTCGATTCATTTGTTGTTTATTTTCTACATTTTAATACTAAACGCGATTCGCTGTTTGGACTTAAATCACAGTTAGCAGTTGAAATTAAATTCTCAACAAGTCATAAAATCTGTGTAAATATTTGGCCAACACTTTAATCTCTCAGCCTCATCGCACTTGGCCGCGGGGATAAGCAGCCACTTTGGATTGTTGGCCAAGGCAATAGGCCTGCTCGTGATATGGCTATAACTGTGGCCAACTGAACCGAACTGCCAATGGCCAGATTTGGTGCAAGTGTCTAAAGCAACGCGGCCAAGATCAGTTGCCAGTCCCAAAAATGGGTTACAAGTGGTTGGCCATGTCACGAGACGACAACAACAACAACAACAACTGAGACAACAACAACATCATATTGTTTGATCTATGCATTCTAAATAAATGTTTTAGCCATTAATTTCAATTCAGCTATTACGCAATGATGCATTTCAGATGACAACTCTAGACTTGCCCCCTCACCCTACCCTCCATCCCCACCCATTTCTCTTGCTAAGCATACAAGTATGTCAAGTTGTTCTTATTCTAATACCCTGTAAATTAAACAATTGCCTAAAATGTGTTGACTGATTTTGATTTACCATTGTTATTATTGTGCAAATTTTAGATTGAAATATTTATTACATTCAAATGAAATATTTGCAAGTACTGCAAATCAGAAAATTACAGGGTATCTACTACTTATTACTATCATTTTTAATTGTAAAAGTTAAATATATTTTTATTATTTAATTCAGAGATAACAAAATAAATCAGACAAATAAGATTTTCAACACTACAGGGTATTGCCTAGTCGTGCCTTTCTTCTGTATGCCTTCCTGATGACGCTCAAGTGTGGACTTGTGCCATATATCAATATCAGACTAACGATTTGAAGTGTTCTTTTGATATCGCTTTAATTGACAGTGGGCTCTTTTAATAGATACATATACGAATGTACGTACAGTGGGTCAAAAGAGGGGAACATGGGGTTTGATATCTTGTTTAGGGTATGCCATAAATTCAACTGGTGAATTGACAAATTCTATATTGAAGTTAAGTTGACAGATGGCGCACCCTCAGCTTTGAATTCTTCTGGCTGTTTAAGAATTATAGATGCGTTAAATGTCAATTTCAAGTTCAGTGATATCATCGAATTTCGAAAGTGACACCAAATAAATCTTGAAACTCGTAAATCAGTTAAAGTTCAAAATGCGATCAAGTTCTCAAACGAGTTTGGCGGGAAAATTCTCGTATTTAAGTCATAAGTGTAATTCATTGAAATTTCTTATTATATAATATTAATTTATTTATTATTCACGCATTTATCAATGCAAAAAAGAAAATTACAAGTATTATTCACCTAACAGCTTAGGCAAATCATTAAAATGATAACTTTGTAGGATTTACACATTTAATGAGTTTGACACGCGGTTTTCCCCATGAAAATGTTACTGAATGAGCAGTCGACATTCCAAACTAGAATTCTCCATTGTTGAAACCTGTATACTGTATATATAAACCAATTGAATTCAAGTGGTAAGCAACAAGAAGAAGAAGAAGAGCAGCAATGTTAGCTTGTAATTAATCAGATGCAGCTTATCTGATAATGATTAGTTTTAGCAAATAATGAAATCCGCCCCGTCTGATTAAATACTTTATTCATGGCAATCGAATACAGTGTGTGATCCATGTTTATTACCCGTGAAGTGAATACGAGTACCCGATTCCCAGTTCCGTAATACATTCGCCAATTCGTGCGTGATATTTTCCATAAAATCATTTCGCCCACATCGAGTTGAAATATGTTTGTTCAACAAATTAACGCAAATGCTCTGAACGAGGCACACAAATTAACTGAATTCTTGCACACAATGCAACAAAAGACGCCGCCACATCATATAATATTATTAACAATATTTGCGTACTTGTACATTTATAACAGTATAACACATGATACAATGCATTCTGACACCTTTCCACCACCAGCCACACCAGCTGAAAAACAAACAAGCGATAAAAATACCATGAATATTCCTGTCGATTATTGTGCATATTTCTGCATGTCGTATTCTGTTGTTACGAAATTTGCAGGATAGAATGCTGAAACTCAAAACTTGATTATTGTTTTTATTGCCCTCAACAATCTAGGTCAGAATACGAAACCTATCAAAATATTTGCGGATGAATATAATTTAAGTATTATAAATTTAAGCAAAAAGTCTTTCATTCTATAGGGAATTATAAAATGAATACATTTTCTTTAATATAGTGATGTAATTTTGATGAAATCTTAAATCTTAAAATAAAAATAATGTGACAGCATCACAAAAAACCACACCCGGGGTCATGAACTGCTTTAAATCTGAATAATAACAAAGTAAAAATAAAGTGCGATCAAACAAATTTGCAAACGAAATAAAATGAGTTCATTTTGAGCTTGTAAAAATAAATTAAAGCATTGGGCAATTAATTTGCTTGACAATTATATTGTACATTATATATATTAAATACTCCTGAACATAAAGTTCAAAATGCCAAACGAAATGTGTGAGAAAAGTCAGGCGAGTTTTCTTTCATCTTTCGTGAGTTAATAAAAAACAGAATTGCCATGAAAATAGATAAACTCGTAATAACGGGACAGCGTAGGTGTCATTTAAATTTGCGGGCTTTCAGATCAATTTAGATCAACTGGCATAAACTGTTATACTCATGAAAATAGATAACGGGACAGCGTAGGTGTCATTTAAAATTGCGGGCTTTTAGATCCATTTAGATCAACTGGCATAAACTGTTATACTCATGAAAATAGATAACGGGACAGCGTAGGTGTCATTTAAAATTGCGGGCTTTTAGATCCATTTAGATCAACTGGCATAAACTGTTATACGCACACATCTGTTATACGCGACAGATCTGTGGACATGTCGTATGCAGAAGAGAGAAGAAGTCAAAGTGTTGACATGCTTTATTTGATATTATCGCCGCAACTTTGTCACTTAAAAAACCATAAAATTTACTTTAAGCGGAAATTTGTATGCATCGTCCAACTACAACTAGAGCTCAACTGGAGATGGAACCGAGATTGTGTACAGTTGTGTACACTAAAAACTAAGTTTTCTAAAGCGGAGTTACAGCTCAGAATACAATGTAAAGTTCGCTAAAACCGCAGCTAAATTTACTGTGAGTCAAGTAATTGTTTTGACAGCACATAAAATGACTTTTCTTTGTGTTTAATATATATGTTGTTTTTCTTAATTAATATAAATGCTTTTTGTTCTTAGAACAAGCTAAAAATAGATATACACAGATTTATTTGGTTTGAGATATTTTTCTTTTTTATAAATGAAAGTCTATATATAAATTGTTTTTGTTGTCAAAGCAATTATTTGACATGCTGTATGTATTAATTGTGATTTACTATAAATACTTAATTATTAACAAATTCAAGCTTTTCTCATTAGTTCTACTTTGTGTAAATTTACTTATTCTGTGTCAATTTGAATACTTTTTATATTCGTACACTCAGTGATCGCATCATTTCACGCATCGTCGCATGCGACGACAGTGAAAGTTGACTAAGAAAGACAGAAATCTAAATAAAATACAATTTTCTTAGAATTGAAGTAAAGTTTAAGAATATATATTTAGTACAATTTTTTAAATTCAAAGTTAATTTTTTACAAAAATAAATTGAATTTAATTTGATCGTTAAAGGCATACTTCACTGTAGTTGCTTGAACTGTTTATTTATTTGAATATATTTTGGCACCATTGCGTCCATTTCAAATTAAAGCATATCTCTTTTATCTGCTTAATAGATACAGACGCAGATCTATAAATGATAATGTCTCAATATTCTAGAATCTATTGCGGTTTCCTTTCAATTATTATGATTTTTGTTGACTCACAAAAGTGGAAAATAAATAAATGTTTAATCATTTGACAACACGTGTGATTTGGGGTCCAAATTTTGTGTACTGTTGAGATCATCTTTTCGGATTTGCAGTTAAAAGAGCAACAAAGTAAAAAGTGAAAAGGTACAAGGTCAAAAAGGGAAGAGACAAACGGTTCTTTACAGTGGAACAATGGATGAGCATAATCGTGTCTATTTGTTAATTGGCTTATGGAGAAAAGTCCTTGTGTATTTACCTTCTTGAGTAGTAATTAACTTTTATAGGCTCGACAGCTTCTTGACACCTCTGGACATGCAATAAATGCCACCTTTTTAAACGATATGCATAAAAATGTGCTTGCAATAACAACGAAAAGCACTCGGAGAGTTCACTTAACGACACTGATTAACTTATTTCGATTCTTGACACGCTTACAGACACTGACAAAGACACTGACAGGAGTCTCTCCCCTTTAAAAGCGATCCGCGCACTTTGACTCAACAACAAACACTGTGCGCGACACGAAAATCGCAAAGCTCGAAGACGGTGAAAAAGCAAAAGCAAAAGCAAATGCAAAAGCGTCAAACGAAATTCGAAATGCGTCGCACAGTGGGAAATGTCGGTGTAACACTGATCATTAAAATATTTGATAGCTAATTATAAGTGATTAATTTTTAAGTAATTACAATGCAACTGCATTTAAGCGTTGTCATTAAAGCTACACAAATGATTCATTAATTGTTAATAGCTTGTTCAGTTCTTATTACTATGAAAAATTAAGTAATTAATTACTTCCAGGAGCTATAAATTTCGTCTGAATAGAAATATGCACTAAAAATGCCAGGTCATGAATAGTTTTCAATAGTTGTTAAAATCTTTAAATATCACGACTGTTGCAACTTTACATTTTTATTTTTATTTTCAGTTCATAAAATTCGGCGCTTCTGTCTTTGTAAAAATGTATTGTTAAAAGTTTATTACAGTTTTTAAAAATTAAAAAAATAAAAAAGTGTGTTGTTTAGGTAGTTAAAAGCTTTACAGCAAATTTCTTAAATTGCGTGAGTCAATCGCACCACTGTGCGCAGCCGCAGCGCACGACGTAATTAGCAGAGAGCTAAAAACAATCGGTAAATATGTGAAGTCTAGCTGCTGGACAGGAGGAAGAGAGACAGCCTTAAAGAGAGCCACTTGTGTGACAGCGATGAGCATGAGCATGAGCAGAAGGAAGAACCAGAGAACCAGAAGGAAGAACCAGAGAGCGCGCGCGCAGCGGCGTTAATCAGAACTAAGCAGACATGTTCGAATTGTTGTTATAGTTGTGAGGTAGCCATTGAATGCTGTAATGCTTATCAAAATGACAATGAGAGTGTGAGCAGTGAAGAGAGTGAGCGAGAGAAGGACGGAATAAGGAAGATATGAAGACAATTCGCAACGTCAATTGTGACGTCAGACGCGAACTTCTTGAGCAAACAAACTTGTGCAATCAGCAATGAGAATTGTTTTATGATCTGTTTAATTACTTATTTAAACATTTATAGGTGCAAATATGAAATTGGTACAACGCCCACTCGATCCAGGGTTGCGTGGAGTTTGCTATAAAAAAAAAAAATTCCATTCAGTGCAATTTTCATGTGCGCTTATCACAAACAAAAGTCAAACAATTTGTGAAATGTTTTTGATTTTTAATTAATTTAGTGCATCTCGAATTTTTCCATTGTGCCAATTTATGAATATATGGCTATTTACTTGCCCATATGACACATTGTAAAAAGTCGTCACACTCAATTTGCTTTACCCTCCAACAACAACAACAACAACAACAAGTACAACAACATCGTGACGGTTATTAAATGTGGGTGTTTTTCAATGAGATCCGATTTCAAACTGTCAAGTCCATGACATAAGTACGTCAAATTGTTGCCATTAAGTACTACGAGTTAAGCGAAGACTGTGGGTAGGTTCTGAAAGGCTTTTGAAGTGCACTTAATAAACATTTTTATAACTCGCGATTAGAGTACATTTTGTTAACGTTCGTTTTTTTGCAATCATCACGTTTCAAATTCAAATGTCCTTTAAATTTTCCCTTTAATACCACTTGAAATACTAAAAAAAAAATCCTAAGAACAATTAAAGTACCTATAAATAAATGATGCATACTTTTATGAGGCGTCATAAATTGCAGCTGGTTTGTGTCCTTGCTATTAACTGTCTGTCGGTTGCTTTACGAACTAAAATTAATTTGTATTTTCGAATTTTTTTTTAAATTATACAAAACCTGTGACAAGACAAAGAAAACAATAAAATTAAAAATGATCCGCAGAAAACTTATGTTTCAGAATATAAATAATTTGTATTAAATTTTATTTTATTTATTAGAGTTTTTGTAGAGTATTGCCTCTAACGATAAGCAAATCTCACTCACACATCATTCCAAGCACACGCTGACTTTCCATTATTCAAATTTATACTTGACGCGGGCAACGCCCAACATTGTGTGTGGCAGTTGGCAGAAAGGACAATTGTCCTTGAACTTTGAGGCGCAGCATGACAAGAGTGCTATTTGCATGCCTATTCCTACTCCTTTTCCTACTCCCACCTCCCTTCCTCGGTGGGACATTGCTAAGTAAGTTATGATAGGGCTAAAAAGCCAGGATGTGAATGACTTGTGCTTTTTGTTACCTGCCGGGACAATGACAAATGAAAAGCCGGAAATTACCTGGAGGGTCAATCAATTAAGCAAATTAAACGCCAACTACGATAACGCAATAAATGAAACTTAAGTGCGGAAGTTTAGTTAATAAAAATACAAAAATCACATGCAGCTCACATTTTTTTTTGGCCATTTAAAGTTGAGAGTTTGGCAAATCTGCTGCTTATCAGCTATCGAAAACATATTTATAGCTTAAACTCATTTCCATTCCGATTCTCATTCCGATTCCTATTATGATTACGATTGCTAATGGCTCTGGAATAGAACACGTACTTCTCAGCTACGAGTCCAAAGGCCGTGCCCAAAAAAATAAAGATGAAAAAAAGTAGCTAGAATTGAAATACTGTTCTCGGTATTCGAGTCTTAGCAAATACCAGTGTGTTTTTATACAACAATTAAATAAACACAAATGGCAATTTTTGTTAAGAAATAAAAAAAAAAATTAAGAGAACAGAACACAAAACACAAAAGCCCCAACACACGCACTTGAGTGTGCCAATCAATTCTCGATTCGTTCTTTTTGTTTTGTTTTCAACTCAAGTGTTGCCGGCATTAGGCGAAAATAACTAAAAAGAACTGAAAACTAAAACCATAATTGTTAATTACCTGCAAGTTTTGGCCGCGCACGCGCCTCGTTTGGCAGGAAGTTGGCCAAGATGAACGACGACGCCTCATCTATCAAATCTCATCTAAACTTTCGTATATATTCACACCTCACCTCACTTCACCTCAACTATCATAACTCTTCTCATCTCATTTCATTTCTTCTCACCTATCAAATCTCATCCCTTTTCACCTCACCTCACCTTAGTCATCTCACCTCACCACACCTTACCTCACTTCACCTTACTTCACCTCACCCCAGCTCACCTCACCTCACCTCACCTCACCTCACCTCACCTCACCTCACCTCACCTCACCTCACCTCACCTCACCTCACCTCACCTCACCTCACCTCACCTCACCTCACCTCACCTCACCTCACCTCACCTCACCTCACCTCACCTCACCTCACCTCACCTCACCTCACCTCACCTCACCTCACCTCACCTCACCTCACCTCACCTCACCTCACCTCACCTCACCTCACCTCACCTCACCTCACCTCACCTCACCTCACCTCACCTCACCTCACCTCACCTCACCTCACCTCACCTCACCACACCTTACCTTACCACAACTCTAATATCATATCATCTCATCTATTTTCACCACACCTCACCTCATCTCAAGTGTCATATCTCTTCTCATCTCATCTCAGATAATAGCCAAATATTCCGAAATATTTGTTTCCACTTGAACACTAAACAATCTATTAATGAGTATCCTTAATTATTTTTCAAGTTTTCAAATAAATGTAGCTTTCAGTTACAGAGTATCTACTAGTTTAACTATCACACATATCTATCGAAAATTTCTTTGCACTATGAATATTAAAGTTGATTATGATGTTTAAGTAATTCTAACTCTCTTCTCGCTTCAGAATTGCTCAAGTCTTTCGATAAGGTAAATTTGAGCTAAATACAGGGTATCTGCTAGTCAAGCAATAAATTAAATATTTTCTGTTAATTTTATATATAATAAATGCAGTAGTTATAGTTTGATATTTAAATAGTTATCAATCTCTTTTCTCCTGTAAAATGCACAAGTCTTTCGATATGAGGAAATTCAGAGTTATTTACAGGGTGTGTGTTAGGCGAGCATATCGAAAATTGCATTAATATTACTTTTTTAAAACCTTGAATATGATTTTTGAAGATATCTAATTAACAAATTGCACAAGTCTTTCGATAAAGAGCATTTTAGAGCTACATATGTACAGGGTATCTGCCAGTCAGACATGCTCACACTTATTCTACAACTTTCAGTACCAACTTCTGAACTTATTTCGACAGATTTTTCTGTCTTTTTCATTTAATACTTTTCAAATACACAGAGTATCTGCTAGTCGAGTGAACTCTACGCACACTTCTCTTCAGATAAGACACCCATTGTTGGCTAAGAGTACGTATAGAAATAAGATTGGTACTCCATCGATAGGTGCCTATTGATGTCTGAGCCAAGTGGGTCTTTTAAGACGGATTAAAGCGTAGATTAGACCAGTTAACCAGTTTGTTCGAGCCATTTAACAGGCTGAGCTCATTGTTTAAGAACTTTGGCCAAAACGCCCACGCAGCCAAGTTAAGAGAATTTCCCACGATATGCGTGTGTCAAATTTTTGGCCAACAACTTGTCAATAGAGTCCAACAGTTTTTGGCCAACAATAACAAACAGTGAGTCTGAGTCATGAACAGATAAAAGATACGAGAACAAAAGCTGATGACGAGCTCCGAAAATGTATCTGAATGTGAAATATTGGCTACAAATCGGAGGCTCTGGGCCATAAAACATAAGCCAGGCTAAAAGCGATGGCGCTAACAAATTTGCATTAGGCGGGTTTTGTACAGCTTGACAGAGGAACAGGTACAGGTACAAGTACAGATACAGATACAGATACAAAGATACATTTACAGGCAGAGGTTGAAAGACTCTCGTATCTTTTAAGATTGATGGATGAAGTTGAAGCTGCGTTTTGAAGTGTCAAAGCTGCAGAAACAACAACATTGAGCTGGCGACATTGACCTTTATTTGCATTTACCTAAATGTGTTTGTTTGTGTTTAGGCCAAGTTAATGATCAGCCGGATCAAAGCAATTGCACCCTCACTCAAATTGAACCAATTTTCACAAAATTTTGATCAATATTTTGTGTTAATTTTTTTTTGGCAATTTCATGGCCCGTTTTGTACTGACTCATTGGCGTTTATTGCTGGCAGTTAGCGGTTTTTTTAGCCTACACAAAATTCATTTCATGATTAGCGCCGGCAAATAACTGTAGATCATGCCGGCCAACAACACGGCCGAAACTTTAACTGGCATCCATTTCAAGCCGCAATTTCTTGCCTGGAAGCGCACACAGATACAGATACAGATACAGATACAGATACAGATACAGATACAGATACAGATACAGATACAGATACAGATACAGATACAGATACAGATACAGATACAGATACAGATACAGATACAGATACAGATAGAGATACTTTTTATTTTTTGTTGGCTTTAAAGCTTCGCAAAGCGACTTCAATGTCACCATCGATTTGTGGGCGTGGCTGGGGGCGGTGGTGGAGGTAGCTATTGGACTATTGAATGATTTTTGAAAAACTGTTTTCATTGTTGCAACAATAAACAGGCCGCAGGTTGGAGTTATTTTGTTTGCGTATACCCTGTAGTCAGTGCACATACACGGGGTATACATGCTGAAGACTTGGCTTGTAACAAGCAACTCTGTGGCTTTAAAAGTACATAACAATTGAAGGCAGTTTGCATTAAAATTTTGTTTTTTTGTTTATGACTTACAGGGTATCTGCAAGTCTTGCTTTTCAGTTTCGCAGGTTTCCTATAAGTATTTGTTTTGTGCAAGTCAAAGAGTTAATTGAACAAACTCTACACAATTTTTGGCCACATACCCTGTACATTTATGCACGTGAGTATGCTAAGCTTTTGAAAATGTGTGTCAACAATTTTCAAGTAAATGCAATTAATAAGTATTTAGAATAAACTTAAATTCAAAAGATATGCTGTTAGGTAATCGATTCAATTGAAATTTTTATAATTATTTGTAGGGTATTCCAATGTCTAAGAAGACATAAAGAAAATTTAAAAAGTAATATAGGGCATTGTCAAGGAACCAACTGTAGCTAATCTCAACTGTTTTTCTAACTTATATAATCAAAAATCATAATAAAGAAAGTCATAAAATGTATCTTAATTAAAATTTGCTGTGAAATTGGAATACTAAATTAGGTAGATTTATGTCTGTAGATGGAAGTGGAAATCCACAAAGATTACATCACTGAGACAATTCTAAAGAAGCTTTAAAATTCCTATTATAAAAGTTGAACAAATAGGAAGTTGACAAAATATTTTCTCTATTATTAAAAACCCATTTTTTAAAAAGAAGAATTCAAAATGTTGTAGAGTGATGTTAAATCTGAGTGTTAACAAGATTTGCATGAACAACTGAATTAATAAGTACAAGACGAATTGTAAGGCTGACTCAATGCTCTTATTTGATTAATTTCATATCATTCGCTCGCCTCAGCCCCGATTACGATTCCGTTCGCGACACTTTAATGAGCGTCTGGCTTTAAGCACTTGCGATTATAATTGCCCAAAAGCGAATCCAAATCGGTAGCTTTAACGCCCCACTCATAAATGGAGAATCTGTCTGAGCCGTTATTACTGATTATTGTTTATCAAATAATAAAAAAGAAATATGGAAAAAGAGAAGAAGAAGGAGATGGAGGAAAAAAGCGAATATGATTGTTTTCGTTGTTGTTGTTGTCTGTCATTTGTTTTGTCAATAAGTTTGCAACTGTTGCTTGGGCCTGAAATAAATATGACAAGGTTCACGTAGCTCTATCTATAGCTCTAGGCATCCCCATCCATTAACTAAGGCAAAAAAAAAAAAATGGGAAAAACTCTAATGTGCAATAATAATCAATATTAAAGCGAAACCGAAACCGAAACTGGGGAAATTGCTTTGAAAAGTGAAAAATAAATCTTGCCAAGCAGAACCCATTAGCGGGTGGCAAAAAAAACAACAACAAATGTGTTAAAAAACTTTAAAGTGAAAAGCATTGAAAAGCATTGAAAATATGAAAAGTATCTTCGTAACTCGCTTGGATTAATCTAGCGTAATCAGTTTAAACGGATTAAGTTGCACCAGATTGATAAGGCAATCAGTTTGGTGCCTATATCATATCATATTATTTCTGAAGTGGCAAACATGTTGTCGAATTAAATTTAGTCAAGTTGGAAAGAGAGTCAGGAGCATTGAGTTTAATGTGTGATGAACTAACAGTTATCCTGTAAACTAGTTTATTTCATTTCCAACAGAAAGAAATTATTTAGTATTTTAAATATATTTAGAAAATTAGAGAAAATAAAATAAATGAATAATTTATAATATCAATTAGAAAAGCAGAGACCGACGATAACTATACCCTTTAGTTTCTTTACCACAGGGCAAAACCAGTAAACTAAACTGTAATTAAGTAACTAATTAAGTCCTAGTCCCAAGACAATCGTTTAACGACTAGACTGCAGACGCTATACAACGTGTATACCCTATACAACTGCTGTTGAAGGGTATGACTAGCTAGTACTATTTTGGGTACATTGAAATTGTTACAATATTTGATATGATTTTTTATTTTAAATAACTTTTGTTCATTCAAAGTGAACATAATATACCCCGTTACACACTCTATTGCAGGGTATCAATATAAAACATATGTATGTCCAGAAATATCCCATCAAGACCCAATCTCAAACCAATTCGCTTAACGCTAGAACTTTAACACCCATCAGCATATGCCCTTTCAATACTCTCTTACAGGGTATGCAGCTGGTATGCACAACTATTATTAAATTTGCTAATTAAGTCATAAGGGCAAGCACACAAAATACAAAAAAAAAATACAATCCTTTAACGACAAGCAAACCAAACAACAACTGCTAACTGGAAAACTGAAAGCAAAAAGCGACAAGCCCAAAAAAAAATAATGACAACAAAACACTGAAAACCCAACGGCGCAGTCGCAGTCGCTGGCGCTGTCAACGCAGGCGGCGACGTCGACGTCGCGGTCGGCGCATGGTCGACTGAGAGTATATCAGTTACCGACACAGCGCCAGCAACGTTTATTTGCGCTCGAGCAGCGAACGTGGCAGCAACCAAAAGCAAAGGCAAAGGCAACGGCAAAGGCAACGGCAAAAGCAAAAGCAAACACAAGAAAAGCAAAAGCAGAAAGCAAAGACAAAATCAAGTGCGAGGCGAATCGAATCAAATCGAATCGAAGCAATAAATCAGAGTTCGTCAAGTGTTGGCAATAATAATTGAATTTAAATTTCAACTAAATTGTGAACAAATTTTGATTGTTAATTGATTATAATCGAGTTACGCGCTTTCATTTTCCGTTTTTTTCCAATTAAAAGCAGAGCAAAAGAAAAAGCAAAAATTATATGGCAATAATTATACCGCTAAGTGAAATTGTCATTGCAAATTGAACAAAACTGCAAAAATAATAATAAAACTCTTAAATCATTATTATTATTGTGTGTTGGAAGTTTGCGCAATTGTTAAAAAAAAAAAAACGCTTTTCAATTTCAAATTTCAAATTTCAATTTTGAATTCAATTTTTATGGTCAAGTGGCAAGTGTGCAACGCCAGCAGCCACTTAACCTTAACAATTATTATTATTACTTGGCCATAAGACTTTTGGCACAATAATAATTTCATTCAAGTGCGCCCAAAACAAAATTAAAATAAAAAAAAAGCAAGAGCGCACTTTTACCGCAAAAAAAAACGAAAGCAAAGCAAAACAACAACAACAATAGTAGTAAAAAAAAAAAAAACTCAACGAACCCACGCGGGCGCTAAACTCTAGTGGCAACAACAACAGCAACAACAACTAAAAAACAGCAGCAGCCAAAGACAAAGACAAAGAAGAAGTAGAAGAAGAAGAAGAAATAGTGCAAAATGGTTGAGAAAACAGGTGAGTGCCAAATGAGTGAGTGAGTGAACAAGTGAACAAGTGTGTAAAGTGCATGAACAATTTCAGGGGGGAAATTTCGATTGAAGGTTAACGGTAAAGTGCGTGTGTGGGAAATTTCAATTTCAACTTCAATTTCAATTTGAATTTCAATTATTGGCACGAGTTTGCTAAGTACATATTGCAAATTATGAGATTTAATCTTTTTTTTCAATTTGATTTAGTGTTTTTTAAATATTTGAAAATATAATCTTTTTTTTAAATTTTATTACAAATTTAGATATGTTATCTTATTTAAATTATTTTCTGGTAGTTTTAATTAACTGTTTTGAGATGTAATCATTTTTTTTTAATTTCTTTTAGCATTGCTTAAAAAAAATAAATAATAGTTACAATTGGCATAAGAGTTATATAAATTTTATTTTGATTTAAAGTTAAATTAATTAACTAAATTAAACGAAAATTGAACTCAACTAACTAAGTTGGAGTTTGTAAATCGTTTCTTTATCTTTTTAAATTCTTTTGCGAAAGTTGCAGAGAATTTCAATTTCAATAGCAAATAAAAGAAACATGACATGTTTTTAAAGTGCGATAAAATTTGATGTACAAATAAACCTAAAGCAACATTGTATTGTCAAAGAGGAAATACTAATACTATACAAGAATAACTAAATTAAATGAAAATAGAAACAACTCAATACTTTCACTGTTGCAACATTTGCATTTAAATGAGAATACAAAATGTATAAGATAAATATTATGATTTTATATTATAAGTAGATTGACTTCTTTTTATTAAATTAAAAATCATAAACAAAATTTGAAAAATTCTAATAAATTTGTGTAAGGAACATAAATAACACTAACTATATTTTAAACTTCTATTAATTTTAAAATTTCTTTTACTCTGCATAAAAATCGAACTTTGCTATATGGTGCATATAATTTATCACAATATTTATCTAATCGTATCAACTTTATAACGAAGGGATAATAAAAACACAGAAGTTATACAAGAAAGAGTATCGTAAAGTGTGCGGCAGCTTATCAGCTGATTGCTAGGGTATCTCTTAGTTCAGCTCAAGTGTTACCAAGCTGACATTTCAACTTAAAAAATCAGAACAAAGAAGTTTAAAAATAAACCCAGTCAAAGTATATTTTTAAAATACAATTCCAGCTCTTTGTTAAAGTCAAACAAATGAAAATTTGCCAAGAATAACTGCACATCAATTTCGCATACTGAAAAGAGTGTTGTAAGACGCAAAGTTAATCATTAAAAAAAAAAAGTCAAATCATTGGCGCACGTTTAATCAAATATGCAAGCTAAAGATGCCAATTGTTTTTTAATATCTTTTTTTTTTAAGTTTTTTTTTTTGCTTTTTAGCAATAACAAGATAATTGCAATTCAATAATTTCACCGCTTTGACAGCATGACGGCAAATTAGTTGCTTCCGTGCCAATAATTTGATTACCAAGCCAGAAAGTTTTCATGACACAACTTCAAGCTGAGAAAGAGAGCGAGAAGAGTGGAGAAAGATGGAGAGTGAGTGAGAAGGAGTTAGGAAGATGACTTCCTCGACGAAAGCAAACAATAAAAGCAGAAAACAGAAAGCAGTTAAGAGCGCAAGTGAATGAACTGAGATTAACTTGGCCCGAATCTATTGGTAGTTATTATGGCCTCTTTTTGTTATTTGTGAGCACATTAGCGGTCCATTTGGTGTTGAATTCACAGCGATAAGAATTATAAAAAATACAAATAGAAATAAAAATAATATTTGCCAGGCTAATTAATTTGCCGAGCGACTAATGCGATTTCCGTGCAGTTCTTTGACCAGGCTAATTACTGTCAGCCCGACTTGTTATTATTTAAACAATTGTTTCAATATAAGCAAACAAACATATAAATAGCGCATGAGAATTACAAATGCCAATATTTGATTTAAATATTAACTGTTTTTCAACGTGTGCAACTTGTTTGCGGCTTAAAGCGTCACTTACATGATTCTTTTAGCCTTGGCATTGAAGCTTATTGTACAACTGAGAGTTCTACAATTGATGGCATGGCCAAAACGAGTTTATAATTTCTCTAACTGCGTCTTGGCCAACATCGTGAAATTGCTTGGCCATCGGAAGTCGAGACGCGTCGAGACATTCGAGTTTTGACTTTGTAGTTGAGCAAATTGTGACTTTAGCTATTTATTTATTTAATTTAATTTATTTATTTTATTTAGGCAAATTAAACTAAGATTAAAATTAAAAAGTAATAAAATAAAATTAATTAAAGCTAATGATTAAAACTGAAATGAAAAAGAAGTTAAATTAAATAAATTTAAATTTAAGTTTCATTTTAATCGCCAGTCAGTTGACAATTGTCAGTCAGTCAGTTGAAATTCGCATACTTATTAAGCGCAGTGTTGCAAAATATTTAAATATATTCACGCGTTATTAAATCCACTAACAATTTAGTAGAAGATTATTTGCCTGCAGCGAAAAACGTCGCCAGATCTCTGGGCTTTAATTAAATGAAATTCAAATTGGACCTGGACTTCACTTATATAATTAGTCATATAATCTTATCAACGTGTTATTAATGAAGGCGGCTTATAATTAAGTTATTAAGCTCTGGCATTCTCGGATTTAACAAAAGTCTCGAAATTGAGATCTTCCCATGGAAACTGTTTTGCCAACGTAACTCTGACTAAATCAAAGCAAAGTCATTCAGTTGATTAATTTACTCAGAAATAAAACTAATCAGAGAACTTCAGCTTCATTGTAATGTCATCGAGAAGGCGAATTAATGTCATGTGATCGCCGGAAATATATAACTTAATATAATAACTTATTCATAGAAAGATTTTACAGATATTGCACATCATAGATATTTTATTCTTTTATAAGAATTTTCATTTTCATTTTTGATTATAATTCAAGAGATATTTGATATCAATTAATATAATAACTCATTCATAGAAAGATTCTACAAATATTACACATCATAGATATTTTTTTGATTTTTTATAAGAGTTTTAATATTTAATATATTTATTTATTAATTTCATAAAAATCTTTCATATACTAAAAAAACAGTTTTAAAGAATTTTAAGAAAGATCAGTTCAAGACTTTAAACATACATCAATTTGAAATGAATATACAAAACTTATCGATTGATCTAATTCCAAAAGATCTTTGAACTTTGAACACTGAATTTCTTGTAAAATATATTGATTAGAATCTCAGAAAGATCAGTTCATGTTAATTTGATAATTTAAATAAAGTTCGCCAATGTTTTTCAGCTCATTTAATATATATGATAGAGCGCTGACTATTAGCTCAAAGGAGGAGTCACCTCAATGTGAGAATTGGCGCTGATTTATCGATTTGGTAATCGATATGCTAATCGGAGTCGGGGCATAAATTAGCAGGTCATAAAACACAAAACTCCCGCATACAAAAAAAAAAAAACGAGCTCGCGTTCAAGTTGATTAATTAATTAATGAGTTTATCACCAAATTTATGGCCAAAACTGAAATTTGAGCTAAAACAGGTTTAGTTTTGTTAAAAAAAATATATAAAGATGAGTTTTGTTGATTTAGATGTTTTAATAAAATCATCACCTTCAAGTGCTGAGAGAAAAAAAAAAAACATTTAACAAATAATCAAAAACAAATCGAAATAATTCGTTTAAATTGATTAATTGTTGTCGTGGGAGGAGTTTGATTTTTGGCTTGTGATTATGGCCAAGCAGTCAAGACAAAAGGCTAAAAAAGAAAACATTAACAAAGATATTTTCATATGTGCAAATGAACATTCGTAAATTAGCCAAGTTATGCGATAATCGCGTGTTTTGAGCTCATAAATGTGTAGCTTGTTCTTTGAACTTATTTAGCATTTGCTTATGGCCATTTGCCATTTGGCATAATGAAGTTGGCAGCAGGAGCAGCAGCAGCAGCAGCAGCTGTCACATTTGACATTGCTCATACGCCGCGTGGTGCGTTCATCCGACAAGAATACGCAGTCAATGCCACGCCCCTTTAAATGAAATGAATAGTGTGCTAGTGATTTTTGTTTCTTTAACAGGATTTGGGTGTGGCCAAGAATAATGAAACAGGCAAGCCTTTGACACAAATCAAGGTGTGTGTGTGTTTGAGGCACGTGTGGCAAGTTCAGGTGTGTCTTTTACTACCACTATTTATGGCCAAGGCTTTGGCTTGAAATGCACCTTGGCTAACAACATCCTTTTTGGCCAGGCCAGTACAGCAGTAGCATGTTCAGGATGTGGCAACGGAAGTCAACTTGCAACTTGCAACGGCAACTGCAGCGACCATAAATTTCTTGGCCACATCGCGTGTTGCCAAACAAAAGTCGAGGTCAACCCAAGTCAAGAGTGCAGAGATAACAATATTGCGTAATAGGCAACTCATCTGAATAATCACAGACACTCACACACATTATTCAGTGAGTAGTCAGTCGCAGCTTGTCATTAACTTATTTATCTTATCAGTCGAACGCCCATAAATTGTTAGAGGCAAAGTCGGAGCACATAAAAGGCGGACGGACGGACGGACACCCTAGAAGATTGTATCTGAAGCACTCAGCCAGAATGCGAATACCGCTATTTGAGTGTGTTGCGAGTGTATTGTGGGCCATGCCCACAAGTGGGCGTAATAACGAGTACTCGTCGTCAACTTCAAGTTGTCAATCATAGAATCACATTCCTCTCTGCTGACACGTTGTGAAATAAAATCCAAATTTACCCTTTTAAAGTAAACTACAAAAATATAAAGAAATTCATAAATTAGAGCACAAATTAGAGCACAAATTAATTCAATAATTTATTAAGATTGCATTAAAAAAATTCACATTTTTCCTATTTATTTGTAAAGCTAGAAGTTTATGACTTTGAAATTGAATTTACTAAATTAAAGAAAACAAATTTAGATTTAAATATAATTACTAAATTTTAGTTTAATTTTAATATTCCTTAATTGTAGTTTAATTTTTACTTTAATCTTGGTGTACTTATTTAATTAATGTCAACTAAGAACAGTTGACCAAAATTAAAGTAAAAATCAAATTAAAATTAAACAATATAAACAATTTTAAAGAAAAAATAAATAAAATAAATATTTAATTTAAAAATCAATTTAATGAGTAAACAAATAGATTGCATAATTCTACTTCAATTTCTTTTAAATACTAAAAGATAAAATCAATAATTTAAGTAAAACAGAAATTAATAAGAAATAAAAGCTCATGAATATTTAATATCAAATTAAATCGTATCGATTTAAAAATAATATAAATATTTTGTAGAGCAGCAGATAAAATGTTAATAAAAATATATAAAAAAATGTCTAATTAAATGATTGAATTTTCGAAAAATACTCCCATATAAGCCCTAGTTTTAAAGCAACCCTCGCATCGCATTAGGTCGCTTGCGTTTTATGCAAATGCCGCATGAAATTTGCTTTTGTGGCCTAAAGATTTACCGCTAGTTGGCCAAGAAGCGTGAGTGCCAAGGTCAAGACCATTGATGCCAAAGAGCTGATAGGGAAAGTACAAGAAATGAATATCACTCTGTGAGTGTGAGTGTGAGTGTGAGTACTCGCATGAGTACTCGCTCGAACGTGACCTTGACATTAGAACTGAAAATGTACAAGTTGTGTATGTTTGCTATTAATTCAACATATGTATTTATTTATAAACACAATCATTTCAACTTAAACAACAACAACAACAATTGCAACAAGATTCTAATCTTTCGAGCCAAATGCGGAAGAGTCGAAAGCAAAGCAACAAATAAATAAACAGCTAAAAAAAAACTGTGCTTCTACCTGTTTTGCATAATAATAATTTTCGCGAGTACTCAGCTGAGTGTACTCAGTATTCATTTTGCGCATTATTCACGAATCGCTCGTTATTCACGCTGTATTAAATATGGGTTAACTGCCTGTTTGGCTACCTGTTGGCTCTTAACTGTTAACTGCTGTTAACTGCTGCCTGCTACCTGTTTGTTACCACTGTGCCACTTTCCCGCTCCAGTATGCACAGAATTACACATGAAAATGGAATGCATGCCCGCCTGGCTGACTAACTGGCGCTAAGGGGGCGTCTTCAATCTTCAATCTGCTGACATTTCTCAATTAAAAATCAATGTTATTTGCACTATTTGATAACAGGTTAACAGTTTGTTCACTCACTAATTAATTTCATGTACTCGTTCTTGTCTCGGCCTCGAATCGAATCGAATCGAAGCGAATTTGAAGCGACTTTAGAAAAATAGCTGGCAAAGAAAGTGCTCATAATTTGTTAATTGAATCAATTAAAAGCCATTAAAACAAGACTCACAAATTTGTTTTCGTGTATCCATGAGATACAATCCGAGCTGTAGCCTTGTCCATATTTATTTTATTTTTTTGCTATTGTTTAAATCCATTCAATGTCTTGTCGTCACGCCCTCACAAGCAACAAATAATAATAATGATAATGATAATGATAATGATAATAATCATAATCACCTTTCATTGCTTGTTTTGTTATTTGGATTATGGTGTGTATATTTATTTGTTTCGGCAACAATTATAATTATTAATGTGGCCCATTCACATTTGGTTTCTTTTGAGCCTTTTCTTAGACCCAATTTGGACTCAAGATCACTTAAGATCAGACCTCTGAGCATTAGATACTCATCTATAGCCCAAGGATGTGATAGATACGAACTGCACACGGCACACCCAAAATTAAAGACCTATGTTACCTGTCTGTCTCCAGGGGAAGGTTAAAGCCAATCCATGACACAATTCTCCTCCTCTCTCTCTCTCTCTCTCGCCTTCTTTTTAGCCTTTAATAAATGGGCCCATAAAGATTATTGTACTGGTCTCTCTCTCAGTCGGAGTCTGATAAGATTTGTCCAAATCCACAGAAGTGGACTACTGATTTCATTACGACTCTGATAAGCCAACATGGAAGCCCAAAATGGTAGCCAAATTGTGGCTAACTTTATCTTTATGGACATTAACCGCGTTGTAGTTTTAAGGCCATAAATTCGGTCTATTAACGTATTTGTTCTACGAGTAGCTGAGCAAACATCTAAATATACTCAGTTTTATTATAATTCTAGTGCAAATATTTGGAAATTAGTTATTAAACTGAGTAAATAGCAGAGAATTTAAATAATAGGTCAAACTAAAATACTTAGCTGACCTACAAACCTTTAATGTCATTAAATTTGTATTTTAAAACCTCATCGACTAACTGATAGATATAACAATTTAAAGTTGAAGCAGATATAATCAGAAATTTTAAGAGTAGAGATATAGAAAGTGAAGAAGATAAAGCTGACTTGAAAGGTCATTCTTATAAACTAAGATGGATTGATTCATAGGGATACTTTATGAACTCACAGTCCAAATATTATAATCAAAAATGTAGCAGAAGTTTCCACTTTAGAGCTAAGCGTAAAAATAAATAAAAACATAGACGGAAATTTAATAAAATCCAACCCAAGAGGAACAATTCTTCTAATAATAATAGTTCAAGGCAATTTCTATGCAAAAAGAGAAAATATAAAGGTATTTATCATTTTTATTCATGATTCAAAACTTGTTCATCTCCAAGTTGGAAAATTGTTCAGAAAACTGTTGTATGAACTTAACTTACTCACATTAACTTTATAAAGAATTTTTAGAAAATTCCATTCAGCTTAAATAAAACAAAGTTATAGCAATTATTTATAGGCATATAATGTTAGAGTATTGAAGTGTGCCATAGTAAGTATACTTATCAGAAATATGTTAGCCCCTTCCCCTTCCCATTCCCTTTCCCCTTTCCATTGCCTTTTCCACTTGACCATTGGCAAGGTGAAGCCCATCAATTATAGCCTGACTCACAGTCAGTTCGGGCTAATAAAACAAGGAACATAACAAGCTGAACGAGCCTATCAACAAAAAGCCGTCTAAAGCCAGTTGGCTAAAAGTGTTAGTTGGCCTAAAAATAGCACAAAATAGTTGCTAAGTTTATGCGTAATCATAAAAAATGGAAAATATTCATATATAGTATTAAAGTAAAGTGTAAATTTAGCACCTTTTTTTTCATGGTCTGTTTCAAATTCAATTTTAATTTCAATTTCTTAATAGTTGACACTGCATTTCAAGTTGAAAGTCCAGGTTAATGTAAATGTTTCAATCAACAACAAATTGAAATTGTTGGTTTCATTGAACTTGAATTGTGTTGTGTTGTTGATGATTCTCTGGGAGCCTCGATGAATGGAATAATGATTAATAGACTCGAACTTGTTGACCGTTATGGATAGAGCTATTAATGATGAGCAGCATTGATTGATTGATTGACTGATTGATTGATTGATTGACTGACTGACTGATTGATTGATTGATTGTCGCACACATTAGCATCACTTGTTACGATCAGGCAATTCAATGCAATTACGAGTTTGACAATTTGCAGCCTTCAATTGCAGTTGCCACTGATTTTTTTCTTAGATTTCTAATTTCTGATTTGTGATATTGTTATTGTTGTAACCACTGTAACGACTATTGCATTTGAATTTGCATAAACAAATTGAGCTCACAAATCGCTTAGCATACAATGAATGCGTTGAGCCGTGAATTAAACAAATGTCCAATGCAAATAAACCATAAATTTTAACCATATGCTAATTCGCCAATCTCAGTCAACTGCGGATCTTGTCAACAAGCTGATCTCGTTTCGTCGAGATTGATTTATTTATGATTCTTTCTGTTTTTTTCTTGATTCCAAATCTTTTCATCTCTTCCACATCAATTACTGTGGGTGTTGACTGCAGATTGTTGACAGTTGTGGGTTGTTTTTGATCTTCCAACCCATTGCAACTTTATGAATTTGGATTAGCTTTTAAATTTCGTGCTTTTTCAATATATTGACTATATAATACACTTGCAGATTTATTGTTCCTATTGAATCAAAATCTCCTATCACTATAAAAAAAGAGCTGAATTTTCCAGAAACCACAGGGATATTTTGAGGCAAAAAATTAATTAAACGAACTTGATAAAATTTGAATGCAGAATGAATTTAGAGGTCAAACCATGATCAAAATGGCATTCCGCTTGGAAATCGGTTGAGTTTTGCCAAAGCTACAGAAGTTTGAAGTTGGTTAGACCTTTGACCTAACAACTTTACAAGCCAAAATTTTTGTACATTTTGGGATGATTTTTTACAAAAAAATGAAATGTCTCAGAATCAAATTTAAAGTGTTGTTTTATACTAATTATGACATAAGGAATTGATTAAAAATGAAAACTCGATATTTAAAATTTTGAAATTTCGAAAAACCACAGGGGGGACCCTTTGCTAAAAAATCGATATTTTGAGGCAAAAAATTAATTTACAAAAATTAACAAAATTTAAAAGCAGAATGAATTTAGAGGTCAAACCATGATCAAAATGGCATTCCGCTTGGAAATCGGTTGAGTTTTGCCAAAGCTACAGAAGTTTGAAGTTGGTTAGACCTTTGACCTAACAACTTTACAAGCCAAAATTTTTGTATATTTTGGGATGATTTTTTACAAAAAAATGAAATGTCTCAGAATCAAATTTAAAGTGTTGTTTTATACTAATTATGACATAAGGAATTGATTAAAAATGAAAACTCGATATTTAAAATTTTGAAATTTCGAAAAACCACAGGGGGGACCCTTTGCTAAAAAATCGATATTTTGAGGCAAAAATTAATGTAACGAAATTGATAAAATTTGAATGCAGAATGAATTTAGAGGTCAAACCATGATCAAAATGGCATTCCGCTTGGAAATCGGTTGAGTTTTGCCAAAGCTACAGAAGTTTGAAGTTGGTTAGACCTTTGACCTAACAACTTTACAAGCCAAAATTTTTGTACATTTTGGGATGATTTTTTACAAAAAAATGAAATGTCTCAGAATCAAATTTAAAGTGTTGTTTTATACTAATTATGACATAAGGAATTGATTAAAAATTAAAACTCGATATTTAAAATTTTGAAATTTCGAAAAACCACAGGGGGGACCCTTTGCTAAAAAATCGATATTTTGAGGCAAAAAATTAATGTAACGAAATTGATAAAATTTGAATGCAGAATAAATTTAGAGATCAAACCCTGATCGAAATGGCATTCCGCTTGAAAATCGGTTGAGTTTTGGCAAAGCTACAAAAGTTAGAAGTTGGCCTCGATTATCTTTTCAGTAATTATACTACAATTATTCTGTTGTTGTGCTCTTTTGTACTGCTATAATTGAATCGGCTTTCATGCCATATCAACTATTTGTCTTACTCATAATATATTCTAAAGTTGTTGATACTTTGTGAAATTTCAAGTGTAAAATAGCTAGGAATCTTTATCGCAATGATTGACGTTGATTGATTATAGACTCGTGCTAGTGAATAGTACAGTACAGTAGTCACTCCGCGTCGCATTCCGTTAATGGATTTGCTTTGTTGTTCTGGCCAAAGTCTGGATGTCATAAGCCCATAAAGTAGCTAGCTAGTTCCTCCCATTTTCCACCTGACTTTCCTCCTCCCCATTCACAGTCTGAGCACGATTGAATGCATTTCTGAGATTGCACAACGTTTTCTCGTATTCATTGGCAAACACGATATGTTTTGAGTGTGTTCAATGAATCTGAATGAAATCCAAGTCTAGTCAAGCGATTGACGTTGTCATTGTTGCTATTGTTGTTGTGACAACACGTTGCCAATTGTTTTACGATGTGGCTTAAACGGTTGCACCGCTGAGTTAACTGTTATTCTTGTTCAACAGTTTTCAACACAACCCACTAAGTGGCGCTCTGAACTGTCCGTTATCATCGATGTCATGCGAATGTGGCCAAAACGACAACAACAACAACAATGGCAACAACTTTTAACAACAAAAAAAGATAATTGCCGTATTAACTGATAACTTGACTTATCAGAGAAGAGAAAAAAGTTAACAAAAGAGAAGAAGCTCTTCTGCCAGAATTAATTGATAAACATTTTCTTTTTCCTATTTACATGCGGATTACGACCCAGTTTTTTATGGCCACGTTTATGACCTTGGCCTAAAGTCTTTTCGAAATGTGAAGAAAGCAAATAAATACTCTAGAATTATAGGAAATGTGCGTGCTGTCCTTACACACATAAAAAAAAACAGTTACGAGCAGTCTTTTAATAATAAAAATAAAGTAAGCGACTTGCAGATACCCTGTAGACGTTTAATATCTTATTTCTGTATTTTATCTCTAAGCATTTAAAAACTTTTTTTGTATAAAAAGAAAAGTTGCAGCTAATAAGCTGACTTTAAACGAAAGTGATCTACTAAGAGATACCCTGTAACTACAGAAACCAACTTCTCAGTTGATTAGGCAGTCAATGTTAAGCTATTATTAAACAAACAATAAGTGAGTTGACTTCAATCTAAAGTGCTCGACTAGCAGATACCCAGTAATTTTGTAAAATGATATGGTCAGCACAAAATTGACTATCTGCAATGTTTTTTTTTCTTCTGTTTGTCTTTCTATATACAACTTTTAGCTATTTCATATTTACAGGGTATGGAAACTTGTGCATTTTGTCGTAAATTGCGCTAATTGAAGTGTGTGTAAAACGTCAGTGCGAATAATTGAGATATTTATGCCAAAACACGTCGCGGAATTAGCTTAATAATTAGCAGCCTCAAAGACAGATCATAAATCAATAAGTTTATTGACAATTATTGCATTGTTAAGAGATACTTTCAATATTTGATTTATTCCACTGTTTAATATTTTATTGCAAATATTTAATCTAAATAATCGCAGGTATTCACTTAGTATTCACGTGAATACAATTGCAAATGAGGCGCTAATATAACGTTATTATTATTTGCTTATTTGTTTAAACAAATTAATTAACACCCGCTGTTTAACATTGAGCTTAGATAAACAGCAGAAACAACAAATTACCGCTAACTAACTGAATAATTGTAAGGAGGAAACAATGCGCAGATTAAACAAATTAATTAATCAAACAGTGTGAAATTGCGAGTATGATTAGCTTATGAGAATTGAAAAAGATAACGACTTTAAGTAGACTATGCTAAGATTATCTAGGAGTAGACAGTCTATATAATTTATTTAAATAACTTAAGCTAATGCAGTTGACCAAATGAATTAATAAAAATTAAAATAAAATGATGTTATATAATTCGTTAAATTTAAACTGAAAGAATAAAAAAATTAAAATAAGAATTAAAATTTAAGAATCCGGGTATATTCAAGAAATTATTCAATGATCACACTTTTAGCTCTAGTTAAAAAATATTAATTTAATTTTACGAAAATTAAAAAACACAGCAATTAATAAAGAAAAAAATAATTGTATCGATTGATTGATTTAGTTAATATTTAATTAAAATATTGACATGCACTGGGCGAGCTGTTAATCAATGTGTTGGCCAAGATAATTAAATTAATACTAATTCACTGTATTTGTTGTATTCTTTTTTTGTTTTTCGCTGCAGACATGTCGAAATTTGTGGGCGTGGCCGATATCACGGAGAACAAGAAAATCTGGCGCATGTTGCTCGGCGAGTTGGTGGGGACATTTTTCTTGGTTTTCATCGGCGTTGGCAGCACGGCGACCGGAAATCCGAGTGTGCCACAGATCGCGTTCACCTTTGGCTTGACGGTGGCCACGTTGGCCCAGGTAAGACACTAAGCCAGACACACACACACACACACACACACACAGACTACACAGAGCGAAAAAATCAAGTAATTTGCACTTAAAACGAAACATTTCGAACTTGATTTCTCACTAAGATTGAATATTACTAAAGTCAAGTATTTCGATCTTATTTCAAGTACGATATTTTAAGTACGAAATCTAAATATTTTAGTATTTTCAAATCTAAAATTACTTAAAAACTTACCTGATTTAAGTACAATTCAAACTGGATTCAAGTCCATTTAATTCTGAAAGTGGGCGGAAAAACATATGAACATGATATTAGATTTAAGCATAGTGCAGACTTTATTCAAAAACTTAAAAAATGCTCTTAAAATAAATATAAAAAAATAAAAATATATCTGAATAAATAAATAAAATATATAAATAAGTAAATAAAATATATATAAAATAAATATCCATCTAATAAAATAATCGAAATCATCAGCATGATCTGTAAGTCGAACCCAAGTAACAAACTTATTTTAAGAATTTTCGTACTAATTTCTAGTGAAGTTTGAGTTTTAGTTGATTTAAGATTCGTAGTACTTGGTTAGAAAATTTTTAAGCTCATTTTCAGTATCATTTTTAAGCTAATTTAAAGTATTGACAATACTCAAATCGAGTTCAATTGAACTTAATTTTAGTACTTCTTTTTTTCCTCTGTGTAGTATTTGGCACAAGATTGCCATCGAAAATTTGTGATTGAGTTTGTACCAATAGCCATTACCAATTGCAATTTATGTACCATACAGAGAGATATGTATGGTCAATAGTAATGGCTAAAATCATGCGTTCAAGGACACGCCACCGCCGCGTTACACTTTCGGCCGGGCCAAAACAAAAACAAACAAAAAAAACTCATTCACAACTTGCAAGTCGCATTTTCGGGCAAGACATTGGCATTTAAAACGACAAAACTTTAAGCTAAGAAAAAAAATGCAAAAAAAAATGGCAACAAACGCATAAAAACGGCAATCGAAGTTGAAGCGTTGGCCGCGTGCGAATGTAATTTACAAAATTGACAGATAGATTTACAGACGCACAAAGATACAGATACAGATACAGATACAACAGCGACAACTACAGATACATTTACAACTCGAAACTCTGAGCTCTGAGCTCTGATCATGATCATTAGCGCTGCACACGCTGCGTATGAGTAACGCACAATGTTACTGAATACAAAATGCGATTGTGAATGTGAATGTAATTGTGAATGCGAATGTGAATAATAAATGCGCACTCGCTGCGAAAAGCGTCTGCGTCGGCAATTAACATTAATCAACACGCAAAATATGCAATTAGATTATTATGCGTTTAATTACGTTATGCCTTTGATGTTGTTTTCGTTTTCGTTTTCGTCTTGTTTTCGCATTTTTTTCAAATTTCAAAAAAACTCGAATTGATGACAACTCTATGGGAATATTAAAGACTTATCGCTGACATTTGAATCGTAGCTAACTTGACAATTATCATTTAAGGTGTCTTTTGTTAGCAGCTTCAAAAAGTACAAAACACTATCGACAGTGTTGGCTAACAGCAAAGTTTTGAAGACGAAGTTTCAATTCGAATGTTGAGCAAGATTTTAGTTCGAATCTTGCCCTTAATTTATGTATCTTATTTATTTATACACAAAGTTTTTTTTCTTTTAAGGATTCTAATTTTTTATAATTATTTTCTTATTTATTTTTGTCTTTTCAAAATCAAGCTTAATAAAAATTAACAAATAAAATATAAAAAAGTGTAAAGTTGTTTATTGTTTTTTTTTTCGAAATTATTATTATTTACTCATTACTTTGAAGTTTTCTAGATTTTTAAAAACAAACCAATTGTTTTATAATAAAATTGAAAGTTTTACAAAGAATCCAACTATTTTGTGATTTTTTAATTAAAATCCTAATTAATAGCATCATAAAATGCTAAAAGTTGAATTCTATTTAAGTATTTTATTTTGAATCAAACCATTTCTTAAAAGAGAGTTTTAAGAAAACTTAATATAAATAGAGAATGTGTCTCAAACTAAAATGTATTTAAATTTATTCAAGTTTTGACTGTTATACGATCAACAAAAGTAGTTCGCGATATGCGAGTTATCACGATAAGCTGCCAGGCATACGTGTGTACCTCAAAGTAAGTTGGTTCAAGAAATATCTCTCCATGTAACTGCCACTTAGTTTTTCCACACTTTCGCCAATAGAGCTACGAGATTCGCTACGATTGCCCAATGCATTGAACGACAGGTGAAAGATAGTCACGAGTCATTGGAGCTGAGTTTGTTGTGGGGTTTTTTTTTTTCAGTTTTGGTTTTGGTTTTAAAAACCGAGCAATATTTCAACGATTAGTCGCACTTGCAGTGGCAGCTGCTGTTGCATTCACAATATTCACAACATTCACAATACTAGTCACAACAACATAACATTTGACGTGTGGCCAACGATTTGGCCATTTGGGTTAACTGAACTCGATCCGTGACCAGACAATGTGACGACAATTGGCTCGAGCTTTGAACTGACGTCGATTCCCTTTCCCCAAATTGCCGATCAATGAAGCGTAACAAATGCAATACGTGACAACTAACAGTCACATACTCTAGCCTATATATAAATAAAAAAAACTGAAAAATTCTGTCATTATATAGAACCGTCAAGGATGAAAGACCCAAAAGTATTTAGAAGCTGTCATAAATTGGCCAAAACTTCACCGATTGCCAATCTTATCTCATCAATCTTATAACTTGATTCCGCATCCAAATTTTATTCATCTAAAAAATTCGAGTTTTTTTCCAACACTGTCCACGTTTTACATTTAAATTATTGTATAACCTCTATTATTCATTCGGCATTTTATTCATATAAAAAATTTGGTTTTTTCCAACACTGTCCACTTTTTTCATACTTAACCCTTGACACTTTTTCGAAAATTAAATAACTTTGTCAAAACTCAATCGATTTTCTTGCGGAATGACAATTTTATCACAGTTTGCGCTCTAATTTGATTCTAAATCAAAATTTAATTTATTGGAAAGTATCGATTTTTTTCTCAAAATTTTCAATTTTTTCCCATACTAACCCCTTGACATTTTTTCGAAAATTTCAAACTGTCCCAGATTTGTCAAAACTTAACCGATTCGCAAGCGGAATGTCATTTTGATCATGGCTTGGCCTCTACTTTCATTTTGCATCAATAATTTATTTATTTAAAAAAATTTAATTTTTTTCCAAGACTGTCGACTTTTTTTATATTCACTTCAAAGCTCTGATCTCTACATTTAAAGTGACCTGCTCTTCCAGTATTTCCCTCTTTGCTTTCTACTCTTTCTTTGCCAAATCAAATCTCGACATTTGTATGCAATTTGCATTGCCGCGTTTGATTTGGAGACGTTCGCTTGACAGTTGGCCAAAAGGAAGTGGCACAAAAAGAAAATGCAAATAACAATTGCATAGTAATAGAGCCACAAAAACAACAGCAACATCAATTTTTTGCTTATTATCTTTGCACACGAATCAGAAGGAAAAATTCCCAAACATTTCAATTTAGATGCGGGCCAAGTGAATCAAATGAATGTGAATCAAAAGTCGTACAATAAATTGTGAGTGCCGGCAGTTGGAATCAGTTTTGAAAATCAGTTGCAATTATGGGTTTGGCCACAATTGATTAATGGCCATTCAAACGACTCAAACAGATGAGTCGCGAATTTTGAATTTTTGAATGGTTATTCAAAAGGCCAATGTGAATAATTTATTTATTTGGTCTTATCTCAGAAATGAAGTCAAAGTCGATAGAACCTCCAGTGGCAATCAAGGTGCAACATGCAAGATCAATAAAAGCCCAAATCAGCAACAAGTTGAATGACAACAACAACAACAACATTGGCAACAACAACAACAACAACAACATTGGCAACAAAATTGTGCGTGCGCCATTCACAAAAGTTAAATATAATAAAAATAACAAAATCAAACGGCCCGAAATCAGCGAAAATGGCAAAGTCAGCTTAACGCTTTGGTTTGAGCCATTGGCTAAAAGCGAACTTGAAACGTTGAAACAGCAACAATCACCAAGAACAACCAAAGCAACAACAACAACAACAATTGCAGTTGCAGAAAAGCAGAACGAAACAAACAAGTTAACATTCAATTTAACAAAAAGCTATAAAATATGATTTAAGCGCAAATGTCGCACAACAACAAAAACAACAACAACAACAACACTGACAACTTGGACAACAACGCAGACATTTGTGCGCCAAAAGTTGCGCATGCGTAAGTCTCGATCAAAGCGATCGATATCTCTATATACACACATATATCTCTCACGACTAAACTGACAGACTGACGCGTGAAAGAGACAGACTGTTGGACAGTGAGACAGACAATTAGACAGACAGTCAGACAGTCAGTTAAAAACTTAAACAGTCTCTGCATTATTTGCATGGCAAGTTTTCAACTCGTACCTTTAACTAAAGTCCCAACAAAATATATATGTATAAAAAGCCATAAAATGAAGTCTTAGTTGTTGAGTCAATGCTCTCAGCTGTATGTCAAAGTTAAAAGTTGGTCTTAAACTGTTGGCCAGACAGTTTTGACTGCTTTGTTCTGACCACATTTGCACATTTGTTATAGCCCAATCGACCCTCTGCCATAATAATATTCAATTACCGACGATCTTGGACAGTTGAAAGGTGTTTCAAGTGTTGACATCATGTTGACGTTTCAACTTGGCCAAAGAGTGATCATGTTGACCACGTTAACAGCGGGTTTAATTGAAGAACTAGGCAGAACTGATCTCACAGTTTAAAGAGCAGAGGAAATTATAAAAAGGAGAAGCTACAATTAGCAAAGGGGAAAAGAAGGAAAATTATAATACTCCTATATTTAATCATTAAAAAATTAGGATTGTTTGTGAGAAAAGAGATCAATACAAATATTTCTAAAAGTGATCAGGAGAGAGAGAGAAAGAAAATGGATAGAAGAAAGTAGAATAAATATTTGGAAAATCTCGATGATTTTATAGCAAGCAAAATTGAATAAGAGAATGGAAAAATTTGTATTTTCAATTATTAAAAAAATAGGATTGTTTGTGAGAAAAGAGATTAATAAAAAAATTTCTAAAAGTGATCAGGAAAGAAAAAAAAAAGAAAGAGAAGAATAAATACTTCGAAAATATCGATGATTTTATAGCAAGCAAAATTGAATAAGAGAATGAAAAAAATCGGAAAAATAATAGCAGACCCAAAACGGTTAAAACAATGAAGAGGAAAGAAAAGTTGAGGCTTGCTTTCAACTCAAAGAGAATTACAAATTTCCAATACAATTTTTAATTATTTAATTAAAATTTTTGCAATGCATTTAAGCATTAGGAAATATTGCCAGTTTTTAGCTTATTTATAGCTAGATCTAGCTTCTTCTAAAGTGTTTAAGATTTCCGAAGTTTAAAAAATTCGTATTTAATTTAATAATAATACTAATTTAATTCTTTGTAGACTAGATAAATATATGAATCATCTAGCCGCTTTCTCACGCAGTTGGTTTAATGATGGGTTCTGCGTGCCCCATCGAGTGGCATGCAACAAATTTGATTAATGCGCCGCTGACTCAAGTGTGCAATTAAAATGTTAACAAACTGCCAGCTCCGATCCAACTGGCTAAGAGCTGACTCAGCCAACAAAAGCTTCAAGTGTTTGCTGGCCTGATCTTGTCTTGATTTGATGAAAAGCCAGCAGCATAATTTCGATGGGAAAAATGGCAAAAACAAATGCGTAAGAGCAGCGCAAATGTCAAGTTGCCAACGCACGGGCGTATCTCACAGATTGCATGTATCTCATAGCTGGCTTTGGCCTAAACTTGCTCTTAACGTGGCTGTAATTAGCGCTGTGGAGCAGCAAAATGGCCAACAAATGGCCTGCAATCTACAGCTCACCGCTCTACAAACCCCTTGCCCCTGCAAATTGCCCAGCAGTTTGCGCATTTATTAATTAATCGCGAAATTCAGAAACTCAGAGACACGAGACATTGAAGAGAAGCCAGGCCAAATTCAAATCTAAACAAAAAAACCAAAACAAAATCAAAAACTAAATCTAGATCCAAAAACAATTAAATTAAGAACGTTAAGTCGAGCTGCTCAACTGTTGGTTGCCCAGCAGTCAAATGATTTAATCACCATAGATAAAATAAAAATTAATTAAAAAGTACAAATTAATATTACAAAAATAATGAAAAAAATATATTTCTATGTTTTCTGCTAACATAGATTTCTGTCAATTATAATTTTTAAAAGAACAAAATAAAAAAAATTGTAAAAAAATAAAAAAAAGAATTTAAAAAATAATGAAATAAATATATTTCTTTCATTCCTGCTAACTTACATTTCTGGCAATTTAAAAATATGTTTTTTTCAAAATTCTCAAAATAAATTTAAATTTAAACGCTTAATTAAAATATTAAATAATAAAAAAATAAAAAAAAATACAAATATGAAAAAAATGTATATATAATAAATAACATGCACAACTCTTAAAGTCTCTAAAGATCTAGTTGTTTATACAGACCTGATCAAAAACGTATAAAACTTTGAGTACTGGTCTAAGAAAAAAAAACCAAATCCGATTCGAAAAAGCAAATCGCCAATTGATATCGAGCTACATTGAAGCCTGCACATCGACCTTGAGCTCAGGCCGCGAATGCGTTTTCATTCATAAGACAAGTGTGAGTGCGAGTATGAGTATGAGTATGAGTATGAGTATGAGTATGAGTGTGCGAGTGCGTGTGAGTATACTCACTTCTGTGCTCGAGTGGCAATTTGTTTGATTTCAATTCTAAGTAAACTTTGATGGCACTTCAGCTACGATGACTCAACAGAACGATGGGAATCTTTACTTTTACTTTCGATCTGCAGTTGGCAATTGAATTGCGCTTTGACTTAAAGTTTGGCTCTAACTTTGGCTTTGTCTTTGTCTTAAGTTGGCTATAAGTTCAGTGCGTCTCCATGTCAGACAAATTGCTTGTATCCGTTGGCAGCTCACTGACACCTCGACGAAGATTTCGACGGCATTTAAAACTGTTGCACAATTGATGGCCAAAATGCAGACTTCATGGCAAAAGGGTAAAAACATTACCCAACCCAGAAACGCAAATCACTTGCCAAACTCCAATGTGATGATGTCAAGTTGGCCAACTTGGCATTTGAAGTGTTTCACATGTGAAACTCACTCGAAACTCCTGATAAAGGACCGAAAGTTGGTCAAGAATGTTACCAAGAAAATCTGGAAAATCAGGCTACTACTAATTGTGAATATTTTCCATTTTTGAAGTGGACTTCTGAGCGATCTGAGATCAGCACAAATTCTAAAACTTTTACTTGACCTGATTTTAGTGTAGATTATTTGTTGAACTGTCGTCCACTTAATTCTTCTTCATTTAATCTAGCAAGAATTTAAAATTTTTTTATTAAATATTAAGTAGTTCCTTGGTTTTCTACTTTGGGGGCTGAGGAATTGATTTAAATTGTTTCCTGGAAACCATCTTAATATAAATAAATATAACATAGCTCTTAGATAATGATACCCTGTATCACTAACCAAATATTCGGAATTGTCCATAAAGTGGTTTCCTGATTTGTATACCCTGTGCCCATTGAAAATGGTCAAAAAGGGTATAATGGTTTTGTGAAATGTATGTAGCAGGCAGAAGGAAGCATCTCCGACCCTATAAAGTATATATATTCTTGATCAGTATCAACAGCCGAGTCGATTGAGCCATGTCAGTCTGTCCGTCTGAAGTTGGTCGAATCTATTCAAATCATAATAGTACCATGTACCATGTACAAAGACAATTTTGCACTTTTTAGCTTAGATTTTCAAGAAAAAAAGCGGAAACTTGCTTAAAAGTACTTTTTTACCCTAATTTTATCACCTAAAGTGGATTAAAAGCATAAATTTAAGTTTTTAAATTTTTGAAAATTTTCAAAAAAATTTAAAGGGGTAACACTGTAAAAATCGACAATTTTCGAGAAAAAAATTTTTGTCTTAGAATCAAAAAATTTAAATGCAAACTAAAAGTAGGGTTAATATTATGAAAAATAAGACATTCCTCATGGAAATCGGGTGAGTTTTATTGAAGTTGTGCGCTTTGAAAGTCCAAAAATCAATATTTCATATATATGGATAGTTTTCAATAACTGACACTTTTTTTAATTTTTGAGCTATCTCAAGCAATTTAACTATTGACAGAATCGTACTTGTTCTATAAGTTGATTATACTAGAATTTAATTTATTTATTTATCTTAAGCTGATCAAAGGCTATTTAAAATGAAATGAATATAGAAAGTTTATGCCTAACAAGTTAATAAACCAATTTAAGGCGAACTGAGCCTGATTAAGAACTTTAAATTATATTGTTTTTTTTATTGATCCCTGAACATTCTAGATTTAAATAAAAACGCATGGAAAAATTGTTCTTCACTTTTAACGGAAATTGTTTATAAAACACGCATTTGTTTAAAATTAAATTAAATTAAATTAAATAAAAAAAATAATTTCTTTGTCTACTTACTTTTTGTTTCTCTTTTCATAGGGTTTGGGCCACATCAGCGGCTGTCACATCAATCCGGCCGTAACCATCGGCTTCCTCATCGTTGGCGAGATGAGCATCCTGAAGGCGGCCTTCTACATAATCGTGCAGTGTGTGGGCGCCATTGCGGGCGCCGCTGTCATTCGGGCGGCGATCACGGGGATACCGAATCTAACTGGACTGGGCGTCTCCTCGTTCGATGCCTCCTTGGATGTGGGCCAGGTGGTGTTGATCGAGGCACTGATCACCTTCATTCTGGTGTTTGTCGTCAAGGCTGTCTCGGATCCGGGACGTCAGGATATCAAGGGATCAGCTCCACTGGCTGTGGGACTTTCCATTGCCGCTGGCCATTTGTGTGCGGTAAGCAACAGTTAATGTTAAACTGATCCACCTTAACTAATTTCTTATAAAGTTATCTTTATAATCTGTGGTTTTATTAACTTTCTTATTCGCAACGTCTATTTGGTTTTCTTTTTTCACAATTTCACCAATTGCCGCTCGAGATGTGTTCTTCATGTATCGATAGCTACTTCTTGATATCGATACATCGTGCACTATGCTTACATTCTAATCGATATTTATAGCAACATTCAAATTGAAATGCAGAGCTAACATTATTTTGAATTTGATTTAATTATCGATAATTTTGTTGATTGCAGATCAAACTCAGCGGCGCCAGCATGAATCCTGCACGCTCCTTTGGTCCCGCCGTCGTCCAGGGCATGTGGATTGATCACTGGGTCTACTGGGTCGGTCCCTTTGCCGGCGCAATTCTCGCCGCTCTCATCTACAAGTTCATCTTCAAGGTGCGCAAGGGCGACGATGAGGCCAACTCGTATGACTTCTAAAGCTAAAGCTACGAATACCACAATTCTTTAACTATCCCGCTATCTCCTCTCGGGGATTTCCAAAAACTTGTTGTTGTGCGTTTGCTTGTGTCTATTGTTGTATTCGTCTCATTCACAAATGTGCAAATAATACTCGTCTGAACGAGCCCCACAATTCACTTAACATAGAAAGCCGCACAACTTAAATTGAACAATTTTTATTTGTTGAAAAATAAAAATTGAATGTCGCTTTGTTTTAGTCGTATTAACATCAGAAATATTCAATATATTCTATATATTTTTATGCTTAAGATAAATATAATTCGCATTATTATTAAACTCGAAATTGTATCTCGAAATGTAATTACAATGACAAATGCAATTTGCGAAAATGAAGAATTCCCCATTAATTATTTGTTAAAATTGTTATTATTATGTCGATCAAATAATTATTGAGCACAAATTTTATGTGTAATAAAAAACAATAAAAACATAATTTATTGCGTTTTAAATTAAAATATTTTTAATAACTTCAAGAGTTGTTGAATTTTTAAATATGGCGCCAAATGGTTTGGACAAACAGTGCTGTAAACTGCTCAATGCTGTTAAGTCGAACTATCGATATATCGTATCTATCGTGATTCGCATTAAGTGCTGTCAAATTACAACTGAAGTGCTGTGCAATAGTAAATCGATATCTTTGGCGCGCACTTTTTAAACAGATGATTTAAATGAAAATATTTATTTTTTTGATGTAAATGCGCATCTAGACGAGATTTACAACAGTATTTATAATAGATTTCATCATTTACAATTTTATAGGAATGTTAGCTTATCTAAAACTACAACTCGGTCATTCCACATACACAAACAACAAG
This sequence comes from Drosophila rellima, assembly GCA_035043635.1. NCBI lineage: Eukaryota > Metazoa > Arthropoda > Insecta > Diptera > Drosophilidae > Drosophila > Drosophila rellima. The sequence continues at coordinate 3,655,181 of JAWNMV010000143.1, read as the reverse complement.
ATAAATAAAAATAATAATTGCAAAAAACACTATTCCACAAATTAAATAAGTTAGTTAATACACACTTTGAAAGCTGTATACCTTAATTGTAACACAATTGTCTGTATGTAAGATATATATAAGGAAACAAAGTTATTATTATCTGAGGTTACTGAGCGTTCAATATAAGACTCATTAACGATAATATAAATAGCACATTCTGCGCATTAATTTTGTTTTGTTTTTTGTTTTTTTATACATAAAATGTATGTACGTGCACAGAACAGCAATCACTTGGCCTCCCTCCTGGGTTCCATAATACAGATATTCCTAAACCAAATAAGCAAAGCTATGGGCTGCCATTTACAATTACAATTACAATTACAATTACGCCCTAAAGAATCTTACAACTCGTACAATATATTGTCGGCAAATCGGGCACTCGGGTAGCACTTTTCCACAATTGGTGCATGTCGCCATATGGCCGCATTCCAAGAATACGCACTCGATCGGCGCATCCATGCATATCTTACACAGCTCATCAGTGGCCAGTTTCTCAACAGCTGTAAAATAAACACAAGTTAAATACAATTTATCAAATAAGGGGAAGTACAAGAATTACCTGGCGCAGTGCGCATTGTTTTCCAAAGTCTTTCCACACGATCGAGCAGTTCCTGCTTCTCACAGCATCCTTTGTAGTCAACACGATGCAACATCAAAACCTCCTTCAATTGTTTCACCGTTAAGTTTTCCAAGTCTTTTCTGTAATTGTTATAACAATAAATTTAGGTGTTTATATATTAAGAATTTAAGTTTCACTCTGTTCACTCACAGGTCCTCAAAGTCTTCCAAGTTGATGAATCGTGAATCGATGCCGTTGGCGGGTTCGAAGCCCAGCGGCGCTGCGTACACATGAATTCCCTCATCATCGTCCCAATGGGCATCATTGTCGTCCTGCGTCGGCGAGAACTCGAGGGTCGGGGTTATGGGCATCCCAGAGCCGCCGCCAGCCGCAATGCTGCCCGCATCGGCAGCACTGAGTGGGGAGACCACATGACTGTCCGCTTCGGAGCAATCTATGGACTTGGTGCGCTGCTCCAGATACGTGAGAAACTCTTGCAGCTCTCGCTTAATGTCCTCCTCGGACATTAGCGAGTTCTCCAAGTGTCGACGCATCTTCTCCACATGCCGGCGTATATTTGTTTTGTTCTTGCCACAACGCCGACAGCTGCTGCTGGTCGCAGTTTCCGTGCCCGTGCCCGTTCCTGCTCCCGGCTCTGGCTGTTCACTTAATGTGCTTAAAGCTGGTCCACTTGTCGCCACTGGCGATTCATCATCGCTGGAATGATGACGACGATTCAGGTAGCCATCGGAGCGTCGCCTGGTCACTTTCTTCACACGCAGTGGCAACTGTGTCACCGTCACCAGGCGCTGCTCAATGTTTGGCGTCTCTCCCGGTTCATGCCGCAGCGTCACCTCCAAAATCTCTTCCACTGACTGTGGATTCATTTGACTGGGCGCTGCCGCTTGCTCCAAGATTTGCCATTGATCCAAATTGCTGCTGTTGGTATCTGTAGCTGCTTTGCTTTCATCCGAGATGCCGCCAATGGCGCCCAGTTCCTCGAAACTGGACTGCGATGAGTCCGCGCCGCAAGCATCCACTTTGGAGCTAAGTGAGTCCGGCTTAGAATAACCCGGACTGATGTTTGTTGTTGTTGCCGCCATGCCCACAGTTCTCAGCTCCAGCGGCGGCCTGCTCAGACTTTCCTGGCCAGCACTCGGCTCGCTGTTCTTGTTGGAAGTGCGCTCGCTGAATGTGTTTATAATTTCATCATCCGAGCACTCGCACTCGGAATCATTAGCATTGTCATCAATTGGCCTGACTGGCAATGTAGCTGGCACTGTCGCCGATCTGCGCTCCTCGGTGGCCGTGGGCGAAGTCGTTGTGTGCGTGGATGAGCTCGAGGGACTGACATGTACATGGGCCACCTCCGTGGAGTTGCTTGTTCTGCGCATTGTTGTTGTTGGTTGGGTTCTTTGAACGTGCACTGAACTGGCGTACGTTGGCATCTCGCGTGTGGAGACGCGTGGCTGCTCGAAGATGTGAGTGGGCGGCGGTGTCGTCGGCGGAGGAGAAGCAGGAGTTGGAGCAGCTGCACCATTGTCATGGGAGGCATGACGACTGTTCGCCCGACTGTTCTCCGCCGTTGACTTGGCACTCGACTTTGTGTCGAAGGACGCAAAGGAATCACTGATGTTGTCACTCAGATTGGTGAAAAAGTTTTGGCACGTTTGCTTCAGACTGTCCATGGGATTGGCTTGGCCACGTCCCGGACTATTCAGATTGGGCGCTCGCCCGGAATTGCGATCCGTTTGCGCCACATGCGCCAGCACCAGGCCGACCAGCTCCTCTTTCTCTGCAAGATCAATGGGAGATATATGAGATTAGACTCTATTAAACAAAGCAAGGTTTCAAACCGAATCGGTTACGATTAGGGTTTGAATCCCTGCTTCCAATCAAACACAATGACTCACCCAGGCAGCCTTCAGTGGAAATGTGTTTCGATTGCAAGTAAAATATTAAATCTTTTGGCTTCAGTTTCAACAAATCCGTTCGCAGCAGCGGCCGCTGAGCAAATATTGCACATCGTTGGCAGCGTCGCGCCGTCGTCGCCGTCAGACAATTGTTGCAATAATATCGCCTATCGATACAGTTATTTAATTGTTGTAATTATATATATATATATATATATATATATATATATTTGTTATTTATTACCTGCAATCGTAGCAACTGCGCTTGCGACGAAATACGGTAAACTCAGCTCTACAACTCTCACAAGGCATTTTGTTGTTGTTGTTGTTGTTGTTGCGTTATGTCCTTTCTTCGATCGACCTTTTCCGTTCGCTCTTTATCCTTGCCCTTCGCTCTTCTTGCTCTTCCTCTTGCTCTACGCCCACCGCCACCACCCCAGCATGGCATTTGTTTTTCAATGTCAAATCGCGAATCAATTCAACTGATTCCTCAATTTATAACTCCATCTAGCGAAAAACAAAGCTGCATTTCACTAATCTCAACTGCTGGTTAATCGCATTAGATAAACTATTACTCACCAGGACAAAGAGTAACATGAATAACGAGTGATTTACAAATTTTTATCAAATAAAATACGTGCGCTATAGTGCAGTGTTGCCAATTTAGCTATTTCCCCGCTAGATCTAGCGGGTTGTAAAATATCGGCTAGCGGGAATTGTAGCTATTTTCCGCTATTGTATTTATATTTCTTCTTTGTGGCAAGGTAACGATATAAATATCGATATATAGATGATTCGCTAGCAGCAGCAGTTTCACAACATCGATACCGATATTTGATTCTATTACATTTTTCCATATTTTAGCTAAATGCATTTCGATAAGTCATGCTATTTCTACTTAAATTTACAATGTTAAAAAATAAATTTAATATTCAATAAAATTCAAAAATTAACGTGTATTTTTGTTTAGGCAGACAAAAGCTGCCTACTATTTCATATTCTGTTAAAAACATGTTGTTAACATCACCTGTAATAACGATAGACACAAAGTCGACTGGACTATCAATTTTAAATAATAGGCACCAGCCAAAAAACAATAAGGTTGAATTTAAAAAAAATAATTTTGATTGGACAAGCAGACATTCCAAATAATATTATTTGGATTTTGAAGAAAACGAACAATTTAATTAAATAAATGTAAATTATGCATGAAATACATAGTAGTGATAAGTTTAGTTCGTGTTTATTTAATTCACATCCACTACTTAGAGCTAAGTATGTAATTTATATGCAATTCAATAGTTAAGTGCCATAAAATGTTGCAATCTTTTCAATTTAAAATAATACATCAGTTAATTGCTATAAGTATATAATATAATTTATATATATATATGTATGTATACTATACGGTTTGCACACATTGAAAAGATGTTTGCTCTTCTACTTGATCAAGTCATTTAGTATATACACATTGTGGTTTCGTATGATTGAGCGTTTTTTTTTTTTAAATTCTTGTTGATAAGTCTTTAATTTATAAACAAATGCGTCCGTTGCCCTTTTTTTGCTACGCTTTAAATGTTGTTTGCAAGGTAAATTATCATCTAGCTGATTGGCCGACTGGTTAGCTGAGTGCATTTGTTGTTCTTGTTTGCTGATTGTGGTGGTTGGTGGTTGGTGGTGTTGTGGTTAGTGAATCATCAAAGCAGCGCCAGCACCGCATCGTAGATCTATGACCGTTGGCCAGAACTGACTACAGATAACAGATTACAGATTACAGTTTACAGTTTACAGTTTACAGTTTACAGGTGTTCAGGTAAATTCATAAACAATTAAGCGTATGCTAAATAATTCATATATATCAAGAGAGAGCTAATGAATATCGAGTGTTTTTAAATATACAGCTTTAAATAACTATTGGCGAGTTAAACGTTGGTTGCTTGGCCCTAGACGGTTATGTGTGTGTTTGTTTGGCTACTGAATCGAATCTGCATCTTCAACTATGACACGCCTGATTTGACGTGGCTCTGTAATGGATCGTCATTGTTGTTGTCATCATCGTGGACGGCCACATCCAGCTTACGATTCTTTTCGTATTCGACAAAGTCATCGAAGAGACTTGGCCACGCCTCGGTATCATCGTAATTGTCTATATCACATTGTTCGGTAAAATTGAGGTACATGTTCCATGTATCCTTGGGTATGCGGCGTATGTTCGGATGCTTTTCGAGGAAGTTTACCCAGTTTGAAAAGAGATCAGGTGTTTGTACAGTGAACACAAGTTTCCACAAATCGATTGCCATTTCCAGCGACAAAACGCGTTGATCTGGCTCCAGGCCAAAACTACAATAAAGACCAATTTAAACATGTAATCAATATGGTTAACAATTAATAATAAATTCAAAGGCATACCGAAAGGTAAAACGATAGAGCTGCTTAAACATCTCAGCATCGACCTTAAGCATCTCAATAGTCTGTTCCAGTCTCAAGCGAATGCTCGCAATTGTATCGGCCCGCATTTTGTGTAGGCCATCAATGAATTCGGTTTTGGTAAAGCGGCACATCTGTGAGGCGTCCAGGCACCAGGCAAGCACCAGGATTGCAAACTCATCCGGCTGATAGTTGAGGTCATTGCACAATCGTTCAATGCCATCAGTGAGTATCATATCATCGTCATCTGGATCTTTGTACACATCGAACAGTTTGTTAAGCGTTTGATGTGATACCTCCATTGATTCCTTAACTGCTGCAATACAAAATTGTAGAATGGAATTAATAATTGAATCGGAGAATGCAAATGAGAATTGAGCACGCGATCAGGTGACTTGTTTACACATTTAATACGTGGGATATTTAGCTAGATTAATTATAGTTGTTTTAGTATACTATTGACATATTTTCAACATACTTTACTATACATACCAGTTGTTATAATTTCGCTCATGGTGGGCGCACTGCCATTAAGCAAGCCTAGGGACTTAAAACTATTACGCTTAGTATCACAATTGTTAGCTGGCTTGAGTGGCGTTCGATTCGAGAGCAATTCATCGGTTTCTAGAGGAAGATATAAATATTCAATTTATTGAATCAGAAATTGACATTATTGACTCACCGCGCGGTCTGTCGTAAATGGCGCAACGTTCATTTGAATTGGGGCCAACAATATCGTAGCAGTTGACAATGTTGGTGGCCGCTTGGCAGCTGCTGCTGTTGTTCGCGTTGTTGGGAGATGAGGAGCTTGTTGGCAACGTTGGTGCGGCAGACGACGACTGGAAGCATTTCAGGCAATTGCCCATAGTGCGTTACACGCCTCCACAGCAGGACCCTTGGGTTCAAATATCTTTCCTTCTTGGCTGCTTTTCCTCAATGACTGTCACAGTGGCTGTGTGTGTGTGCGTGTGTATGTATGAGTGTAAGAGTGTGTGTGTGTGTGTGTGTGTGTGTTGACACTTGTTTCTTTCTGATTTACAGTGAGAGGTATCAGTATCGGTTTTCTTGATATTCTTAATGGTTTACTATGCTCAATGAAACTGAAAACTGAGACTATTTGAATTTGTATTGTATTAGATCTGTAATAATTACGAAGCTAGCGTTAGCTCGCTCTGACTTTGACTGATTGACATTGGCACTGGAATTCGCATGGAACGTTACCGAGCTGATATTGATGATGCACACGGATATTGTTGATGTTGACGCACCATAGATGCATCGAACATATGGTGAAGACTTCTTTGTTGCTACTGTTACTGTTACTGCTATTGCTATTGCTGCTGCTGCTGCTGCTGCTGCTGCTGCTGCCACTGCTGCTGTTGTTATTTTGATACCACCTCCTACGCAAACTCATGTGTATTTGTATTCCTGTGCATGTGTGTATACATACATATGCAAGTGTATAAGTAGTCAGCAACCCAGCAACCACCACAAAATGTGCGTGAACTCCTCAATACGCTGCTTTTCACATTTTACTTTTATTTTGCACTGCACGGCGATTGTTGTTCAGCATATTTCTATATAGTTGATTCTATTTTTTGTTTATGTGGATTTTATTTAATGTATGTGTTTCATAAAAGTTTATTTTTCTTCTGTGGTAGAGTTGTTGTATCGTTCAGAATAAGTTTGAAACGTGTGGCAACCTTGGCTCACAGAAAACGAGTACTGAGTTTTTTTTTTTGATATGTGGCCACCATCTAAACACTGAATAAGGACGATACTCAGAATTAAATCTATTTTAAAAAGGATGCTCTTTTGGTATATAGTTTAATTTGAATCTAAAATTCTGAAAATTACAAAAGAGTTTTTGCTATATTATTCTTTTTATTATGCAATTATTGATAAATGAGCAAACTACAAATTCACATTTAAATTGCGCGCCATGACTATTTTTAGCTTTGAACGGTCGACAGATTGTGGCGGTCGGGCAATCAGCGCAATTCTGTAAATATGACTGACTGGCAACATTAACACAAATTGCGCGCTCTTTTCTCTCTCTCTCTCTCTCTTGCAGATTTCTCGTTTACTCGCTCCCAGGTTTAAGCCAACTTCAATTTCAGTTACCAACAAGCACTCGACGCGGCAGAAAGCGCAACTGATCGCAAGAAAAACGAAAACTCTCTTTTCAGCTACTGACTGTGTTCGTGCCAAAGAAAAGTGTCAAGCTGTTGGAAAACGCTTCGTGTGTGAACTTTGCCAAAAGCAAAAACAAAATAACAATAACATAAGAGACATTTGCATTTGTAGTTAATGGTCGAGTGCCTCGAAATAGGCGGTTTTTGGGCAATTCGAGACCAAACAAACAAGGTTGACTGAACTTGCTGCTAGGTATGTACAACTGAAAGTACATATGGATTTATGTTTTTTTTTTTTTTTGTATGTAATTTCGTGGGCCAAGTTGATGTGAACGTGGGTATGTGTGTGTGTGTGTGTACGTATGTGCGTGTGTGTGAGTGAGCATGAACTCCAACCGGAACGTATTCCAAGCTTTTCCTTTTCACTTCACTGAAAGTGTCAAGTGTACACATGAATCTTCTACCAAGTTTATTTATTTTTTATTTATTTATTTATATATTTGTTGTTGACTAAGAGCAGTCGGCAAACTTAAATTAATTTAGGCAAATTAAGCTAAGATTAAAATTAAAAAGTAATCAAATATAATTAAATAAGGCTAATGATTAAAATTGAAATGAAAAAGTTAAATTAAATATATTTTAATTTTAAGTTTTAAATTGAAAATTAAAAATTAAATTAGTTTAGGCAAATTAAGCTAAGATTAAAATTAAAAAGTAATCAAATAAAATTAAATAAGTCTAATGATTAAAATTGAAATGAAAAAGTTAAATTAAATATATTTTAATTTTAAGTTTTAAATTGAAAATTAAAAATTAAATTAGTTTAGGCAAATTAAGCTAAGATTAAAATTAAAAAGTAATAAAATAAAATTAAATACGGCTAATGATTAAAATTGAAATGAAAAAGTTCAATTAAATATATTTTAATTTTAAGTTTTAAATTGAAAATTTTTAATTTAAATTTTAAATTACAAATTTATACCACGGCTTAGGTCACTTTGACTGAAAAAGCTTTTGACTTTTTTACACTTTTACTAAGGTTGCTTTTGAAAACCATTTATTTTTTTTTTAAATCGTCTATAATTGTAGTATTATATGTATTGAAGATTTAAGAAAACAGAATTGCAAGTCAAAACCATTTTGATGAAATCAAGTTCAACTCTTGTATCTTCTTCAGTGAAACCGAGTTCATTTTGGGCTCGTAGTCCTTTTCTGATCGTTATTTTCTTGAATCACAACTAAACTTATTTTAACTATACATTGATTCAGCCATATTCGACATTTTCTTGGGCATACGAATGACGCTATCAAAGTAAGCCGTCAACTCACTGACCTCATTGGAGTTACTACCTCTGTCTCTGAATAATACTTCCGATTCTATAAGTCGATCACATTCAGTTATCAAATCATTTAGGCTGTATGTTGGCTTTAATGTCGTTCTCTTTGGGCAAATTACTTTTAGCCACGAGGCTTCATTTTCCATTCCATTCAAGCAGCATTTTAGCCAGTCTTTGCCTTTAGACTTTGTCGTGTGTTTCAGATTCTGCAAAATTGGCTTTCTTATTAGTGGCTTTCTCTGATTTGGCAGCTTCTTAACAACTCCCCCGCCTCCCTTCTGCCAGAGACGTAGATCAGTTGGCTTATACGATACGAAAAATGGATTCTTTTCGATGGGTGTACAGTTGCCTTGGAAATCCGTTAGTTTTTGAAATCTTGGCTGTGATAAAACCGCTTCCAAACGGTTAACCGTCGAGGCCAGTTCCTGATCGATGTCCTTATTCATGTTTAGTTTTTTGGTATTTTACATTTGTATATCGTAGTAAAATATATATTGTTGTGATTGATGTCAGTGCTGGATTATGTTCGAAAATATTGAAAGCACTTGACAGTAAAATTCGAATGGGTTACTTAAGTTATAAGAAATTCATCAATCTCAATGAATAATATCTTGAACGACGTCGAAGAATTTCAATTGTATGAATTTAGGAGCACAAAATTATATTTTTCGAATTTTTGTAGAATTTTCAAATCAAAAAAAAAAAAATAGTATTTCTTAAACTATTCATTTAAATTTAAAACTGTTTTGGAATGATATATAGAAATGTTCATTAGACTTCAATAAATGTCAAATGTTTGAAGATCGACAGTGGAATTATCAAGTACTGATAAAAAATGCCATTCCACCATTGAAAAGTTGCTTAAAAATTTTTACAATATTTAAAATAAAATTTTTAAAAATTTAAAGTTATTTTTTTTCTCAAATTTTTAATTTGAGTTTAATGTATGTAGCTCATATTATGATAATGACAAAAAATGCCAACCCTCATTCCAAAAAATATGATTAATTTAAAATAAATTTTGAAAAATAGTTCTAGCATATGAAAAATTTTAAAGTTTTTCTTTTTCAATTTTCTTAGCTATGGTTATGTTATATTTAGTTCATATTATGGTCAATTTGCAACATGTTTTCACTCCATTTTTCAGTTGGTACTTCCGCATTGCTCATCACACATAATTTATAGTCTATGGAAATAACTGGCAGATAAGAAGGACGGTGAAAATGTCTTCAGATCGATTTCACAAGTGAGTTTCGAACATGCAATTAATAATGCTATCTATCTTATCAGTCATGGTATTATTCGAGTATATGTCATGCACAAGTTTCATTAAATGTGCTTTCCGTTCCCCTCATCCCGTAGAGCGGCCAAAGATGGACTGCTCGATGTGCTCAAGGAGGCGACGCGCAAGGATGCGAATGCCAAGGACGATGACTCAATGACTCCAGTGATGTGGGCGGCATTTGAGGGGCGACTCGATGCACTGCGTTTACTCTGTGGCAGGGGGTGTGCTTTAACTTATCTATAACTATACCATCATACTAACGTATCTTTTATGGCTTATAGCGGTGATCCCGACAAGTGCGATCAGTTTGGCAACACGGCTCTGCATTTGGCCGCCGCCAAGGGCCATTTGCACTGCGTCGACTTCCTCATCAAGTTCGGCGTCAACATTTATGCCCTGGACATTGACCGACATAATGCCAAGGATCTGGCGGCTATAAATAATCGAGATGAGATTCTGCGCTATCTGGACGCTGCCGCGGCCAACTTTGAGGCAAATGAAAAGTAAAAGAAAAAAAAAAAACTCTAAACTTTAACTCCATAACTTGAATAACTTTTATTTATTTATTTATCTATTTATTTATATATTTTTATATTTTCATATTTTTATATTTTCATTTTTCATATTTTTATATTTTCTCATTTTTATATTTTCACATTTTTATTTTCATATTTTCACATTTTTATATTTTCATATTTTTATATTTTTTTATATTTTTATATTTATTTATTTATCTATTTATTTATTTATTTTTATATTTTCATATTTTAACATTTTTATATTTTCATATTTTTATATTTCCATATTTTCACATTTTTATATTTTTATATTTTGTATTTTTATATTTATTTGTTTGTTTGTTTATTTATTTATTTAATTAATTTTTGTTAATTTATTTTTTATTTATTTCCTTCGTTATTTATTTTTATATTTATTTTTTATTAATTAATTAATTTATTTGTTATTTATTTATTTATTTTTTTCGTTATTTATTTTTATACTTATTTTTTATTAATTAATTTATGTATTTATTTATTCATTTAATTATTTGTTTATTTATTTATTATTATTTATTTATAAATTTATGTATTTATTTATTCATTTAATTATTCATTTAATTATTTATTTATTATTATTTATTTATTTATTTATTCAATATCAACTTATTTCGATGACAGGAAAAAGTCGAAGGCGCTCAAGGAGTTGGCCGAAAAGGAGTGCGAGAAACGCGTCAAGGAGTACATGAAACGCCAGCAGCGCCAGGAGCAAGGGGACTACTGCGATCCAAAGATCAGCAGCAGCAACAAGTCCAGCAGCAACATGTTGTCCACGCTGAAGCAAAAGATTTGGTCCAGCCAGGGGAATCTGAACAAGACGTCGCGGGAACAGCCAACAACTGGATCAGGGACAGGGACAGGGACAGGGACAGGGACAGGGACAGGGACAGTCCCAGTGTCAGTGACAATGTCAGTTTCAGTTTCTGGGACACAGAAGCCAAGTCGGAGTGGCGCCAAGTTCAGTGACCTGGTGGGCAGTGGCAGCAGCAACAGCAGCGGTGGCTCCACCATCGCCAGTCGCATGGGCAGCGTGCAGAAGAAGCCGCAGCAGCAGCAGCAGCAGCTGAGGAGTCAACACTCCCAGGCCTGTCCACATGCAGCTGTCCAAGATGGGGGGTTCAAAGTGCGTGAACTTGAGCCGGATGGCAAGCGAACAATCACCTCGTTGACGGGTCTCCAGAGGGACTCGGAGGTGCTCTACGTGGGCACGTTCAGTTCGACGGAGGAGAGCTTGGGCAAGCGGGGCAAGATCGCCGATGTCTTTCAGCTGGACGAGGGCACGGAGCGAGAGTCCAGTCGACTCGGTTACAGTACGGCCTTGTCGCGCTCCTTCTCCCAGCCGGACATTCTGGGCGATGCGCAGTTGACACAGCAACTGAACGAGCAGCTGGTGCTGCAGAGACCCGTTGGCCTCTTCGATAGACCCACCATGTTGGGCAGCATTGCCTTCCGACGCTCGGTGACGGCGGCTCTTAGCCAGCTTCAGCTGCAGACGGATTGTGGCGACAACATGTCCAGCTCGACCATGAGAAATGCAACTGTTAACAAGCACAACAAGAACAACAAGGCCCGATTGTATTTGAATCTATCCGACGACTCGGACTCTGAGGGAGACGGCGACGATGTTTACAGCGAGGACGACGATGAGGATCAGGATCAGGATCAGGATCAGGAGGCAACGGCCAGCGCCTTGCAACGCTTTCTCACTGTCTGGGCTTTGGATGAGTATCTGCCAGTGTGCGTATTCCAACCGATTCTACTTATGTATATACGAATGTGCAAAAATATTACTCCGAATACGGAGTAATTACTCAGAAACAAAAAATTAGGAATACAGTTAGAAAGAATACAAAATTAGGAATCCAAAATTAGGAGTACAGTTATTAGAAATTCAAAAAATTATGAAAAATCTTTAAATCTTGCGATTTTCGAAAGAAAAGATTAGGAATCCTAAATTAGAAATACAGTTAGAAAGAATACAAAATTAGGAATCCAAAATTAGGAGTACAGTTATTAGAAATTCAAAAAATTATGAAAAATCTTTAAATCTTGCGATTTTCGAAAGAAAAGATTAGGAATCCTAAATTAGAAATACAGTTAGAAAGAATACAAAATTAGGAATCCAAAATTAGGAGTACAGTTATTAGAAATTCAAAAAATTATGAAAAATCTTTAAATCTTGCGATTTTCGAAAGAAAAGATTAGGAATCCTAAATTAGAAATACAGTTAGAAAGAATACAAAATTAGGAATCCAAAATTAGGAGTACAGTTATTAGAAATTCAAAAAATTATGAAAAATCTTTAAATCTTGCGATTTTCGAAAGAAAAGATTAGGAATCCGAAATCTGGAATACAGTTATCAAGAATCCAATATTAGGAATACTGTTATTAGGAATCCAAAATTAAGAATCCTAAATAAAGAACATAGTTATTAGACAAAAATTCGGAAAAGAAACATTAAGAAGTTAAAAAATATTTGTAGAGACACTTATTTCAAAACTATAATTGTTCGAAAGAAAATGTAATCAAAAAAACCGGAAAAACCGAAACTACTTTTCTTAGTTAAATTTCCTTATTCTTGTCTTCCGAATTTTGTATCCTAATTTTTGTCTTTCAAATTTTGTTTTTCCTAATTTTTGTTCTAGGAATTTTGTACTTAGTTGAAATTGCTAATTTTTATACCCGGTTTTCTTCTTTTTTATGGATTACTCAAATTTGATTCTTGTTTGTTTTTTCTCATCTTTTTTGTAATTCCCTAAATCTTTAAAACAAATGTGAGAATTCTTATAAGGTAGCATTCCAACCAAGAGCCTTTAAAAATAGCCCGATACTCATCGCTTCCATTTAGTTTTCAGAAACAGGAGATCGATCTGGAAACACTAATGCTGCTAACGGAGGCGGATCTGAAGTCGTTGGGTTTGCCCCTTGGCCCCTTTCGGAAGTTGACCTTTGCAATACAGGAGCGTCGCAATGCGCTGTCGAATCCCGGACCGATGGTGGACACTCGATTGTAGTTAAGATTATGGTTTTAATCGATGTACAACATGGATAATAAGAATACTACAAACTAGTTAAGTGATGTGTGTCAAATGTTAACAACTATCCAGCGACCTGCTGCATCATATAGAGATTGGCATAGATGCCATTCAGGGCCATGAGATGGTCATGGGTGCCCTGCTCCACCACAATGCCCCTCTTGAGGACACAGATCAAGTCCGCATCCCGCACGGTGCTCAATCGATGGGCAATGGTGACACAGGTGCGACCAGCGCGCGCCTCGTCCAGGGCCTGCTGGACGACCTTCTCGCTCTCCAGGTCCAGCGCGGATGTCGCCTCGTCCAGTATGAGAATCTTGGGATTCCGCACCAGCGCCCGGGCAATGGCAATGCGCTGCTTCTGTCCGCCGGACAGCTGCGATGTCTTGCCCAGACGCGTCTCGTAGCCCTGGGGCAAAGTGCTGACAAAGTTATGAATATTCGCCTTCTTGGCCGCCTCGATGATCTCCTGCATGGGCACATCATCCCGGAAATTGTTGCCGTACGCAATATTCTCCGCAATGGTGCGATCGAAGAGCACCGGCTCCTGGGAGACCAAGCCCAACTTGGAGCGTATCGTGTCCAGGGGGAAGTCGGTGCTGGGAACTCCGCTCAAATTAACCGAGCCGGAGACGGGATCGTAGTAGCGCAGCAGCAGCTGAATGCACGTGGATTTGCCGGAGCCGGAGGGACCCACGAGAGCCACCGTCGTGTTCTTCTTGATCGTGAGATTCAGACTGTGCAGGATCGGGGTATCCTTGCGCGTCGGATACTCGAAGCACACATTCTCATAGACAATGTCGCCCTCGGATTTCTGCAAAGGAGATTCAAGAGTTTCATACGAATTCCGAATATTTTTTAAGCAATTACAAAACAGGCGAAAGAAAACCAAGAACAAAGTTTTACGAATCCAAAATAAGCAGGAACAAAATTAGGAATTATAAATTCGGAATTTCAACTGAGCTAAATACTTAGAGTACAAAAATTAGGAAAACACCAAAATTTGGAAGACAAATATTAGGAAATTTAACTAATGAAAAGTAGCTTCGGTTTTTTCTGTATTTGGTTAAGTTTTCTTTCGAATAGTTTTATAAATAATTCATTATTCCAATAGCTCCATGTCAACAAATAGACGTAAAGACCCTGTTGAATTTAAGTTTTAAATCAATGGTTTGACAAATGTTGACTTTTTGCTAATAGAAAAAATTTAAAAAGCCAAAATCGAAAATAATAAATATTTTATTAAGAAACCCCGAGATTTCAAATAAAATATTTTTGATTTTTTATATTGTTTGCCCGATTTTTGTCTTCCTAATTTTTATTTTCCTAATTATTGTTTTACGAATTTTTATTTTCCAAATTTTTGTCCTATTCAATTTTTATTTCCTAATAACTATTTTCCTGATTTTTTATTCCTAATAATTGTATTCCTAATTTTGGATTCTACCGAAAATCGCGCGATTTTTAATAAAATATATTTGATTTTATTTTCCCGATTTTTGTCTTCCTAATTTTTATTTTCCTAATTTTAGTCTTTTTAATTTTTATTTTCCTAATTTTAGTCTTTTTAATTTTTATTTTCCTAATTTTTGTCATGCTAATTTGTAATTCCTAATAACTGTATTCCTGATTTTGGATTCCTAATAACTGTACTCCTAATTTTGGATTCCTAATTCTTCTTCCGAATTTTCGTATTCTGTTAAATATTTTAGTTATCTCCCAATGTCAACTCACATCTGCCGTGTTGTACGGATTCAGCGGTGGATTCGACTGAGTGGGCAGTTGCTCAAATAGCTTCAGAAGGCGTCCGGCCGAGATGATGGCGTCGTTGACATTCGGAGCATAGGCCAAGGCCTGACCCAGCATCCAGGAGCCAAAGATGAGTGCCTCGGCCACTTTGATGACATCCTCGTAGGGCAGACCATCGTTGGCAATCAGCATTCCGCCGTAGTACAAGGAAATGCCATAGGCCACGAAGGGCGCCGTCTGTCCCAGGGCAAAGACCAATCCACGGAATCGCACCTTCCGCCGGCAGGCGATGTCCACCTGATCAATCTGCACTGTGTAGCGCTCGAGGACCTGTTTCTCCAGTCCGAGACCATTGACGGTCCTGATGTTGGCAATCGCCTCCACGGCCACCTGGGAGGCATCCTCAATGGCCGCCTTGGCCGACGCCACGTTCTTGGCTATGAAGCGACCCTCCAGATACACGGACAGACACAGGAAGGGCAGTGTGATCATGGTCAGCAGAGTCTGTTGCCACGAGAACACAAAGCCAATCAACATGCCAACGGCCAGGGTGACCATGGCCTGGAGCATGATGCCCACGCGAGCGCCAGTTGCCTGTGAAAAAGGAGTTCAGATGATTAGATTGAGTCCAAAACTGAAGGCAACGAAATCGGTCAAGTTTTGACAAAGCTATGACAATTTTGAAAAAAATCAAATTTTTCAAATGATTACACTTCTGATGCAGTATCAAAATAGTGGCCCAGCCATTAACAAAAAGACATTCCGCATGAAAATCGGCTAAGATTTGACTAAGTTACGAGATTTTCAAGTTTTTGAAAAAATGTAAAGGGGTAAGTATGCAAAAAGTTCAAAATATTGAAAAAAAATTAAAATTTCTAAATGAATAAAATTTGAATGCAGAATCAAATTAGAGGTCAAACCATGACCAAAATGATATTCCGCAAGGAAATCGGTTAAGATTTGGCAAAGTTAAGACAGATTGAAATTTTTGAAAAAGTGTAAAGGGGTAAGTATGCAAAAAGTTAAGAATATTGAAAAAAAATTTAAATTTCTAAATGAATAAAATTTGAATGCAGAATCAAATCAGAGGTCAAACCATGACCAAAATGATATTCCGCAAGGAAATCGGTTAAGTTTTGGCAAAGTAAAGACAGATTGAAATTTTTGAAAATATGTAAAGGGGTAATTATGCAAAAAGTTCAAAATATTGAAAAAAAATTTAAATTTCTAAATGAATAAAATTTGAATGCAGAATCAAATTAGAGGTCAAACCATGACCAAAATGATATTCCGCAAGGAAATCGGTTAAGTTTTGACTAAGTTACGAGAATTTCAAGTTTTTGAAAAAATGTAAAGGGGTAAGTATGCAAAAAGTTCAAAATATTGAAAAAAAATTTAAATTTCTAAATGAATAAAATTTGAATGCAGAATCAAATTAGAGGTCAAACCATGACCAAAATGATATTCCGCAAGGAAATCGGTTAAGTTTTGACTAAGTTACGAGAATTTCAAGTTTTTGAAAAAATGTAAAGGGGTAAGTATGCAAAAAGTTCAAAATATTGAAAAAAAAATTTAAATTTCTAAATGAATAAAATTTGAATGCAGAATCAAATCAGAGGTCAAACCATGACCAAAATGATATTCCGCATGAAAATCGGTTAAGATTTGACAAAGTTACGAGATTTTCAAGTTTTTGAAAAAATGTAAAGGGGTAAGTATGCAAAAAGTTCAAAATATTGAAAAAAAATTAAAATTTCTAAATGAATAAAATTTGAATGCAGAATCAAATTAGAGGTCAAACCATGACCAAAATGATATTCCGCATGAAAACCGGTTAAGATTTGACTAAGTTACGAGAATTTCAAGTTTTTGAAAAAATGTAAAGGGGTAATGCAAAAAGTTCAAAATATTGAAAAAAAATTTAAATTTCTAAATGAATAAAATTTTGATGCAGAATCAAATTAGAGGTCAAACCATGACCAAAATGATATTCCGCATGAAAACCGGTTAAGATTTGACTAAGTTACGAGAATTTCAAGTTTTTGAAAATATGTAAAGGGGTAAGTATGCAAAAAGTTCAAAATATTGAAAAAAAATTAAAATTTCTAAATGAATAAAATTTGAATGCAGAATCAAATCAGAGATCACACCATAATAAATTTTACATGCCACAAAGAAATCGGTTAAGTTTTGACCAAGTAATCAATGTTTAAAATTTTCGAAAAATACAAATTTGGAACTTACTCCCTGGACATTGGAACAATCGCCTGCTAGACGAGCACACAATGCACCCACGGAGTTCTTCTCGTCATCAAAGAAGGCCACCTCCTGGGACATGATGGTCTTGAAGGCCGTTTTCCTCAAGCGGGTTGTCATCTTGACGCCCGCCGTGGTGAACATGTAACTTTGGAGCATGGTGCCCAGTCCGGCCATCAGGCCAATGCCAATGAAGATGTACGAGATGTTGTTGCCCTCGTGACGCACCACATCCGCGTCGCCATTGGACAGGATGCCAAAGAAGTCGCCGAAGAAAAGACCCCACAAGGGGAAGGTGACGCCGTGCATCGCGGCTGCAATGCAGCCCCAGACAATGTAACGCCACTCGGGAGCATTCAGTTTCATCAGCTGCATGAACGTGATCTTGGGCTCTTCGATCTTCTTCTTCTTGCGACGCTGCGAGCGACCTGGAAAAGGAATTACAGAAATAAAGAAAGTTTTATTCGAGAGTTGTGACGAGATACGGAGAGAGAGTTGAGAAGTTGGGACCTTAGAGTTCTCGTCTTCCTGTGGTCCGACTTTATGCGACGATCCTGTTGAAATTTTCAAGACTGATCTAGAGTTGATTATGCCAAGTGAATGCCAAAACTCAATGCCATAGCTTTAAAACTAATCATGTTATTAACTTTTTTTTAATTTGCGGTGGTCCCTTCCACACTCTGAATCGATCAAAACTGAATCTGCCTGGCATATGAAGTGAACTGTTTACTAAATTTGGTGTCTCTAGCTCTTATACTTATTCTCTGAGCTCTAGGCTGTTTTCCAAAGCCTTAGGTGGTTTGGCCAAATTCTAAAACTTACAGAGTTCGGTGTGTTTAGCTCTTAGTCTCTGAACCTACATATCAAATTTGGTATGTTTTCAAATTGGGGTGGCGGAAGAAGTCGCGGTTCAGCTTAAAAACATATATGTTTAGAATATGAAGGGAGCTACATATTAAATTTGGTGTGTCTAGCTTTTAAAGTCTCTGAGATTTAGATGTTGGATCTGCATATTGGCAAATTGCGATAACGAAATGGGCGAGAAATTGAATCTGCTGCGAATATGAAGAGACCTACATATCCAATTTGGTGTGTCTAGCTCTTATAGACTCTGAGAACTAAGTGTTCATTTGACTGTCTTGACTGGTTAAGAACGTATTTAAATGCTCACTGAGGTTACAGTCGTGGCACAAACTTTAATTTACAGGGTATAAAAAGGGTAGTTGGGACTCCAAAGTTCAAACGACTTACGTTTGCCGCGCGAACTGACGCTGAAGACGTCGTCCTTGCTGTTGTTCGTCGCACCCGCAGCCGAGGGTGCGTCGTCGTCCTCGTCATCCTCCTCGTCATCCTCCTCGTCGTCGTCCTCTTGACGCTGCGAGTTCATGAATTGCTGCTTTGTCAAAGCCAATTTCACAGCCCCAGCCCCGTCCTTGTCCTCGTCCGCACCCTCGGTGGCCTCCTTGCGCTTGGTGATGTTCACCAGCTCGCAGTACAAGCCACCCTTGTCCATGAGCTCGTCATGGGTGCCCTGTTCCGCCACGGCGCCGTCCTTGACGAACACAATTTTATCGGCATTCGTCACCGTCGACAGACGATGGGCCACCACCAAAGTGGTTGGTCCCTGACTCGCCAGCTCCAGTGCGTCCTGCACTCGCTTCTCGGAGGTGGGATCGAGGGCGGATGTCGCCTCGTCCAGCAGCAGGATCTTCGGATTACGGACGAGCGCCCGGGCAATGGCAATGCGTTGTTTCTGCCCGCCGGACATCTGGGCACCGCGTTCGCCCACCTTGGTCTCGTAGCCCTTGGGCAGCTTGCTGATGAACTCATGGCAATTGGCATTGCGCGCCGCCCGCTCGATGTCCAGCTGCGTGGCCAGCGGATTCCCGTAGCGTATGTTCTGCCCAATTGTGGTGGCAAACAGGACCGGCTCCTGACCCACCACACCGATCTGGGAGCGCAGCCAGGCGACGTTCAAAGCTCTCAGATCGCGACCATCCAGCTGAACTCGGCCCTGTTCGGGATCGTAGAAGCGCTGCATCAATTGGATGACGGTGCTCTTGCCACAGCCGGAGGCGCCCACAAAGGCCACCGTCTGACCCGGCTCCACGTCCACCGTCAGACCCTTCAGTATCTCAATGTCCGGCCGGGAGGGATAGCGGAAGTGAATGTCCTCGAAGCGCAGACGACCCGTAATGCTCTCCGGCTTGTGGCCCACCTCCGACATGGGATCGATTTCGGACTCACGATCGATGATCCTGAAGAGATTGCGAGCTGCGCCCAGCGCCACACCAAAGGAGTCGACATGGGGCGAGGAGAAGCCCAGATTCTGGGCGCCCATAATAATGGCAAACAGGACAATGACGAGCACAGCCGGCGTATATTGACGCTCCTCCAGATCGCGATCATCGAGTATCAAATTGACGCCATACCAAATGGCAATGGCCATGCAGCAGTAGATGATGAGCCACATGACCCCGGCACCGATGCCCGAGTAGAGACCCTTCTTGCGACCTGTGACCTCGGCGGGCACCAGCAGCTTGGAGAATCTCTCATTCTCCTTGCTCTCGCCGCTGAAGGCCAGCACCGTCCGGATGCCGCTGAAGACTTCCTCGGCCACGCCGCCCGCATCGGAATAGGCCTTGAGCTCCTTTTCGGCCAGGGAGCTCTGAATCTTGGCCACCAACGCCGTGGATATCATGATGAAGGGACTGCAGGTCAGCACCACCAGTGTTAGCTTCCAGCCATAGATGAAGGACGCCACAATGCCCATGACAAAGGTCATGATCAGGAACGTCACTATGGCCACCTGAGGAAGTATTCAAAAAACATGCAAGTTTTCAAATAAAATTTATAAGAAATCACTCTTCTTTTTTATATTAAAATTAAAATTATATAAAGATAAAAATTATTTAAGATACAAGTTATGAAATTAGATCTATTTTTTTATTATTAAATAAAAGTTTCTTTTTTAAATAATATAAAGTTATGAAGTTGGAGTTTTTCATTTTTAAAATAGTATTTCCAATTAATACTTTTTCTTGATTTTAATATAAAAGTTACGAAATAAAAGTTTTTTTATTTTGTAAAAATAATTTTGTAAAGAAACACCTATTTCTGATTTTATTAATTAAATTTCGGAAATTCACTTATTTTATTAATTAAATTTTGGCTTCATAGCTCGTTCCCAATCAAGCAACACAGAAGCCAAAAAATATCTTTTAAATTCAAGTTCGAATTCCAGAGTTAAGCATAAACTTTTTTTTAGATTGTATTAATTGTTAAATTACGATTATTTTGGTTTATAGCTTCCTAGGGCTATAATTAAACAATTGATTACTCTACTTAAGCTAAGACAAGACAAGAATACCTATAATAAAATAGTTGTAATTAGAGCTAATTGGTTTTTAGATTAATGACTTTGCAAAAAGGTATTTTAATTTGTCCCTAAATTGTTACTAATTGCCAATTGGAATTTGTATTTAAAAATAAATGCTGCTTTGAACTAACTGGTTTAACATATTTCGTATGCTGTGAGAATTTTTGGTTATTAAAAATAAAAATAAAAAAAATTTAAATAAAGAACAAAATTCTAAGAATTAACTTGATGATCAAATGAACTGCCAAGAGAGAAATGAATATTCGATTTAAAAAAGTTCAAGATCTGCAAACTTTGGGATAATTTTAGTCCCGGAATCCCCATTTTATTTTTGCCTTATTAAAGATATTTCTGAATAATATACATACCTTCTCGCCAATGCCCTCCTTAACCTTGTCCAGATCCCTGTGAATCACCAAAGTTATTTAATTCGATTTTCCATTTAAAAGCTCCAGAAATTCCCTTCACTTACTCTGTCATTTTGCTGGCGAAATTGGTGCCGGACGAGGTGTCATACCAGGACATATCCTGACGCAGTATGGCCTCCAGAAAGAGTTTTCGTATGCGATTGATTTGATTGAGAGCCACACGATTCGACACATCGATGGCAATCAGAATTAGGATGAACATAATCACCGATCCCACAAGACTGCCAATGCCAAAGGCAATGGAATCATCGACGATGGCTTGAGAATTCTCCTCCTTGCTGGCATTGGTGCTAGGAACAGAAAAAAATACCCATTAGGACCACTTTCTTATGTATATAAATAAATGTTTATTCATAAATTTGGAACTTTTGTTAAGAACCTAATATTATTATAAATAGAGAATATGGTGTTTTGGTGCTAGGCAAGGAAAAAGGACCCATTAGGACCACTTTTTGGTATGAGCCACATTGATATAAAAAATGTCGATATCTCTATGCATTTTTAGAGGATAATTCATAAATTTTGAACTTTTGTTAAGAACCTAATATTATTATAAATAGAGAATATGGTGTTTTGGTGCTAGGCAAGGAAAAAGGACCCATTAGGACCACTTTTTGGTATGAGCCACATTGATATAAAATATGTTGATATCTCTATGCATTTTTAGAGGATAATTCATAAATTTGGAACTTTTGTTAAGAACCTAATATTATTATAAATAGAGAATATGGTGTTTTGGTGCTAGGCAAGGAAAAAGGACCCATTAGGACCACTTTTTGGTATAGGCAACATTGATAATTCTTAAATTTAAGACTTTTGTCTACAAAATGATTCATGAACCTAATATTAATATAGATAGAGAATATTTGATTAAAGACCATTGTTAATTTTATTAAAGATTTCAATTGATTTTAGAAATGAAATGTTTTCACTTACAGTCGTTGTCCGCCTCCAAAAAGGGCGAGAAAATAGGCTGGAGAGGAAGTGCCCTCGCCCACAGTGCGATCGATGAGCAGGGAGGTGAATTCGCCGTAGATTAAGATGAAATACGGGATGAAAGCGGAGGCGATTGTGGCAACAATCATGCTGAGAACGAGTAGAAAACGCTCCGCACAAGTGGAATAGCGAAACTGTCGATGGAAGTCAATTCATCAGTAAGCTAGATCACTTAGATGAAAGATTCTTTTGGACTTACCAGATCAAAGTAGCTGTACTTTCGCTCTGAGTTACTAGTTCCGACTTCACCCATGGTCTTTTCCACCTGAAAGTCACCCAGACCGGGCAGCTTGTCATTGCCTTTTTTGGACTCTTGCTGTTGGTTTGACATGTTGAGATCGACTGCAGTTCTAGAGTTGAAAGGGAACGAGTTTAATCTACTATTTCGTATTGTATTTCACATTCAAATTGTCGATGCACTCAATTGGGATGCGGTTTTTATTTCAATTTAGCATCGACACGAAATAATTAACTATTTTTTGTTGTTGTTGTAAAATCAATTTATATATGCATTGCATGAAGAAAGGAGGGAATAAAAAAAAAATATATATATAAAAAAAAGCGAAAACGAAAACGAATAATTTCCCAAGACAATTTGATACAGTTGCAGCTTGATAAATTGATGATGATGATTGCACACTTGTGTCAATTGAAATTGAAAAACTGGAAAAGCATCCATAAATTAATAAATTACACAGCATTCGAAAGTGAAATATCTTTCAGACAACGACCGATTGATCGATTCGATCGAAAGGCGACAAAAAAAAGCGCAATTGAAATCGTAATATTCTAGAGCAATTACCAAACTATTTCGATTTATTAGTGTAATAGGCTTAATAATCGAGTCAAAACTAAATTATTTATTCCACAACGATAAGACTGAATTCTTACAAGTATTCTAATTGCCAATTTATGTAGATTTGTTATTGTAATAAATTATATAATCGAGTAGGAAATTATTTACTTCACATCAATAAATGACTGAAATTGTGACAAGTTTAATAACGAAGCCAAAAAATATTTTAAAAAAATATTGATAATTATTTTTAATACTATTCTGAATTCTTTCAACTATTCTAATTACCAATATCTGCCGATTTTTTATTATAATAAATTTAATAATCGAGTAGTACTTCACACCGATAAATGATTATCGTAGTAACAAGTTTAATAACGGAGCCAAAAAATATTATAAAAAAAATATTGATAATTATTCTGAACACTATTTTAAATTCATTCAACTATTCTAATTAATTTCTGTCGATTTTTTAACTATAAATAAATGTAATAATCGAGTAGGAATATATTTTGTAATGCTACTGATTGAAAACCGAATTCTAACAATTTTAAGTAGATTTATTCAAGTAATAAGTTTAATAATCTAACCAAAAATTATTTATATCAGATCGATTGCTGATTATTCGTAATGTCTATAGATAAGACTGAATTCTATCAGCTAGACTAATTACCAATTTATGTAGATTTATAATTGTATCAAGTTTAACGATAGAATCACAAAATAGGCACACAAAGAAAGACACCGATCGTTGATTGTTCGTAATACTTAATAATGCTATTGATAAGCCCGAAATCTTTAGCTGTATTTTTCCTTAGATTCGATGATTAATTTGTGTTGTTATTGTTGGTTTTTTAATGGGACGTTACGGCTTTGGGTCGCGGTATTTATGCGATTTCACGGTCTTTCCGGGTTTGGCAAGAGTTTGCATCTCGACAGCTCGCGATTGGAAATGGAACTGTTGAAGCCAGAGAATTAACACTAACGACAATGCCTCGGTTACAGTCTCCTTCTATCTATCTATCTCTCTTTTTCTCACTCTCTCTCTGTCTCGGTCACATTTTCTGTTACTGGTTCGGCTTTTGTCTCTTCGTCGCAATTGTCGTTGAGCATGATATGATATAAGAACGATTCAGCCGATGGTATAATAATAATAAACACGATCGTATAAATTTTAATCGGCAAACGGCGGCTATTAAATTATTCGTCAACTCGTTTTGGGCCAAAAAAAAAAAAAAAAAAAAACCGTTTACAATCTGTGCGTAAACAAATCAGCTAACACAACTGATAGTTAGTTATCAGATACTTTTAGTGACGGGATCTACCCTCAAACACGTCTGCCATCCATTGTCGTGCCAGTCAAACTGGTCGAATGACTCTACACAATTCTCAGAGCTCCGTTCAATTCTGGCTTTCACTGCAATTCCCAGTGGAGAATTCCCCTTTCTGAAATGCATTACTAATACAGATCACGCACCTGCAAAAAGGTTGATGATGCGAAATCCAAAGGGGGGGAATTACCAAATTCGTGGTACCTTAAAACTGGAAACTGGCAACTGAAAACTGCCTGCCAAAACATTGTGAAATTCTTTGCTTCTCTGCACGCTCGAAAGTTCCGTCTGAACATTGGCAGTTAGTACTTCTAATCTATATGATGGCCACGTTCTCATTATGGTTCCTATGCTATTAATAATCGTAAACAATATATACATATGTATATACATATGTATATTTCAGATCTTTTTAGACTTCCTATAGAAGACAAATTGTAACAATTTATGATAGTGAAAATTATAACTCAATTTGAATTGCGCATCGCAATTTGCGTACTTTAAACTTTTTCAGATTTCTACTACTGAAGTGCATTGCATTTACACTACACAACATGGTTGGCGCATGCACAATTTATTTGTATAAATTATACTTATATTTACACTAGGCAACAAGTTCAGAGTTTTGAGAGCGTACTAGCTTAAAACATTCATATTATTACACTACACAACATGGTTTGGGTATATGTAATTAACACTTTTATAAATTACACTGTAATTACACTGCACAGCAAGTTGTGAGTTATGAGAGCGTACTAGCTTTGGAAATTCATATAATTACACTACACAACATGGTTTGGGTATAGGCAATATACACTTCAAATGTGTGATTTAACACTATACGACAAGTTTTAGACCTGTGCAATGTATTCTTATACTTTATGATTTTACACTACACAACATGTTTTGGGTATAGGCAATAAAGTGTGTGAACTTACACTATACGACAAGTTACAATATTATTTGTTTTTACACTACACTACAAGTTTTGGATAAGTATTCCTTTAATGACACTACACATCAGTGTTTCGGTTTGGTTAATAAATTTAAAAATATGTCGATTACATAGTCTAAATATTTTATAAATCAATTAATTAATAAAAACTAAGATTAATAAATAATACTGGAAAACACGTGTTTCTCTAATCTCTAGTGGTTGTAATAACATTTCTTTAGAAAACCAAATGTCAAACTCTTCAAATTTAACAAGACACCATGGTTCGAACTAATCTTTAATAATTACTCGACTTTTTGGGGAAAACTATAAATACAGATAATATTTTTGTATGCATGAATTTCACAATTTCATAAACTCAATTCAACTCAATGGCGCAATCTTGTTAGGGAACATTCGGCACTTTAGTCGTATCTGTATCTGTATCTGTATCTGTATCTATTGTAAGTGCCCGAACCTTTATGAGGGGGGAATACTATAATTTATATGCGCTATAAAAAAAAACCATCAAGGTTAGGCTGGCAAAATTGCGTTTATGCGTGTAAATATTTACCAAATGTTAAAATCTCAAACCTCGTGTGGATAGTATGAATATGAATACGAATACGAATACGAATACGAATTCGACAGATGTCTCTCAGTTTTACCTGTTGAATAATATTAGTAATGAAATTCCTTTGCTCGTTGCAGGTACGATTTATTCAGCTAGTCACCGTCTAGGCAGACCGAAAATCATTATTGAACTGAGCAGCATTGAGAGCAGCAGCAATATTTATAGCAGGCACTGTGAATCTACCTGAGTTACATAAATAATATTATTCCAAACTGCAATGCGATTATACGACACATTGTATGGTCAGATCAAATTGACTTGGTCAGGTCAAAACTCAGTCGTTACTTGACATTCGATAAGGTTGAGGGTTGATTTCTAAATGACTCATGAAGAACCGTTAGTTCAGGATATTATCAACAATTGTTTAAAGAAATCTATGGACTTCTTTGGTTTATAGCTAAGTTAACTACAAGAGATTTTGGACTCCTATTCAGGATTTCTTTAAACTTACAAAAATTAAAGATATCTATGGATTCTTTTGTTTATAGTTAGGTAAACTTCAACTGATCTTGGACTCTTATTCAGGACCTTCTTTAAACTTATAAAAATCGAAGAAATCGGAAATTTTTTCTTTATTTTATTTTATTATTATTTATTCCTAATCTCAGCCCTAATTATGGGTCAACATTCAAAGTCTTTTGCTAGAACAATATCATTCCATTATAATTCCCTATCTGGTATATATGTATATTATGTATATATTTAGATGATCAAAGCGGAACTTAATGTGCACACGTTTCGGACTTGAAAACATTTAATGTTATGGCAATAAATATGTTACTCTTGGCCAACATTGCTCATGTTGTGAGTTTAATCCGATTATAATCAATGAAGAAGAATCAAATAATGATATCTTAGGCAAGCACGTGCTCGATTTCATCATTCTTTAAAGATGTACAGACTTATGCATGCCCTTACTATTTTTTCTGCTTCTCAATTATCATACCAGCTTAAAGAATTCTTAATTTCCTAATTAAAACAGCAGGTGAGTAAATGCAACTAACTAATAACTCATTCTATACATCCGTTTTAATATAGTCCATATTTTTAATATATATTCCCTAGAAATCAAAACATCTTTTAAATTTATTTCTAAAATTTTAAAAGATAATAAAAAACATGAATATTAATATATTTAAGATAAAAAAAAAACTATAATTTTTATTTCTTAATTTTATTTTTTATTCGGAATAAAATGAAAATCTTTGTTGGATTTTTAAATTTATTAATAAAGCTAAAAATCCGTGCAATTCTCTAACTTTTATTTTACGAAAAGTAAATGAAAAGTTTATTTCAACTAATTTTTAAATACTTTGTTCATTTGATGGGCACGTTGTCAAAATGTACAAGATAAGTTTATGATCCATAACTGAGTACCTTTTTTAGGGTCCTTAACAGACTGATTTTAAGTATACTCCAAGCAGTTTCCCACTGAAATTAAGAACTGATCAAAGAGAATTAATTATAGAGGTCAGTAAACCTTCTAAGCTTAAAGCAAGTCTATTTTTTTGTACATATTGATGGATAGCTTTTTATATAACTTTAACTCATCGTGTGACTTAGGAACCATTTTCAATAACTGAGAACTTCGAAAGAGTTTAGATTAAAAGGGGGTCAGTAAACGTGTTTTTACCTCAAGGTAAATAATAACCACACATAGGAAGTGAGACTTTTATGACGTAGTCGACAAGTTGATTAAAGGTTGTAGACATTATTATTATTACGTTGGGTTTACGCTAGTGACGTGATTCTAAGCGGGGTTTCCATGATTCATTCCAAGAACTTCCCATAAATTGCGTGAATAAATACGAGTATATTTCATGAATAATAGTGAACATACGAATACACTGTTAAAAAATAAAACAGGTTTTTTCAAATCAAACATATTGGTTTTTCAAAAGACAACATTAAGAAATTTCTTATTTTAAGAATCTACATCTAGATCCATGACAATTAATACAAAAACTTTTTAGACTCTCACATGAAAAGTATAAAATATTTAAATACAGTCGAACTTCCATAACTCGAATTTTCTTTAACTAAATCGATTGATCGATTGATAATAAACTGAATAAATTTAAGTGAAAATCTCCATAGTTCGAAATTTTTTTTTGGATATTAGCGATTCGAGTTAGGAAAGTTTTACTACTTATATGAAATTGTGTCTATTTTTTTTTACCTGACGTTTTTAAGGAATCCAAAACTCATGTTTGGATACAATTGGCGTTCTGAGAAGAATTTGATGTTTGAATGTTCTTTGGTAGGATGGGAATTGAACCCAGTTTCAAAAATTATGTTTATGAGTGTGTTTTAAACTAATGCACTCCTCATAAAATTCATAAATTTTGTCTAATTTTCGAAAAGAAATATGCTTTTTTTTTCAGTGTAATAAATTATGATTATACTAGGTACAAAGTGTCGCGTTAGCTGCTCAGTTCACATGGAATCAGTATGAAAGCGACCTTCGGTCAGCTGCTCAGTAGGACAGATTGATGGCCTGCTGGCGATGGAAGAGGTCACTGCGGACGAGGACCTCGTAGCTGCTGATGCTGACCTCCTGACCCCCGAAGGGAATCTGAATGCAGCGCTGCGACTGCTGAATCCTGCCAGGCGTCAAACTGCCGCAGTAGCGAGCACGTCCCACATAGACGGGTTCCCCGTTGTAGGCGCGTCCCGCCTCGACGGCGCCGGGCGCAATGCTGCCCTCGGCCCGTGGCACCCAGTGGTACTTGCCCTGGCCCATGAGCAGCTCATAGCTGGACTCGACCAGCTCACGACCGGCGTGGGCGATGTAGGCGCAGCCGCGACTCGGCACCGCCTTGCCCGGAATGCGCAATCCCTCGCAGAAGGCGCGACAGACGAGCAGCGGCGCCATGTCGCTGTCATGGCCGCCGTAGACGGCATCCGGCGGAGTGTAGCCGGCACTGGCGGGCAGCCAGAGATCCGAGGGTGTGGGAGCATACGCCGCGGGCGTATAGCCGGAGCAGCTGGGCGCATAGGAATCCAGGGGCGGTTTGTAGGTATCCGCGGGCACAAAGCTGGCGGAGGAGTGGGAGCAGTAGGAGGAGGGGGAGGGGAAGGAGGAGGGGAAGGAGGTGGGGTAGGAGGCAGCGGCAGAGGCGGAGAATGAAGCGGAAGCGGAAGCGGAGGAGGGATAGGAGGCGGAGGGGCAGGAGGACGTTGCCACCTGAGCGGGCGTATACGAAGGCGGCACGGCTGGCTTGGGTGCCAGAGGCGGTGCCACGCCCACCGGCGACTGATACGACGGCAGGATCGTGGGTGTAGCTGGTGGATACGGATCTGTGCTGGCCAAGGGCATGGGCATCGGCGTATACCGAGGCGGTCTGTCGTTCAGCGGAAAGGGCGGGGCATCAAAGTCCGGCGGATAGGGATACGGCTTAGCAGCAACCGCTGGTGGAGGCGGTGGCGGTGGCGGTGGTGGTGACAGCGGACACTTGTCCGGCTCCACTAAAAGTGCAGCTGGTGGCGGTGGCAGCTGCCAACCCGGCAGCTCCCGTCGCTGCTCCACGAGAATCTCATACGAGTCCAGGCGACGCTCCGCGCCGCGATAGGCAATGAACAAGGCGCGATGCACCGAGGAGATTTTGCCAATGATCAGGTGACCCTCGTAGTGACCACGTCCAATGTACAGTGGTTGATCCAACGCCGTTCTGCCGCACAAGACCGCCAACTCGGGTATCACATGATCATAGCAATTGACCCAGGTCAGATGCTCGCCGCACAGCATCTCGAAGATGTCCTTGGGCAAGGCCTCGCCTCTTTGGGAGACGAAGCCGATCTGCTTGGAGGGCACCACCTTGCAGACGAGCATGTCGCCCTCGTGCTCCGCCCGGCCCACATAGATCATCGCGCCGTCCTCATCGTTGCCGCCCACAACGGCATTCGGTGGTATCGATGCATACGATGACGATTGCACCCACTTGTAGCCTGTAAAGATATCGATATCGATATCGATAACGATAACGATAGTTAGTTTATCGCTTTGGGTAATCGCATTCGTAAGTTATCAAAGCAGAGTCCGCGTCTAGACTCCTTATCTTCTTTTCGGCCTATGGGTAATTATTATAATGTCTACTCATAGCTGAGTCATTTCTTTAAATATTTATTCATTTTGTAATGTGAATATTATTCACTTTAATTACACACCATGCTGATGAATGTGGGCATTTAAATAAATATTTATAGAACAAAGTATATATATATATGTATATATACTTTAATATACATTGA
This sequence comes from Drosophila rellima, assembly GCA_035043635.1. NCBI lineage: Eukaryota > Metazoa > Arthropoda > Insecta > Diptera > Drosophilidae > Drosophila > Drosophila rellima. The sequence goes on along the minus strand of JAWNMV010000143.1, from coordinate 3,625,136 downwards.
TTAGACTTGAGATAAAAATTAAAAACTAACCACATTTCTATGTTTAAATAGGTTTATAATATGCAATTTCCAAAAAATTGAGCTTAAGGATAAAAAAGATTAAATATATCTCATCGTTCTCTCTATTTGAATTGAAGAGCAGCGGTGGGCACGCCTTGGCTCCGGGAGCAGCTGCTGCTCTCGCCGTTATTTCTCTCAAAACAAGACGCGAAAGGCGAGTATTTTAGCACTTTAAATTTATGGCATGTATTAAGACTATTATTCATAAAAGTTGTATTACTAATACCCTCTATTTCAACACTTTTAGACTTGTAAATAATCAAGTTGGGTATGTAAATGTGTAAGAAGTCGCACCTTTATTGGGAATCGTTTATGGCATTAACAATGGCACGACTTAAAGTCTAGATATGTATCTATTTAAATGGGTATTACTAAACTGAATATGGAAATGGGAATGATTTATTGCTTGCAGAGCACTTCATAGGAATCGACACGAATCTCCCGACCACCGTACGGAATGTAGAGACAGCGTTGTCTGGAGGAGATCAGACCCGGAGTTAAGCTGCCCTGATAGTGACCACGGCCATAGTAGATGGGCTCCCCATTCCGAGCACGACCCGTGGTCACCGCATTCGGCGGCATGCCATGATGTTGTGGTCGGATCCAGACATAACCGTAGCCGGTCAGGACTTCGTAGCTGGGTTTCTGGAACTCATAGCCGCCGAAGCAGACGTAGGCACAGCCCTTGCTGGGCACCACCTTGGCGGGCAGCATTTCGCCCTCGTGCATTGCACGGCCCGCGTAGATGGGCGTACGGTCCGAGTCGTGGCCGGCAATGACGGCACCGGGTGGTGTATAGCTCGGTGAGGCCGGCACCCAGACATCCTGCTGCTGGTAGATCAGCACCTCGTAGGTGTTGATGCGCACCTCCTGACCGCCGAAGGGTATGTACAGGCAGCCATGGGAGGGATGCACCTTGCCGACGCACAGCGAGTTCGAGTAGTGACCGCGGCCCACATAGAGCGGTTCACCCGTACGGGTGGTACCACTCCACACCGCATTCGGCGGTGCAGCGCCGCTGGCACTGCCCACCCAGGCGAAGCCCTGGCCGACGAGCACCTCGTAGTGGGTCTTCGTGTGCTCGGTGCCGCCGTAGCAGATGTAGGCGCAACCCTTGCTCGGTATGACCTTGGCGGGCAGATTCTCGCCCTCGTGGAAGGAGCGACCCACATAGATGGGCGAACCGTCGGCATCGTGGCCACCGACGACGGCAAAGGGAGGCAGTGCGGCATATGGAGTCGAGTGCACCCAAGTGTGTTCTGCAACGAGAGGAGGGGGCGGACAACGGATCAGTTAACAGTTATCACAGTTATCACTTATCAGTTGCGATAAGATAAGCATTAATTATAAGTTGAGCTGGATTTGATTTCGTCGTGGATTCACTTCTTTTTGCACTCGCCTACCAATGCTCACAACTGCTCCTGGCTGCACTGCACCTGCCGAATACCGAATATACAGAAAAAGACACACACAAAAATCAGCACGACTCCCAAATGGCACGTGATGCGATCGATATGATACGATTTTCAATATAAAAATGATAAAGGTAGCAACTTCTTTATATACATCGATTTACATAGCAGTGTTGCCAACTTTTGACGAGCAAAAATAACTGATTTTAGCGGGAAAAAAGCCAAAAAGTAACCCGTTATTTCAACTGTAAAAACTGAAAAAAGCTAAAGTATTTTTAATGATCCACACAATTTGACTAATTTTCTAACTTATTCAATTAAATTTAACTTAATTTAATATTAAGAAAAAGCACAAAATTGAAATTAACTTTGGGTTATATTTGGAAATCTGTAAATATGTGACAAAAAGCTAGAGACAGAAACTATTGTAAATAATTAATCATAATTTATGATTTATTTATGAAACAACAACAGAACCCAAAATCTTTCGCTTTGTGCTGTTTTTGAGTTTTTCCCGCAATTGATTGGAAAAAAGCTAGATTTGACGGAAAATAAGTTGATCTGGCAACACTGTTACATAGTCTAACATTATATTCTTCACTATCTAGGCTGTATATCCAACTAATTCCATATGTGAACTTTATAACTTACCCATGATTCACAGTTTATAGTTGTGATAAGCGTGTCTTGTTTTTATCTCTCTATATATTATATTATCAATAATATATATATATTTATAGAAATTTCCACTTGTTTTCTTGTTCCTCTGGTGCTCCAAGCTCAACCGTTCGGTTCGCTGTTAAATTTCGAACTAAACACATAAACGATTGCTGAGTGTGCTTAAAAATCAGATTCAATGGGTGGTTCGATGATGTGGTTGGGTGGTGTGAAAACTTTCGTTCTTATCAGAAAGCTTTTTTGCTCATGGACACACAGTGTATTGTTAAATATTGCGACTTATAAACATGTTTATCAATATTTTTTCAATACAATCATAAAAAAAAAGAAGCTTTTTCCACATGCTTTCCACACATCAATCATGATGAATCATCTGTATGTCGGGGAATTTTCTGTTGTCTCCCATTTTTCGGTATGTGAAGTTGCAACAGGTGAACTTCCACAGAAATTGTCAAATTTATTGAGGAAACAACTGTCAAAGCGATTACATAATATACTTATGCTCATCTTATCTATAAGTAAATTCCCCTGATGCTCCAATTATTATCGATTCATGGCGTCTCTTGGAAAAAAACAAGTTCTTACTTTGGAATGTGTTTATCAAACAATTCGACGTATTGTAGTTAACTTGCACCACAAATCAAATCAATAAAAAAAATGTTAGTAATACATTTTATTACAAAACATATTCTAGAGAATTTTCAGGTTACCATAAGAAACACTAAGTCTTTATTAATCCCCAATAGATTCGATGTATAGTCAATAACTCATACCACAAATTAATAATATTTTTTTATTATTACTATTTATTAATTATCCGGAAAATTCTTTGAATAATACAAGAAAAAGCTGCTTGCGATATAGCGTAGACTTGCTCTTTTTTAATGATCTGATTTTGATGAAAAATGTAAATTTTAGTCAGGAATCAAAAAAAAAAAATAAATTAAAAAAAAAATAAAAAAAAATTATTGTCTTTATAAATAAGAAAGGTTTTGAGTTCACTTGAAAAAGGTGTGAGTGTAAATAAAGAAGACTTATTTAAAGTATTATATATTTTATTTTTTGCAGAACAAATGTTTGAAGATTATGGCTAACAAATTGTTTCGAAAGACCTTAAAAATTTCCTTTAAAAAATATGAAAAAATGTAATTCATGATTCATCATTAAATGTTCATATTTAAAAATATTTAGTAGGCGTTGTTCCCGCTGTTTAAACGAAACTTTTCACATGTGGACTGAGTCATTTGGACTGAGCAGCTAGAAACAAATAAGTCAACAAAACACAGAGGAGGCTGAACCCGAACCCAAAGCCGAACCCAAAGCCGAACCCAAAACTGAACCCAAGTTGCATCTGAAACAGAAACAGAAACAGAAACAGAAAAACAGCTGTGGGTTTCATTATCAGCTCGAAAAAAATACGATTCATATTGTGGTTATTATATCGAACAAAGACTGGCAAATTAACGAGTCGCAGTCTGGAGCATAAAAAGCGAATGCATTCACAATTATTCAGTGTAGATTCAAAGTGCCCCTTCCAGTGACCAGTTTAAAGCGAATTGAAATTGCAACAAAATGAATTTCGGTAAGTCGAGTGCAATTAATTGAACAAATATTTTTATGAACCTGCCATAACAGTGTTGACTAAAAGTACACAGAAAAAAATACGTGACTCAGCAATAAGATTAAGCCCAAATTATAACAAAAGTTCGATTAACGGAGAGTGTTTTTAAATAAATTACAAAATATTTTAATCAAATTTCTTTAAAATCTTTAAAAAGTTATTTACTTGAATCAAATATTTAAATCTTAAAATTCTTGATTTTTGGAAGAAGTGTTTTAAGTTTCAGCATAAAATGGTTAAATTAAGTTTATACATATAAAAATTATATTCTTAATTCATACTTAAAAATTCAAAAAAAATGCTAAAATTTAATTTCAACAAAGTTTATTTTTTCTGTGTAAAACTTAGAAAAACTACATTTGTGGTGTGAAGGATTCGTGTGAGTTTTTTTTTTTTGGTATATGACATATATTAATGGGGCTATTGATTAAATGTATTTTGGGCCACGCCACACACTCGATAAGGTCTAATCGATGCAATCGCTCAAAGATAAGTCGACTTACCAACTTTTGGTCTAAGCAAATAACCAATTGGCTTTTAAGGCCATTTTATAGTTTGCCGCTTAAATGTTGTTGTTGTTGTTGTTGTTGTTGTTAGTGGCATTTTGAAGTTGTCTTAGCGCTGAGTTCACACCTGGACTCTGTTTGTTGGCCCGGTCTATGGGGTGACGAAGTGTATTGTACCCGTACACATGTTTACTCGGAAAAACGCCACAGGCTCCGATACGATATCTTATCATTGCCGGCTAGCGACAACGACAACACAGTCAACAACTTTTGGCCGATAAGAGAGTCGCAGCTTTATAACAGAACCGCTAACGGGCCAGTCCAGTCAGTCATATACCAACCTCGTACAGCATAGTGTCAGATATCTGTCAGTTCTTTCAAAAAAAACACATACCAAATGGGTAAGTTATCAAAGATAATGCTGCAACGAATCCAGCAACTGTGGAATATCTGAAGTAACTGGAATATATACTCAAAAAACTAACTGATTAACATCATGTGACATATTTTCATTAAAAAACAAGTGAAATTATCTAAAGATCTTGAGTGCACAGCGCTTAGGCAATCGTTCTAATTTCAAACCCAAAAAAAAATAAAACTATCTGATAGATAGCAATATAGATAGTTCAATATGTGGCGCATACTATATCAAATATGATTTCGAGCTGGGCGACAGTTGAAATCCAAGGGCTTGGCCGAGTAACTTATGAGCTTTCGTCACATTTATACTCAGATAAGACACAAGTTCTGAATAGTGCCACGATTTCGAACTGTACTTGATAACAGCGCAAACTGTCTGTCTCTGTTTTCTCTCTGTATCTTTTCTCCCGCTCTCACACACTTGCTTGCTCTCATATTGATCTTTTTACTCGAACTTGTCATTCAATTTCTCTCTCTCTCCAAAAGTCTGCACTCAGTAATTGCTTAAGTCTCCAAAAGGAACACTGTCTTTGCGTCATTGCTTTGAGCTCAAAGTGCAGTCACGCTTGCCGTCTCGCTCTCGCTGCCAGCTGCAAAGCTTTGCGCTCTCTGGTTTGAGTGTAGCAAGTGAGCAAGTCTCCAAAAGGAGCGCTGCAATTGCCTGCCTGACACTTGTCATCTCGCTCTTGCTTGCAGCTGCAAGGCTTTGTGCTCAATTTAACTACTTCGTTTGCTTTGAATATTAATTGAGTTTTTTTTTTTTGAATTGCAGATCACACTTGGGTTGCCCGCAATGTCTACGATGCTCTGCCTCCGTTCGCCATTGCCGCTGGCCACGATTCGGACAACGATCCCATCTACGTGGGTCGCGCCTATCACAATGGCGACATGCTGCCGGCCAAGGTCATTCCCAACAAGCAGCAGGCTTATGTCGCCTGGGGCGGTGAGGAGATTAACAAGCACGATTTCGAGATTCTAACTGGACACCATTACTGCTGGATTCCCGCTAGCAATGGTGAAGTGCCTCCGCATGCGCTGCGCGTTGGCCAAACCTCCGACGGGGAGCCTTTGTTTGTGGGCCGTGGTTATTTCTCCGGCAGCTTGACACCCGGAAAGGTGCATCCCTCTCACGGTTGTCTGTATATTCCGTACGGCGGCGCCGAACAAAAGTTGGAGGCCTATGAGGTGCTGGTGCAGCCCGAGACTTGGGTCAGCTCCTCGGGCAGCAACATTGTGCCCGGCACCATTTTGGCCGGACACGATTCCGACGGCGATGCCATCTATGTGGGCCGTGCCTATCACGAGGGTGATCTGCTGCCCGCCAAGGTGAGTTCATTAACATTGAAACAGTTGATCAGTTTTTAAACTGTTTACTTTTCCCAGGTAATTCCCAGCAAGTCTTGCGCCTATGTGGCCTACGGCGGACAGGAGCACGTCAAGTACGACTTTGAGCTGCTTGCCGGCTACGGTTACGGTTGGGTTCCCGACGGCTTTGGCAACGTGCCCGGCGGCGCCGTCGTCTGCGGTCGCACCAATGACGGCGAGGCCCTCTACATTGGCCGTGGTCATTACAACGGCAGCTTTACGCCCGGCAAGATCCATCAGTCGCATCGCTGCCTCTACATTCCGTACGGCGGACAGGAGGTGCGTCTGGACAGCTACGAGGTGCTCGTCAGATCCTAGACTGATTCAATCCCCCCAATGCCAAAACCTTCGGTTCAGTCTACTTCATTTATTTTGTACGACATTTTCTAAATAATCGATTAAATTATTCGTCTTTCATCAGTCACTTAACAATTATGCAAGCACTATTCAATTATTTGTTACGATATTAAAAACAAGCTTAGATACATTTGTATTTGGAAGGTTGTATTTCCTTAAAGTCTGATGGGTTTGAAAAATGTATTTTGAAATTTTTTTTTTATATCTTTCAGTCAGCTATCAGCTTAGATACATTTGTATTCAAAGATATTTGCTATGAAATATTAAAACTCTTAAGTAATCTAATTGATGTTTCGTATTTCATAAGCAATTGCTTGAACTTAAAGTATTGAAACATTTCTGAATAATATGTTTCATTATTCGTATCTTATGTGTCACTTATTTATTATTTTGTATCCCTAAGTCTTGATACCATTTTTCAAAGACGTTATCTATAAATTCTCCAAATTTATAATTATATCCATCTTTTGCTTTCATCTCAAGTATTTCGCTATGACTCCCCTCCATTAACTCTACTTTCATTTCAACTTTTAGTTAATCAACCCAAAAGTATGCTATATAAATTTAAGCTTTTGTTGCGCTGTATAAAAGATACGTATCTTGCAAATACGAGTACGAGTATCTTTCATTATGCTTGCGGTTGAAATCAGAGTGTCATTCGTTTCATTCTTCTACTCAGCAACTCTATAATTATTGAGATTTTCATTATATTAAACAATCACAATTCCAAAATGCATTTAACATTCATTTTCCATTCAATTCTCTTGTCTGTGTATGTATTCATTCTCGTTTGCGAGCTTTTGCTGAGCTTTTGTGTAGAGTTGTAGAGTTGTAGAGTTGGCAGTGCGCTCACGTCAAACACGAGCTCTACACGCTGCCAACTGCGCTCTCATTCGTCGTCGCTGGTGTCGCAACGTGATTGGTCGACAGCCAGCAATGCGTTCGTTTTGATTGGCTGCGTGTTGTGCAGCACTTTTTGAGGGCGTGCTTCGGACGGGAAACAGACTGAAAAGTCACACGAGTCAATGTTATATGATATTTATATGAAATGTTAATTAGTATCTCATCATGTTTTATTTATAACCAGTTGTGTTCATTTTTTATTCGCTTGAGCTGAGTTCTTTTTGAAAGTGCGCATACTAAATAAACTGGTTTTTGTGGAACTCATTTTCGGCTCGCTGCAAATGCCGTCGCTTTGACAACAACCATTGGACGGGCAGCAACAAATGTATCTGAAGATAGCTGTGTATATGATTATGGAGATGTGTATCTAGAAGATACATATTGTAAGAAGAGCGACTGTGGCAGCAACAAAAGTATCTGAAGTTTGCTCTGAATCTGATTGTAGAGATATGTATCTAGAAGATACATATTGTGCAAATCGCTTGTGTTTTGAATGTGTTTCTATGCAATGATGCTTATCTCATCAAATGCTAATTATTGGACACTTTTAATTATTAGAAAAACAAAGCATTTCCTTAGGTGAACAAAAACTTGTTTGTAATTGAAGATTTGAAGTTGGATGACATCAATTTTTTGTATCTTGTAGTTTCAGTTGTGAATTTTCAGGTGCTTAGATTGACTGAATTCTTTTGCTCTTAGTTTTATATCTTAATGCTCAGAAATGGAGAATTGAGAAGCTTCTAAATCCTTTTCCCTCGTTATTCTTAGAAGATTTGAGAAAGATTTCCTTGGTAACATTACAAATCACTTTGCTTGATGGTAGGGTTTGAGATATAGGCATTAACTTAGGGTAAAATGGATGGAGGCCGAAATATATACAATGGAAATATCAGTTTTTTAGAAACTACATCAATCTTTTTGCCGTCGGCAATGTTGTGCCCAATTTCTTGGAGCTTTTTGTGAACTACCTTAACCTGTACTTAAACTAGTCGTATAGTCCAACGATTTTTAAAGCATTCATAAAATTGTATCTTAGATGAAAAATGCTTCAATCTCTGTAGGCAATATAAATTCTTGTAATTTCATTTTCATTTCGAAACGCACACAAGTACAAGTATGAAAAGGAGTGTGGCAATAAAAAAAAAAGGAAGGAAGGAAGCTGCCCCCTTCGGCTTAGATGCGGCGACCGGGATACCGAGATGCCGTCATATCAGCTTCAATATCCATTTAGCTAAAATGTATTAAAAAGTAACTCAGATGCTATCAGGCACCATCCACATCCAGCCATCCATTCAAGCTTCCCAGACACACAGAGAACAGACACAAAACGCCGCAACGACATCCCTCAAATAACTTTCGAGAAATGCTCGAAATTCTTGCCCAGAGCAACGGTAACAGCAACAACAGCAACAACAACAACTTTGCAATATCAGTTTCTTCTTCAGTGACAACAACAGCAACATGAAGAGTGGAAGCAGCAGCGGCAAAGGAATGAAACGAATGACAAAATTTGGCCTGTGGGGCTGTCGCTCTGTTGCTAGAACTCTACACACACACACACACACACATACAAGCACAGCAATTGAGCGACAGACGCACTCAGCAAATTGTAGTAGAAGGAAGTGCGTTGAACGCAGTGACGAATGAAGCAGAGCAACGGCAGCAGCAGCAGCAGCGGTTGAATAAAAGCTCTTTTATATAAGAGCATATACATAAATGAACTCCTTTATGTCTGTGTGTGCATTGCAGTTACAATTAGTGGAGACACAACAGCCGAAAAAGTATGAAACAACAAGAGAGGGAGAGTGAGAGTAAGTGAGTGCGTGAGGGCTGAGCGCAGAGCGAATGGAGTGAGTTACATAAGTGTGTAGGGTATGTTGCTGTTGTGTGCGTTGCAGTTACAATTAGTGGAGACAAGAGACGAAAAAGAATGGAACAATAAGCGCTCGCTACGTTTTTGAATATATATGAATGTGTGTGTGTGTATGTTAGTGAGGGAGTGAGTAAGTAAGTGAGGGCTGAGCAAAGAGCTAGTGGAGTGAATGAAATGTGGAGGGTTTTGTTGTTGGTTGTACTGTGTCGCTGTCGCTGCTGCTGCCGCTGCCAACGGCGACAGCGAAACAGAGAATATTGCTTAAAGGACACGCTGTTGGGTATCAAGCAAGGCTTAAGGGTGGAGTGTGGTGCGGTGTGGTGGGGGTAGAGTTGCTTAGAGTTGCGCTTGGGCTTAATATTGAAACGTGTCTCATCAGATGCTTCAATTGCTAGCGATAAATCACTCACACACACACATACAAGCAAGCAGACTCGCTTGCCTGCTCTGTGTGTGTGTGAGTGCGCGCGCGAATGATGTGAAATAGAAATGCAAAGAGAAATATGTGAAACAAAGCGCAAAATGAAAAATTGTACATAAAAATGGAAATAAGCAAGGCATTGAATAACCCTCGCTTGGCAGAGCCAACGGCAGCAGCAACAACAACAACAACAGCAAGGGGCGTGGAGTAAATAAAAATAAAGCCCGAAACCTTTTCTGAGCTGTACATACTAATATCTGTATCTGTATGTGTGTGAGAATGTATCTATGTATCTTTATATACATTTACTTGGATATTCATGTATAGCGTGTAGAGTGAGGCAACGTGGTTGCCACTAACGGTAGCTGGTTGCCTCGTGCCCCACGGCTGAGACAACCAACAAGAGTCTTTGCTGACTAACTTAGAAATGAGCGCGTGACACGACACGAAATATCACTTTCAAACAGTCCGGACAAAATAAAACTAATTTATATAAATTTCATAAATTTTGTATTTTACTAACTATATTTTTATATATCAGCTTAAAGCCCATAATTAACTTGAAACAAGAAAGCCACAAAAAGAAATATTTTAGAAAAAAGTCCGAAATTTCGTAAATTTCCACAAAAGCAGAAAAAGTTATAATACACTAAGCAAATTCCATAACAAATAAGAGTATTTAAAAAAAGGTTTGTTGAGAACATAAGATATGCTAAAACTTAGTCTTATTTGAAAATTAATCAAAAGATACACTGGATTACGCAACTTTTCCTCCAACACAAGGGTCTGACAAAGGGAAAACTTCCCTAAGTTGAGAAAACGTGAAAAGAATGATAGAATTTAAGCCACTATACGAATCTGTATTTAGTTAAACTACTTAAGAATCTAAAAATCATTTAAAATTATTAATTTTATGGGCTTCAATAGTTAAATTATTTGAAAAATATGATAATTTTAGATGTATAAGCTTTAAGATAGGTTCGATACAAATTTTGGACTTAGACCTGAAATTCTGTACTACTCTAAGTCGAATCACTAAAGAGAAACTTCAACTTCAAAGTGTTGATAAAAATAACCAAACGTTCGCATCTCTAGCTCTCAACCACAAGCTCCGTACACTAATTAGTTGTTATCATAAGACCAATTTCTAAAAATAAAACAAAAAATGCACATAAATGTGAAGGGATGAGGGTGATGGGGGATGGGGGATGTGGAGGGGGTGGTGGAGTTAGTCGATCTGCTTCACTTGGCACCCAACACGATACCGAAGCCTGAACTCATCTCAGGCGCATCTCTCAACTGTATTTGGCTGTCGCTTATGCGTGATAATTCAATTAGGAATGTGTGAATCAGGCAGCGGCAGCAGCAACAACAAAAACAGCAGGCACTCAAAACACTGCACGGACAACAACAACAATAACAACTGCAGCAGCAGCAGCAGCAGCAGCAGCAATAACATGCAAGCGGAAACAGAAGTAGAAAGAGAATTGAACAGAAAATACATACACACACATACATACATATCTACATACATACATATCTACATACTCTTGTCCCAGCAGCAGCAACAGAAAGCGACGAAATCCAAAACTCAGCCATGCCCAATGTGCAGCAGTACTAAACAACGGACAGTTGCATGCAACCCTGTTTCTCTGTGCTCTATGTATGCGTATGTGTATGTGTGTGTGTGTGTGTGTGTGTGTGTGTGTGTGCCACAGGAACAGAATCACAATCAGAATACGGCCACGACTCCGGCTCTGGCGGCCTGAAACAATTTATGTGCCATGTATTTTGTACATAAAAATAGCGGACGAAGCAGCAACAACAACAAAGGCAACAACAACGCCAGCAGCAGCAGCAGCAGCAGCGGCAGCGACGCCAGCGTTGACTGCGAACGGAGCACGGGGCAATGGACATGGACAGAGAGTGAAAGAGGGGCTTATGTGTGTGTGTGTGTGTGTGTGCCCAGCTTGCCTCGAAAATATTTCAACACGAGCATGCGACTGAAAACACTTAGTGGGCAGTGGCGTAGTCAATAGGGGAGCAGAGGGGGCGAACAGTGACAACTGTAAGAAAAGTATCATTAAACAATATTGAAGGGATAGAGCTTCTAATTTTGATAACCAATAATAACTGTTAACTACTTTTATTTTCACTAAAGACTTATCATACAAATAATGTGATACTCATAACTAATACTGATTACGTTAAACGCTTCTCCCTTTTTGTGATCCCCTTTGAGCTACGCCACTGCCTTATATCTTGAATCTTGCTGTACATACAAATACAAATACACTCATTCAAACAGGCATACAAACACACAGTGATGTATGTATAGCACAACCACTCTCTATGCATGTGCAAGTGTGTGTGTGTGTGTGTGTGTATTCAAGTGTGCGCCACTGCGATAGCAACGAATAACAACAACAACAGCAACGACATCGACCACGAGTTGGGCCTCGTCGCATTACCAATTTAAATTCCCATCCAATGCCCGCACGTAGCAAAAGAGCCGGTAAGGTATAAAACGACAGACAGAGAAAAGGACAGACAGACAGAGATGGACAGACAGACGGACGGACGTACAGACGCGCAAATCCAACACGACAGACTCGCCAAGATAGAGTATTTAATGAGCGCTACTGTTCTGTTCTGTTGTTGTTGCTGCCTTTTTTCTGATATTCTCTTTTTTTTATATTATTACTTCCAATGCAATGCCAACTCGATATGTTACATTTCAGTTGTTGTTGTTGTTTTTTCTCTTGCGCGCTCTTTCCCTCTCGCTTTCTCTGCACATGCATAGCTGTGTCTTCTATTAAATTAGGTTCATTTGCCAGAGTGAACGGCTGTCGCAGTCGACGTTGACGTCGCTGCTGCTGCTGTCGCTTCAGTAGCTTTTGCCAAAAGCACCCTCTCTTTGCTCTTGTTGTTCTTGTATTTGTTGCTGTGTCAAGTGGGCTGTGCAAGCGAGTATGCATGTGTGTGTGTTTGTGTGTTTGTGCTTATCGACTATGTGTAAACCGCACGGCTCACTGGCTGCCCGGTTGCTTGGCGGCAGCGTCGACGTCGTCGTCGCCGTCGCTTTGACGCCGTCATTGCGGTGATGGGTGTAAGTTTGACTGTGTGTGTGTGTGTCATTATATACTGCAAGGATATATATTCTGAGTGGTATATATAAATACTTACCACCACCACCATCATCAACATCATCAGCCACTGCTGCTGAAGTTCTGGCATGTTGATAATTCAATAAGCTGTAAAAAATGCGACTGCAAATTGGCAATGAGTGAGTGTTTGACAAACACACACACACGCACATCCCTTATATACATATTTGCCTTGTATTTTCTTTTTTTTCTCCTTTTTTTGCGCTTATTACTCGTGCATTATGTAAAATCCACTCAGCCAGCAACCGGCAACGTCATGCAGCTGCAGAGGCACCGCAACTGTTTGCTCTTATTCAAGAGCATCATCAAGTCTACGTCTACGACAACTCTTCGACTTCGTCTTCGTTCAACTCTCCGCCACTTGAGCGAACTCCAACGAACTGACGCCACCCAACGTCAGGCCACAACTTCATTTGCAATGCAAACGCAGCGTGTGAGAGTAACAAATGAGTGCAGGGAGTGGAGAGTGTCGAGTGGAGAGAGGAGTGCTGGTGTGAGCAACAAGCAGCAGTGAGAGTGAAAGAAGTCGTGAGTGTGTGTAGTGTGTCTTGTGTAATCAACTAATTACAACAGCCGCCAATGCGCCGTCTTAGTCGCTCCCCCGCCAACCGCCGCTGTGCTCGCTCACACTTTGACTTGTTCGAAAAGACTTTGTAGCTTAAGTCGTTCTACCACTCCAGCAGGCTGCTCACATCAAAAGCAGCTCATCATTAGAGACAATTGAGTAGCACTCAATCGGTGAAGCCCGTCACTCAAATCAATCAATGTTTAGCCTGAGAGAGGACGAAAGAGAGCCAGTGTGAGAGCGGGAGTCTGAAGCTGTTGTTGTTGTTGTAATTCGACAACTTTACCGTTGCGTTATCGCGCTGCTTTAATGTCGCTTCTTTAGCAATTCATGCAGTTATTATTCTTATTTCCGGTTCAGGATTTTCGTTGAAGAACAGGAATGAGACCGTCATCTCCTTGACTGCCCTGCACCCCATAAACTGTTACCGTGCTTCTTCTGCTTCTTCCTTAATTCTCTGTAAATTGATACTTTTTTCGGGCTTCGCATTTTTTTCCAGAGAGCAGCGAAGCAGAGAGAATGAGACGGCGAACGAGGACATCATTTTTTTGGGACGCGGCACTCGGAAGAACTCGAAATTCATCTGTATCTGAATCTGAGTATCTGAATCCGAACTCCTCGTCTCCCATGCATATTAATAATGGTGCTCTAATTGGATCTTAATGCTGGGATTTCATTGCATTACATGACTCAATTATGTCTGATGAATGAAATTACATTGACATTGAATCATGGCAAAGTGTTGCCACAAAATGTTGAAAGACAACGATTGCTAGCTGTCAGAAAAAGGTCATAGTTAAGCTCAAGATACCTATTATAAAAAATGTATCTTGAGCTTAAAAGATACATATTTTAAATGATATTATGAAGTTAAATAAATTATTGTTGATAAGGCGACACTTTCTACATCTGTAAATTAAATTATCTGCAGAACAGAAACTTCAGATACTTGTGTCAATTAAAATCTTGAGATAGATACAACTTCAAACTGTCCTAGCTTTGTCAAAACTTAACCGATTTCTTTGCGGAATGTGAATTTCATCATTGCTCGACCTCTAATTTGATTCTGCATTCAAATTTTATTCATTTGGAAAAATTGATTTTTTACAAAAATTCTTAACTTTTTCCATACTAACCCCTTTACAATTTTTCAAAAGCTTGAACTTCTCGTAACTTGGTCAAAACTTAACCGATTTTCCTGCGGAATAGCATTTTGATCATGGCTTGGTCTCTAATTTGATTCTGCATTCAAATTTTATTCATTTAGAAATTTAAATTTTTTTTCAATATTTTCAACTTTTTGCATACTTATCCCTTTACATTTTTTCAAAAACTTTAAACTCTCGTAACTTAGTCAAAACTTCACCGATTTTCATGCGGAATATCATTTTGATCAAGGCTTGGTCTCCAATTTGATGCTGCATTCAAATTTTATTCATTTAGAAATTTAAATTTTTTTTCAATATTTTCAACTTTTTGCATACTTATCCCTTTACATTTTTTCAAAAACTTTAAACTCTCGTAACTTAGTCAAAACTTAACCGATTTTCCTTGCGGAATATCATTTTGGTCATGGTTTGACCTCTAATTTGATTCTGCATTCAAATTTTATTCATTTAGAAATTTAAATTTTTTTTCAATATTTTCAACTTTTTGCATAGTTACCCCTTTACATTTTTCAAAAACTTGAAACTCTCGTAACTTAGTCAAAACTTAACCGATTTTCCTGCGGAATATCATTTTGATCATGGCTTGGTCTCTAATTTGATGCTGCATTCAAATTTTATTCATTTGGAAAATTTCAAAATTTTCCACATTTTCTTTTACGTTTTTTTCAAAAACTTTAAACAGTCATAACTTTATTAGACCAGATATTAATTCAATAAGTGATACTGGTTAAGTATTAAATGTTTTTCCAATCTACCAATAAAGCTGTTATTAATTTCAGTTAGTGTGAAGACAGCCGTAAGTTGGCTAATTGAATTTTGTGACATTTACGGGCCAACTTAACATTAAAGCGTAAAGTCGAGAACTAATTTGGATCCCATTATATACATAACACAAATGCCAAGCACATAAATCGACATTTAAGCGCCAACTTTAGTACGTTTACTAGATGAGCGAGGAACGGGGGGGGGGGGGGGGAAACTATAACAAATTGCAATTAGAGAACTGTGACGCCGCTTTTCCTCTCTGAGATGGAAAACTTTTGCACACGTGAAAAGTTTAGCTCCCCAATTCAATTAAAGTCGCTTGTGGCAACTTTGATGTTGACTCGTGTTGGGAATTCGTTGTGGATGTGGCAACTGGCAACTGGCAACTGTTTGTGCCACATCGTGTACAGTTGCTTATTCCAATGCCTGGTAATTCAATACAATTCCATTAATTACAATTACACGGGCATAAACTAAACCAAATGAGTTGCAAAGGTAGCGGTGAATGATCGAGAGCTTTTGTGGCTATAATAATCTGGTCATCTGTTAGCCTTTGACCCCTATATGTTTCAGCCATTGGTAGACTGAACAATAAATCTGAAATCTGGAGAGAAAACACACCATGAATAATAATTTGAACATTTTTGTAAAGTAAATTTATGAGAACTTCCAAAAAAAATAAAGTAGCTTTTTAAATAATCTATAATTTAATCTAAAAGCAAAATGTTTTGATAAAAATAAGAGCGTCTGAAATTTTAGAAAAACTGTCAATGTACTTTTGAAAATTATCGAACATTTTGGAAGTTTTTGAAATTTGTTAAATAAATAAAATTAAGCTGCGAAATAAAATTAGATGTCAAATAATGAACAAAATGATATTCCGCCTGAAAATCGGTTGAGTTTTAATAAAGTTACTAACGCTGGAAATTCTCGAAAAACTGTCAGCATGCAAATTATTGAAAATATTCGAAAAAATTAAGAATACTTAAATAAAAAAAATGTAGTTGCAGAATCAAAGAAGAGTTAAAACAATAAACAAAAATGGTTTTGGCGTGAAAATCGGTTGAATTTTGTTAGAGTTATGATTACTTGAAATCTACAAGACTTTGTGCAAATCAAAATTGAGCAGATCATCTTCATAACGAAAGAAGAAGCAGCACTGTCACTTAAGGTTATCTTATAATTATCTTATGGCTATAAAGTCCAAGAAAGTTCAGCACAAATTCAAGTCGATCATAAATCGAGAAAGTAATTTTGTATTTAAATATTGCGGAAGTCTTTAAGTGTCGACGCGTGGAGCATGGTGAAAGGCTAGATCAAGCGTACAGTAGACACTCGTGCCAAGTGGACCATCTGTTAATAGTCGAAACGAAGAGGAAGAAGAAGAAGAAGTCAGTTAGTTGTTCATAAGCCTGTTATGAGGATGAAACGCTTGTCAAGCAAAATAAGTATGCAATTTTACATTTCTAATTACCTGAATGAGTATCTGCAGCTTACCTGTATCTTTCAGATACAATCGTCTGTGTGCGTGTGTGTGTGTGTGTGTGAGTTGCGGTGTATTGTGGCTGTCTGTGTGCTTACACAAATGATTTATAAATGCTAAATTAATGCGTTAAAAGCCAAGCGCATTAAACTTGTTTTCAGATGTGTCCAATACTCATACTCACACTCATACACACTCATGGCCCCGTGTGTGTGAATAAATACACATGTGCCCATGAATACTCACAAGAGGAAAGCAATGGGAAGTCAGCGCCAGTCTGCTTAATTATTGTAATTGGAGTTTTTGGCTCAAACCACACACACACACACACACAAATTTCATAAATTATTCAAATGAGGCACAGGGCCAAAGCATTTTTGGTAAGACTTTATGAATGCATTTTAAATGATTGTTGTACCTTAGGCGATTCGCAGAGCAAACTTTTACAATTTAAGAATTTTATTACTCTACATTGTGTCCATCAAAATAATTACCTTTAAGTTTAATCTATGCTACCCTTAATTAATCAATTTTGAATGCTGAAAGAATTTGGAGGTCGAATCATGATCATGATCTGTTTAGCTTATGAAAGTTTGTTTCTATTCAGTCTGAAATTCAATCTGAAATTCAGTTTCCCTGATTTATATCGAATTTAAATCGACACATGTTTTTGTGACTTTTGAAAATCAATTAAAATTAAATTAGGCTCGTTAGAAATAATTCTTTTAAAATAAATTATTTATACTTTATATACTTTACCTTTACCTTCCAGCTAATATAGTAAGTATGCAGACCTTTCATATTCCTTTTAACATCAAACCATTGTGACTAGTAAAATACTACAGGGTATTCGCAGTTGAGCAAGCCTCGTGCCCATATCGAATTCGAAAAGTAATTGGCTGGCTCATAAATCTTTTCCTTTTTTTTCTTTATTTTTTTTTTTGGGTGATTTTCAGCGCCTTTAAAGCAATTCGCACTTAATCCACCCCTCAAACACTACGCCTATCAAGATACTCTACCCTTATTTCCGCCATTGAGTATTCCGCCTGCGGCATATTCATTAGATGTATGGGCTGTCTTTTGGGACTCATTCCATGAAAATTGCCAATTTTCGATATCTGCAAAAAGAAAAAAGGAAAAACAAAAACAGAATAAGGCAACAAGAAAACCAATGGATTTCCAATGGTTTTTCATTGAATTCCTTAGCCAAAAATGTCGGACAGACACAAACCGAAACCGAAACCAAATCCAGCCAAAAACTGAGACTGAGACGGCCTGAGTCCGTAATCTTTTATTTGTCTTTGTCGTTTTCGGGCATTTCTCATTTTTGAAAAGCAGTTTGACATCACGAAGGGTCGACCGAAGACCGAGGATTAAAGGAAAAAGGACGAGCGACCTTCACGGAAAGCATTGACCTTGTGACCCGTTAATAAGTATATATGTACTACGACAACGCTGGCCAGCTGATGTCCTTGATTAGCATTGACTTTCCCAGACAACCAAATTCAAAAGAAATAAAGCCAATTATTTGTACGAGTATAAATTATTTTATTTATCGATTGATTATCTCTGTTTATCGCTTGGTTTCTTTATAATATAAAACTTTATATTTACACTAGATACGTAAATTATAATTATTTATAAAATTGGCTTTATTTAAAATTTGCTGACGTTCAACTTTGAGCCTTAAGTGAGCTTTTTTTCGCGCCGAAAACTTTGAAATGTAATAATTATAATTAATATACAATTAAATTAATCTTATGGTATTTGTATACAAATTGATTCTGAATCGTTGTCTTCATATCGACTATACTTTATATAGTATATATATAATTATAATTAGCTGTATATAATTAATATTAAATATAATATCTTACACTGCTTGAATCTTTTATACAAATAAATGGAAAATTTGTTTAGCAGCTAACAAAAAACTAGCTAAATAATAATTAGTGTTCTTACTCTTTATATAGTAAATATATATAATTATAGATTAATATGTTACAATGTTTTATAAATTTTCTCGCTTATGTACAAAAGTAAGAGCAAAGAGATAAAGTGGCAAATTTGTATAAGAGCTAACAAAAAGTCTTTAAATATTAATTAGTGCTGCTTTGCTCCCTTCACTTTTTGAGGGTGGTTTTATTTTCCCTCGGTTGGATGGATGGATGGGTGGTTGGGTTGGTTTTTGTCTGCTGCTCATTTGCTTTTGGCCAGGGCCAGATTGTTATTGCTAGTAGCGGCCGCTTGAGGCCTTGGACTGGCATTGCTTTTGGCCAAGTTGCTGGGCGTTGCAGCCGCTGTCGGCGTTGCCAGCTTGTTGGTATTACCATGTGGCGAACTCTTTGGACTGGCAACGGGCACTGGTAACGCAACCGGCGCACCAGGACTGGGCAACGTAACCGTGGGCAACATGGGCATCACATTCTTATTATTATGCTCGCCATTGGCATCCCCGGCACTGGCCACACTCTTCAGCTTTTGCAAATAATCATTGAAGACTTCGTTGCCCGCACGTTGCATGCGCGACAGTTGTTCCATAAAATACGCCTGCTGATAGTTGTACATCGAAGGAGCAAAGTTGTACAACAGATTCGATTGATTCGCTGCAGCAGCTGCCGCTTGAGCCGCTTGTGCCGCTTGTGCCACCTGGGCGCGCATTAGATTCTCCTTGAGAAAGTTGCTCAAGTCGAGGGAATTGGCAGCTGCCGCGGCTGCTGCACTCGAGGCAATGCTCAGCGGTGCATTCAGATTGGGCAGCTGTGGATGTGGATGCGGATGCGGTGGTGGCATCTTTGTGATGGCTCCAGTTGCTCCAGCTGCTGCTGGTGGCGGCGTTGCCACCTTGCAGTGCTTTTTAGGTGGCGAATTGTTGTTTAATTTGGCTGTCATTTGGTTGCCCAACTTGTTGGCATTGCCGCTGGGTGACTTTTTGCTCGCTGGCACCTTTTTGACCTGCCCCACGTTGGGCGCCATGTTAAAAGCAGCCGGCAACTTGGGCGCCAATTCTGCAGCATTGGCATTTTGACGCGGCAAAATCGGTCGAAACTTTTTGGCCGCCGAGGCGTCACCACCATTGGGTGTACCACCATTTGTGGCAGCTTGTGTGGATTTTGGCGACTTGTTCTCACCGCTGGGCGAGTGTCCGCCCGGAGTGGCAGCCGGAGTTGCCACTGTCGCACTGCGCTTCTCCGGACTGGGCGTCTTTTTGTCCGCCTGCTGTTGTGGCTGCAACACGGTCTTCTGGGCGGCGGCTGAAGTCTTGGGCGGCGTAATGCCACGTGCAGCAATTGGTGTTGTTGTTGTTGCTGCTGTTGTGGCAGCTGCAAGCGATGTTGCTGCTGTTGTTGTGGCAACTCCAAGTCCTGTTTGTGGCGGCGTCAGACGCGTCAGTAAATGCTGTGGCGAGGGTATCGTTTTGCTCGGCGGTGCGGGCAATTTCAGTGGTTGACCTTTGACCTCAATCGTCTTTTGCTGCTGCTGTTGCTCCGTTGGCGTTGGCGTTGCCGTCTGATCGGGCAGCTTGACAATCTCAATGTAATTGTTCACCGGACTCTTGTGCTTGGCATGACCGCCACTATTCGGCGACGAGGCATCGCCATTGTCCCTGGATATGGTGATGGACAGCGACGAGGGTATATTGATGTTGCACGAGTTGAGCAGCGATTTGACCTTGACCTGTTGCTTCTCGGGCGCATCCTCGTGACAGGGACTCTGACTGCGCTGACGCTGCTTGGCGGGATTTGTATTCTGATCGCATTTTGTGGGCGGTGTGGGAAAGAGTCCACCCCCTCCAGTTGCTGCCCCATTCAACATGCTTTGCAAATAATTGCTGGCATTTGTTGTCGCTGTTGTCGCCGTTGTTGTTGTTGTTGTCGGCTTGGGCGTATACTTGTAGGTGGGCATGGTCGGTATATTATAGTTGGGCACATATTGCGGCGAACTGGGCGAATAAATAGGCGAATTGGGCGTGTACATGGGCGTGCGACAACCGGGCGGCGCCTCTTTGCCCTTGGACTTGCTGGCATTGAAGAGCGCCAGATTTAAATAGTTGTTGGACTTGTTGTGGTTGTTGTTATGGTTGTTGTTGTTGTTGTTGTTGCCGGCTTTGCCTGCATTCGTGGCGGGGCTACGCGTCGGTGGTGGCATCATTTTTGGCTCCGACAACTTGGGCCCATAGACATGTGTCTTGGCCTGGCTGGCAATGGACTTGATCTCGGTGCCCGCATCCTTGAGCAAACGATTCACATCGCTGGGTATATTGGCAAAGGGATTGTGATGCGCCTTGGGGAGGATGGGCTGATAGCGCTTAGCAATCGGAGTTCGATTACCAGGTGCGGCCAGCTGCATGCCCTGATGATGATGATGCAGCGGCGGGAAGAGGGGCAACGAAGGGGATGACGGCGATTGCGACTGAGCCTTGTGCCGGGCGGCAGCAATGGGCGCCTTGGAGGCCGGCGGTGGCATCAACGGTTTGTCCACATTGGAGACTAAAGCGGAGGAGGCGGAGGAATTCAGATTGGCATTGTTCGTGACAGGCAGACGTATCTTGAAATCCTCCCTTGGCAAGGGCGGCGATAGCTTTGGCTTCTTGTTGGACACCGCCTTGCTGGGTTCCTTGCTCTTGCGCTTCGAGGAGGCTATCGATTTGGGGGGCATGGCACTTGGCGGCTTCATCAGCAGTCGATCATCCAGATGACTCTTGCACTTGCCATTGGATAGACTGGCTGTCGACGCTCCATTGCTGGTCTTCTCCGGCGACTCGACCTTCACTTTGATGGGCGTCAGCGCAAAGGATTTGAGAAACTCCGATTTGGGATCCTCGACGCAGGCGCCGCTCGTGATGCGCGGACTCAAAACAGTGCTGACCCCGTTGGGACTGAGAATGCGCTCGGTGCGAATTGTGAGGGGAGGCACTGTCAATGGACTGGGACTCTTGCGTTTCCTGTCGCTGCTGCTCGAGGATTTGGGACTGCCATCTTTGTCCTTTTTGCTCTTGGAGCGTGATTCCTTTTCGGGTTTTAAAGGTTTAACAATCTCCTTGCGCTCCGGATCGGACATATTGATGATGGTCACGCTATTCTGCTTGGACAGATCTATTTTGAGCTTAATGTTGGGCTCCTCCTTGTTGCCAGGACTGGCGCTGGGCGAGGGCAAAGCCTTGGAGGAGTTCTTTGGCGAATGATGCGATTTCTCGTGCTTATCAACGAAATTCCGATTGATAATCAGTTTGAGCGGTTGCTCCGTTGGCGAGTTGAGCTTCGGATCAATGCGGAACTCCTCCAGCTGCGTTGACCTCTCCACTTTGATGCGGGCAGGCGTGGCGGGGGGTGGGGAGGGAGTCTTGATCACTGGCAGAATTTTGGGAGTTACTTCTGGAACTGTTGATGGCACCTCCTGTTTCAGCTGAACTGCTGACACCGCAATCTGTGGCTTCATCAGCGTCTGTGGCTTTATCAATGGCTTTGGCGATTCGTAGACACGGAAATAGAAACGCATTGGCGCATCCCGTTTCCACGTATAGATATACGCAATATCCATCAAGGTATAATAATCCAACAGCACAATCGTCTTCACCTTGTACATGATGTCAATGCTAAAACGCTGCACATCAATCTCAAACTTGTCGTAGACGAACTTCTTGAGGTGACTAACCCGACACATCGCCGGACACTGCAAATAACGTGGACGCAGCGTATCCCCAAATTCCATCTCCGATTCCGCATTCAATTCACTGTAAAAGAAATCATAAAAAAACGATATTAAAAATGTGTCAAAACTCAAGACATCAATCCTAAGTTCAGTTCTGATATTTCCCATTATCTCCTGCTTAGCTTATATTTTCCTTGAGCTTATATTAATTTAAGAAATTGTATTCTGAATTCCAGTTTTCCTCTCGTTTGTATTCAAGTATTTCCTCGCAGATATTCCAATTCTTTTCTCAAAAGTTCTACCAGAATTCAAACGCATCTTTTCTTTATTTTGAGCTTGAATTCTATTTTATTCTTATTTTCTTCTGTCTAGTTAATGTCAATTTGCTAATACCAAATGTTTTTTACTTTTACAAATTTTGCTATTCCTTTTTTAGCACTGCAAATGTTTTCCACCCCAACTTGAGGTGAATTTTGATAGGTATTCTGTTTGTTTTTATATCAAGTTGCTATCTACCAAATTTCAGCTTGAAACTGCGTTTTGCATCCCTTACAAATTTCCTGTTAACTTTCTCAAGAGTTCTTCCAAACCTCCAACCCATTTTGAGATTAGTTTTCCATATTAACTTGCCGCATATAAAATTTCGCCTAAGTTCTGCACTTTTATTCTCTAAGGTTTTCTTATAAAGATTTTTAAGATTTGTTCGATGACGATTTTCGATTTTCCAACTTATTTTTTAACTTTTATTCTCTAAGGTTTTCTTATAAAGATTTTTAAGATTTGTTCGATGACAATTTTAATAGTTTTCCAATTCATTTCTTATATTTTATTCTCTAAGTATTGCTTATATAGATTTTCAGATTTGTTCGATGTCAATTTTAATAGTTTTCCAGCTCATTTCTTATGTATAACTCTTGAAGATATCTTACTTGGATTTTCCTATTATTTCCCTAACAGTCTTCAACCCAAGTTGAAGCCTAATTTAAGCTTAAATTCCTTTATCCACATCTTTAAAGCAACCCCAAATGTCTAAATTTGTAAACTTTGAAACTTACCCAAGTTCGGCATATTCCAGGGATAGTGACATATCATCGGAGGGACTGAATATCAAATGCTCGGTATCGTCGCCCCGTTGCTCGGGCGTGGCCAAAGCCGCCTCCTGTGGACGATCCTTGTAGAAGGCGCGTTTCCTCATCAGCTCCCGTTCATAGAGACCCGGCACGAGCTTATAGACAATGGCCTGCAATGTGGTATCCGATCTGTTAAGGAAGAGACAGAGTAAAAGAGAGAGAGAGAGAGAGGCAGAGTTGAGGTTAGTTGAGGTGTTACATAATACTCCTGCCAAAGGGCAGAGACATGTGTGTGCTCAGTGAAATGGAAAAGACACCACCAGAGGTAAAGAGAGAAAGAAGAAGAAGAAGACGGCTGCGTTTTTGTCTTTTCTTTTCATTTCTGGAAAGCGGGAAAATTAGTCAAAATAAGAAGTCAGCTAGAAGGGACACAGCTACTTCCTTGGCGCGGAAATGAGCGCATGACAATTCACAAAAGATACACACGCACACACACACACACACACAGATACAGATACAGATACACAGACACAGATGCAGACAGAGTTGAAGTACAAATTAGACGGCAGATGCAATTGCTTCAATGGCACGCAACAAACGCCGTTGAACACGAAGAGGAAAATGAAGATGAAGTTGAAGACTGTGTGGCATGTGCTGATGTTGTTGTTGTTCTTGCCACACAACAACTACAACAACTACAACAACAACTCGCATTAAGACGCATTTCACCAAAAAATTCAGTCGCAGTCGCAGTCGCAGCCGCTCGCTTCAATCATCTTGAAGAGAATTGAAAAGAATTGAACATAACAAAAGCGGAGGGAAATAAAGCAAAAGAAAAGGCAAAGGCAAAAGCAAAAGCAAAGGAATAAAGAGAGTCTACAGCCGAAGTGGTTGGGGGCTGTTAAGTTAAGGAAAAACAGCGCGAGACAACAATTTCCGTTGAAAATCTTGTTAGCAGCCAAAAAAAAAGAAATAATAAAAACTCAATTACAATTTAAACGCGATAAATTTAAAGAATTTCAAACACTAGCTAAATCTAAATCACATTTAATTACATAAATAAGATTAAGGGCATTTGTAATGCCTTTTAAGCGGGTATCAAAATAACACTCCAACAACTTACTAATTAGAATTACAGTCTCATAAAAAAAGCAGAGTTAAATGAAAATTTATTGAATTTAAAGTTAAACTCAAATAGAAAATAAGCAACAAAAAAAAATAGTATATTTAGTACATTTAGTACATTTTTAGTACTTTTAGTACACTTTTAGTACATTTTAATGTTATACTATAAATTCATAGTTTAGCCATATAAATATTGCAAATAAACAGAATTGAGAACTCAAAAGAAAGTAATATTCAAACATAGATACTCTAGTTTCTCTGATTTTGTGACAGAACAAAAGAATAAAAAAAAACAAACATATTTTTAAGCGTAGAATTCAAGATGCCAACTAACTAAAAGTTTATTAATATCTTTATCAGGAATCTAGAAAGCATTAATCGACAAGAGTTTAGAGTAAAGCGAAGCTATATTCTGTGACTGTAATTCAGCCTCGACTTTTTCTCCCCTGTGAACTCAGCTCAACTGTGAACTGTTAACCTAAAGTTTGGCCCTTTTAGGAGGTAAGATATTTGGCAGGACTCAG